>CM060320.1:44518926-44533926 GCA_030674155.1 Stramonita haemastoma | reverse complement strand
AAGATGAAGAAAGAGCGACGGAGAGATTGAGACAGAAAGAAACAGAAAGAGAGAGACAGTGACAAAGACAAACAGAGAGACAGAGACAAACCGAGAGAAAAAGAAAGAGACAGAAGAGAGAGAAAAAGAAACAGATACAGCGAGAGAAAGATGAAGCAACAGAAAGAGAAACATAGAGACAGAAAATACACCTTTTTCAGGAACTAGGTGCAAAGTCTGTTTAACAACTGGAACCTTTCATGGCAAAATTACCCTCCTATTGTGAATGTCTCTTGTCAAATCATTTTCCCTCGGTTGAAAAAGCTGTCTTTTTTTTTTTTAAAGGGATGGGGGAAAGTATAAATACCGCCTTCCTGAACCATTCCATATATCAACATAGTTTGAATCCGCAGAGTACATTCACAAACTCGTATATTACACTTTTTGCAAGGTATCAAAGGCGTAGAAGCAATGTTAAAATGCTACAGGGGTTTTTGCTTATAAAGGGCTGTGTAAAAACACAATGTTAGACGAACTAGTTATTGCCTTCCCTAGCTTTTAGCTGTTGTAGGCCTTCGTTGTAATGGAAACATAAGGAGAGGCAATATTCGTAGCTCTACTTATGTTTTCGTAATGGAAACCATTTCCTGAAGAAAATTGCAATTCCTAAGGGTTTGTTGTTTGGGTGTTGTTGTTTTGTTTACTGTTAGAAGGATAAAATCCGCACACGCACAAACAATGAAACTCGAGATAAGACCTTAGACTCAGTTTGTCTGTATATCTGCATAAACTGAAACAAACAATCAAATAAACCACAAAAAACCCTAACACTTGATCGAAAAGTTTTGTTGCAACAATATGCCATTAATCTATATTTTGGAAAGTAACTCAACAATCGGAACACCTTCGTTAAAAACATTCCAGTGAGAGGGGCTTGACGCTTTAAAAATTGTTTTCATTGTCTAGCTTGGACTTTTGACGAGGGGGTACACAAACATCTGTTGCGAAATTGTACAAAAAGGTATCACACGTGATCAATATGAAAGAGAAAGATATCCCATTCATAACAGACAAACCAGAGAGAGAGGAGAGAGACTACATACAGATATAACATGACATACAAAAACGAAGTTGCTGACAGAAGAATCAAACAAGAGAGAGAGAGAGAGAGAGAGAGAGAGAGAGAGAGAGAGAGAGAGAGAAGAGAGAAGAGAGAAGAAGAGAAGAGAGAGAAGAAGAGAGAGAGAGGAGAACTGGAACCGTTTATTGAGAGTGAATGGATAAGCACAAGACTTCTTTACTCCATGCTCTCACAAAAAAGAAATAAATGGGAATATATGAAAGGAAAACCACACACACACACACACACACACACACACACACACACACAAAACACAACAAAACACACACACACACATACACACACACAAATGCACGAAAACCCGAGTAAGCAACACATGCAAACAATAATGAAAAAACAGTAATGTTCAGTGATGAGAGAGAGAGAGAGGGAGACAGACAGACAGACAGGCAGACAGACAGAGACAGACAGATATAACGAAACACACACACACACACACACACACACACACACACACACACACACACACACACACACACACACACACACACACACACACAAATACACACACACACACGCAGAATGTCGGAGAAAAAAGAGATAGAAACACAAAAGAGAAAAGGACACACAAACACACACACAAACGCCTACAAGCAGCGCCGGTACGGAGCTCATTCAAGTCAAGGCCCCTTAACCCAGTCGCCCCCAGCTCATCCAAGACAATTACTGACCCCATCCACAAAGGCTGTCAGCCCTACTGCAACCTTCCCCTCGACTTCTGGGGGGCTAGCTAGCTATACTAGCCTGCAGTAACCCCCACCCCCACCCCCCACCCCACACACACCATACCGCTCTAAAACCCCACTCTCCTCCTTCTTCTCCTTATACCCTCAGTCGCATAATCAAGACAAACACCAGCATGCAGGTGTGTGTCTGTATGCATTAGCTGTTTTGCCAGACCCTTAGCTTTCCTCCATTATCAGCAAGTGTGGGAGAGCGGCACAGTGAAGGTAGCAGCTGGAAAGTGGAGACAGGAGTGCCGGGATAATAAAGCAGCCCAAGGTCTGGACCAGCGTGAACTGTCCTCTCCAGTCAAGTCAGGTCAAAAAGACGCTCCTCATCCCATGGAGGGCAAGTCAGTACAGTGCAGAACTAAGATGGTGTGGCTAATGTTTTCGTTTTGTTTTCAGCACTACTTGTTGAGGCAAAAAACAAAGTAATGTCGGTAAGGCAAAAAGTCTGTTTGAAAAGTTTTTTACGAGGTACGTTATGGTGAGTGTTGTTACATAGTGCGTGTAACTGACTCGCTGTGGTGTTGTCTGCTTATGATGTGTGTGTGTATTCAATTATGTATACAATGTTTAAAATAAGGCATGGACGCAAAGCGTAGAACTAACTCAAAGCATGAGAGGTACATTACCCGGAGTGTTACACAGTGAATGAAAAAACTACCAATAGTATAAAACACAGTCTGACTTTTGGGGGAACAACAATACAAAAACAATATTCAAGTTGTCAAGAAAGTAATAATTATAGTTATCAATGCATGAACAGGTAACTAACATTTAAAAATAAAAAGTAACACAAGAACAGTAATAATAAAAAAAAAGGGTAAAGAGGCTTTGGTAGTTTTGATGCTGCAATAAAATATCTGTAAACTTCAAAGAGTCTGGACTAGCCAAGACTGTCCTATATAGAACAGTTAGAAGGAGAGAGACGATGAGGCAGACAGAGAAAACGATGGAAAGACAGGAATGGACTGAGCTTGAGTGGAACGTTTGCTGCAGAAAGCTGAAAACAGCTAGGAATGAAGGAAGCTGGTTGCAAAATCTTCAGGGGTGTCCCAATGGTCTCCGAGACTACGGGATAGGTGAGGTGAAGGTGAAACTTCAAAAGTAATGGGTTTCAAACGTAATTTGACGAAATCCCCATGTCTGCTGCCATTCACCAGTAAATGCCATCTGGGTTTGCTCCGTCACGCCTCAGCACTGCCCATGAGCCAGTTCTTAGAGCTGAGGGTTCAATAGGCCAGGGTGAAAAAAGTAAAGGGAAGTTGAAAAATGGATAGACACCAGGCAGCAGAGCGGAATGTCCACAGCCTATTGGTCTTTCATTTTTTCTGTGTGTGTGTGTGTGTGTGTGTGTGTGTGTGTGTGTGTGTGTGTGTGTGTGTGTGTGTGTGTGTTGTGTGTGTGTTGTCTTGTCTGTCTCGTGTGTCTGTGTGTCTGTCTGTCTCTTTCTCTCTCTGTCTCTCTCTCACACACACCATAACACACACACACACACATTATATATATATATATATTATATATATATATATATATACATATCATACATATATACATATATACATCATACATAACTATACATATCATACATATAATATATACATACATACGTATATATACAACAGACACAGACACAGACACACAGACACACAGAACACACACACACACACACACACACACACACACACACACACACACACACACACACACACACACACACATCACTCAGACGGAAGTAGATGGAGAGAGGAGGTGCAGTCTAGTCCCAGACAGACCTAAGCCCTAACGCAACAGACCCGAACTGTTCAGTGACAGTTATCAATCTTTTCCCACTGAAATGAACGTTTACTGATTCTCCCTTTCCTCTTGCCAGTGGTCTGCACTCAGCCTCCCGGCTTGTTCTAAATGCATTTAAGCAAACACAGCATGTACGCAGTCACATGCAAGTACGCGCGTGCGCGCGCCAAACAACACACACACACACACACACACACACACACACACAACACACACACACACATACAATGCACAGAAAGACGAAATGAAGTGCAGAGAAGACAGGAATGAATTCTGTACTACCATAAGAATAACTGTTTCAGTCAGAACAGAAAAGAAAAAAAAAAATAACAAGCACTGCCGAATGTAGAGACAGATAGACAGACAGACAGACAAAGCGATAGGGAAGCAGAGAGAGACAGATAGAGGACGGGTAAGTAGGAAAGTCAATCTTGGGAGAGAGAGAGAGAGAGAGAGAGAGAGAGAGAGAGAGAGAGAGAGAGAGAGAGAGAGAGAGAGAGGAGAGGGGGGGGGGGTGAGGGGAGGGAGAGACAGACAGACAGACAGAGAGACAGAGAGAGAGAGAGAGAGAAAGAGAGAGAACAGAGACAGAGAAGACAGAGACAGAGACAGAGCACTGAGAGAGAGAGAGAGATTGATATCTTTATGTCCAAGGGTTACAGATAAGTATTGACATACGGGGTTGTTTTTTTTTACCGGCCTTGCCCGAGTGGGGGCTAGCATTGATAATAACTTCACAGACCTAAGCCTAATCCAATAGTCCGGAACTTTTCAGTTACAATGATCAATCTTATCAGACTTAATGGACGTTTAGTGATTCTCCCTGAGAAGAGAGAGAGAGAGAGGGGGGGAGGAGGAGAAGAGAGAAGACAGAGACAGACAAAGACAGACAGGGAGAGACATAGAGAGCAGGAGAGCAGAAACAGAGATAGACAGACATAGACAGACAGAGACAACAGACAGAGAGACAAGACAGTCACACAGACAGACTGACAGAGAAGGATAGACGGGAGACAAAGAATGATGAAATAACGCCCTGAGAGGAAGGGAGGTAAGGAGGGTTAGCCACAAATTGAAGACTTAAGTGAATTTCAACCGGCTAATTGCCCAAATTGCCGAACCCATTTTCAATTTACGGCAAGTCTGGTTCCTGAGGCCAAACTATGGCCTGCTAAAAATTCGGAACATTACTTGCATTTTCAGCCCGCACAACTACAGTGCATACACACCGTACACCGGCCTACCTCGCTTGACACGGCACCACACCGTTCATCATCCTTCTAACTTTGCCCCAAACATTTAAACCACCTGTTCTCACGCAAAATGTCTTCATCCCCCACTACTCAAACATCCTCCTGGCCTGTTTTACCTCTCCCAAACGGGTTCCAATCCCGTTCAAGGGAATTTGTTTTCTCTAGAGTTGATATTAGTGCCGACTCCACTTCCCCCCAAAAAGTCCAGATGAGACTATTAATCGAGGTCCTTTATGCGAACGCACACAGATAATCTTGCGCGCACGTTAATATCCTGTCCCGCTTTTCGGAAGAGTAGGCCACTGTGTTCCGGTGGGAACGGATGACATTCACAAAACCGCATACACACGGGGACTAGATATATAATAAAAAAGACATCAGCGCTTATTCCATTATTAATTTCGAAATAACAGATAAAATAAACAGAATAAAGCTTCCCTTGATACAATTTATCTTATATCAATCTATCTTCTTTTGCAGCACCCTCTTACAACGACCAGTCTAACGTCCACTATACACTTTCCAAAATAATTCTTCCCATTTTCGTACGAGCGTGCTCGGCCAACAGTCAAAGAGGCACGCGTGCACGCGTGCGCGCATACAGACACACACACACACACACTGCACGTGCGTGTACACACACATACACACACGTACACACACACTGCACGTGCGTGGAGAGAGAGAGAGAGAGAGAGAGAGAGAGAGAGAGAGAGAGAGAGAGAGAGAGAGAGAGAGAGAGAGAGAGAGAGGGGACGCAGACGTTTATTCATAAAGGCCAAAGCCCCTTAGAAAATCTGTGTGTCTGCAAAAATGGAAAGATGCAAAAAAAGACATAAAACTTTTTCGTAAACTTTGATAATGCTTTGCCATGATACTTGGCGTGTACTCAACACATTACACTCTTGAATATAATCTTCTGAAATCATGACTGTTGGGAGGGACGGGAGAGAGAGAGAGAGAGAGAGAGAGAGTAACATAGACAGAGGAGAGATACAGAGAGAGAGAGAGACAAGGAGAGGCCAAGGAAGAGATAGAGAACAAACAAATGAATGAATGAATGAATGAATGACTTATTCATCGTTGTTAGCTTTCTACCCATTCACAAAGGGAGCACTGAAAGAGGAATGCGCAAAATCAAAAAACCCAATACCAGTAATAAAACGAACACCCATGAATCATCGAGACATGGTGACCATATCACAGCAAGCGATGATAAAGTACAACGCGTCGTCATTCCTATTTTTAGCGCAGGCATCCCCACGGACTGAGCTAGGTCCCATTGTTTTCTCACGGTACTGCGTGACGCTGGGGGGAACCAACAGCAAAGTGAGAGAGAGAGACTGTATGATCAGTGGCTTTCCCACTCATGGAATTCCACTTTACCGCTTAGTCTCTAGTGATCGACTATGACTCTCTGACTAGGAGGCTTGACATGTACAGTCCGTCCTTAAGTGTTGCAACCCTGGGGGATAGTTGGCCTTCGGAGAACATCTCCACAACGCCGACTCTCCGTATGCCCTCTTGGGTTGTGCTGTGGGCAAGGCACTTTTACTATAATCAAGTTTTTGCCCCATTTCCGAAACAGCAGCATGCACCTCTGCTGTTTTGGAAGTCATTGTCGAACACGACGGACGAACACATTACAAAGTCATGAGCGGATCAATCAGGCACACCTCTGTCAGAATTTCCTGCTTTAATAACTGCCCTGGGCTCTAGCTCTGCCCTGCCCTTTATCAAATGGTTGATAAAATCCCTTTGCTTATTTATGTGAATGAGTGATAGAGAGAGATAGAGAGAAACAGACAGAGACAGAGACAGAGAGATAGAAAGAAAGATGGGGGAGGGGGAGAAAGAGAAAGAAAGAGAGAGAGATGGTGGGGGTGAGGGAGGGAGGGTGATAGAGATATACAGACAGGATCAGAGAGAAAGAAGAAGCAGATGGGGGCGTTGGGGGGGGGGGGGGGGGGGCGAAGGGAACTGAACACTGGACTGAAACTGTTTAATGTACATCGGCCTTAGACCACAATACACTTACAGGGGCAAAAATGGAAAGATGCAAAAAAAGACATAAAACTTTTTCGTAAACTTTGATAATGCTTTGCCATGATACCTTGGCGTGTACTCAACACATTACACTCTTGAATATATATCTTCCAAAATCATGACTGTTGGGAGGGACGGGAAGAGAGAGAGAGAGAGAGAGAGAGAGAGAGAGAGAGAGAGAGAGAGGAGGAGAGAGAGATAGAGAGAGAGAGAGAGAGAGAGAGAGAGAGAGACAGACAGACAGACAGACAGACAGACAGACAGACAGACAGACAGACAGACGGACAGACAAGACAGACAGACAGACAGATGTACATATACTCAGATCTGGAGTAAAAGGAACAGGGGGCAGGCAGGACAACTAAAACAGGACAGGGTATGGATAGGGTTGGTTGGGTGTGGATGATTCAAACAGAAAGAGGAGGAGGTGGAGCAGGGCGTTCAATTAACTTGACTTTTGCATCTACCTGCTTACTTTGCAGCATCTGCATTCGATATGCAACACAGAAACATATGTGCACACGCACACGCACACACATGCACACAGGCACACGTGCATACGTCCACAAACACATTCACAATGTGCGCGCACACACACACACACATACACACACATACGCACATATACTCTCTCTTACACGCACACACCACGCACGCACGCACGCACGCACGCACGCACGCACGCACACGCACACACACGAACACACACCCATACATATACACACATGAGAGACAGAGAGACAGAGATAGGCCATCGTTCGCAAAAAAAAATTGTTCGCAATTTTTATGGCGCTAAATTATCTTTCAAATATTTCTCTTGCGATTTAGAATGTCGTTTTTTGTGTTGATTCCAAATCAGTGTTACTGGCTTTAAAACACTGGGACTCTAAACTGAGAAATGATGTTATTTTTTAAATCAAGTTCCTTGTGCATTCTCTTGTTTCTAAAGGTATTGATTGGGATAAAATTTTGCTGGGTACCATCACATTGCAGTCTTTACTGGAACGAATTGGCAGATTCTCTGGCAAAACGCGGTGCTTCAGAATGTACAAGTGACATAATGATTAATAGTATAGGTCTACTTTTATCTTCATTTGAGATTATTTCAATTCTTGCAAACTCTATTTATTCAAAGTTTTTTTAGATTTCACTTTAATCGTTTATGTTGCCCACGAAATATAGAAATTATAATTCATAAATTACGTCTAAATGCTTGGAAAACTAAATATTCAAAAAATGTTTTCTGCACTTGTTCTGCTATTATATCAGTCCATCATCTATTGTTTGATTGCCCTGTGCTCATTGCCTCGTATAAAAGCAAAGGGATAGATTTAAGAAAAAAAATATGGCAATATCCAAAGTGTCCTGTACGATTCCGAGTCGCATGTCCTAGTATCAGTTGCAGAAAGTATATGCCAGTCACCAGTAGGTCAGTTACTATAAATGAAATTGTATAAACTTATCATCTTTCATTACATTCTTTCTCCTTTCATCTTTTCCCCACATCCCCTTTTCAGTGCATCCTTAGGCTAACGTGAATGTACCATTGTCTAAATCACCTTGTAGTGAACGGACATTAAACCAATGAGAAGAAGAAGAAGAAGAGACAGAGAGACAGAAACAGAGACACAGAGAGAGAGACAGGGAGACAGACAGACAGATACATAGACAAGACACACAAACAGAGTGAGAGACATACATACAGAGATACAGAGAGAGAGAGAGAGGAGAGAGAGAGAGAGAGAGAGACGGAGACAGAGAGACAGAGAGAGAGAGACAGAGACAGAGAGAGGGGGGGCAGAGAAAGAGACAGAGACAGAGAGAGAAATGAGGAAGGGAAGCTGACGAGACAGCTCTCATCCAACAGAGAGGAGAAATGCACCCACAGAAAAAAAAGGGCAGAAAAAAGACAACGGTTGGGGAAAAAAGCAGAGACCCACAGAGTAAAAGGGATGAGCACAGAGAGAGAAAGAGACAGAGAGAGAGACAGAGAGAGACAGAGACAGAGAGAGAGAGAGAGAGTGAGTGAGTGAGAGTGAGACAGAGACAGAGAGAGAGACAGAGAGAGAGGGAGAGGGATAGAGAGAGAGAGAGACAGACAGACAGAGACAGAGACACAGAGACAGAGAGAAGACAGGCAGGTAGGTAGGCAGGCAGACAGACAGACAGACAGAAAGAATGGCCTACACTGTCGACAGCCAGAGTCCTAATGCAATTGCCCAAAGTCATCAAAGACAATTACCCTGACCATCCTGTATCCGTGCCGCGTTTAACTGATGCTGCTGCTGCTGCTGCTTCCCTGCTTGCCTTCCTGCCTGCATGCATGCCTGCTATGTCTGTCTGCCTATATGTACTCGTTCAACACATTGGCTTCAGGCACTATCCCCCTCTCTGTCTGTCTGTCTGTCTGTCTGTCTGTCTGTCTGTCTGTCTGTCTCTCTCTCTCTCTCACACACACACACACACACACATACACATGCGCACACACACACACATATATATACACACACAATTCCAGCAAAATCAGTGTTTGCAGATGTCAAGCACCGGTCTATGTAGACAAATCTAGGACACCATTTTCAGACCGGCACTCCCTGATTTTGGGTTTTTTCCCGCACAAATTTCGCTCAGCAACTGGCTAGGATGTCGATTTCCTTTAGTGGACACTCACCAAAAACATACGCTACAGCTGCTAGTTTAAACACACATACACAGACACATCCTTTCGCCCCGCCATATTGCATAAATGGGAGCAATTTTAAAATATTCTGAAGGAAGCACATTATACTGATAAAACAAATGACGAAAATACATATATATACACAAAACAAGAAATTCGCTTGTACGCTGGTGTGTTAAGATATCCCCAAAATGGTAATAGGTAGGTAGGTGTCCCATAACCTAGGCGGTCGTAGGGGAGCGAAGCATCAGAGATCTCAGCTTCTCTAGGGGCCAGCATATTGAGGGCTGCGCCCATCTCCTCTCCCTCGAAAAGTCGTAATACAGCTACATTAATGGAGAGCAAAAACGGTCGCATACACTAAAATCTCACCATATGCGGAGCTCTAGCTGAGGAAAAGCTTATACTAGTAAACAAGAACATGCTGAATATCCTTTTCGTTTGGCGATGATCGCAAGCTCCTAGGGAAGAGCAACTAAAGGTTGTTTTTTTCAAATTCACAACCACCACCAACAAACACGCCTATTGTAACGATTCTACAATGACTTAAAATACCCCACCACTAATAATGATGATGATGATGATGATGATGATGATGATGATGGTGATGATGATGATGATGGTGATGATGATGATGACGACGACGACGATGATGATGACGACGACGACGACGACGGACGACGACGACGATGATGATGACGACGACGACGACGATGATACTACTACTACTACTACTACTACTACTACTACTACTACTACTACTACTACTACTACTACTACTACTGCTACTACTACTACTACTACTACTACTACTACTACTAAAGAAAATGATGATGATTATGATGCTGATGCTGATGATGATGGTGATGGTTACGATGATAAATGCTACCACGTCTACTACTGCTTTTACTTATAATGATGAAGAGGATAAGAATCATACCAATGATAAAATAATGATGATAATAATGATACTAATTCACTAAAGGCCACCTTTCTGTTCACGAAGATTTGCGCACTCTTTACGCTGCTATGATGTACGGATTTTTAATCATTTTATTTACAGCGTGTGACCGGAACTTAAAACAATAGAATAAAAATCTCGTGCAGAAAGATTTGCTTCCCTTAGGAAAATGGTTTCCAGAGTTTTGGATATTAGTGACAGCAGAGGTTTAAAATCTCGTATACCGGTACTTCAAGCTTTCTAGATAAAATATGTGTTTTCTGTGACTGGACATTCTAACTTAAAGAAAACACCGAACAATTGCAAATGATACTGATTTCAGACACTCCCATTCGAAACTCAGAAGACGCAATTCCGATAAATATCTATTCACAAAACATCCACAGATCTTTTTTGTTCCCAAAGAAGTCTTGTATTGTCATAAACAGAAAACCCTTCATTAAGTTTGATATCTTATTTCTCAAACAAGTCTTGTATTGTCATAAACAGAAAACCTTTCACTAAGTTTCATATTTTTTCTTCCCCAAAAGGGCTTGTATTGTCATAAAGGGAAACAATTGTTTATTACGTTCGATATAATTTAAACAAGCAGAAAGAGAGAGAGAGAGAGAGAGAGAGAGAGAGAGAGAGAGAGAGGAGAGAGAAGAGAGAGAGAGAGAGAGAGAGAGAGAGAGAGAGAGAGAGAGAGAGAGAGAGACAGACAGACAGACAGACAGACAGACAGACAGACAGACAGACAGACAACACACACACCACACACCACACACACACACACACACACACACAACACACAACAGAGTGAGACAGAGACACACAGAGAAAGAGACAGAGACAGAAACAGACAGAGACAGAAATAGAGACAAAAAATGTGAGTGAGACGGAGACAAAGAGGCGCACAAACAGGGCAGACAGACACACAAGTACACACAGAGATACAATAGACACAGAAACAGAGAGACAGATAACATAATTATATATAAAAAAAACCACGCTAACTGTAGGCAAAATATAGACAAGCAGACACATCATACTATCACAGGCGCTGGGATTACAAACACGAAATGATTGTAGTGGTGTTCCCTTCACACAAAACGCGCATGAATGCGTGTCTGACAACAGGGAATATACACAGGGGGTGGGAGAGGTGGGGGTGGACTGGGAACCAATCGTGTACGTGTCACAAAGCCGAATGCCAGCTGTGTTTGAAAGGTAGACATGCACATAATCATAAGTACGTAGGTGTCTGCGGTATACGGGAATATGACTCATATTTGTAAAAAAAAAAATTGTTTTAAAGACAAACAGGGGTTTTACCTCAATGAATTAAGTGTAAAGTTTTTTTGTTATCATAAGACATTTCAAACACTGTTTTTTCATAGTTTATGTGGGGGAAACGTGTTTGTACGCGCACTCGTGCGCGCGCGCGCGTGTGTGTATGTGTCTGTTTGTGTGTGTATGTGTGTGTGTTTGTGTGTGTATGAGTTTGTGTGTGTGTTTTGTTTTAGCATGCATGTGCACAGGTGACAATGCATGACACAAATGCCTGTAGACACATAATAAAGGATGTGCATTAAATGTGCGTGTGCACTGGGCATTTCAATCACTTCGATGTGTGTGTGTGTGTGTGTGTGTGTGTGTGTGTGTGTGTGTGTGTGTGTGTGTGTGTGTGTGTGGTGTGTTTGAGTATGTGTATATGTGTGTATTTGCGTAGGTGCGCACGTGTGTGTGAGTGCGTGCGAACTTGTGTGTGTGGCTGCGGTGCGTGCATGTATCAGTGTGCTTTTGTTGCACATTGCGTGGGTGTATCAAAATGGCTCTATATTATCTGATGATATCTGTTGATGCATTCATTATGTCCCAGTGTTATTATCTTGCACAAGACAGTGACATCTGACATGTGCAACAGATGCTGATGACGAACACGTTCGGTATGCAGGTTGCATTTTTTCTAGGCTTGTAGGTTAAATGAAACACTTTCAGGTAACAGCTTATGTGTGTATAAATAGCATGATCGCTTAGGAATGATGGTGTGCGCATTGGGTGCCATATGGCTCGAGTGCACAGTGTGTGGATATGTGTGTTGTGTGTGTTTGCACGCGTGTGTACACACACACGCACGCATACACATATACACACACACTCTCACACACATATTCCAAAATACCAAATTTGACACGAAAAACTGCCATAACATCAAATTAGAGCTTTTCAATAATACAAAAAATGAAAACAAGAAGCTTATCACATACTGGAATATTTATTTCCAGAATCAGGCAAGATCTCAGGCTCTTTGAAGACCTCTTGACCAAAGTAAAGAGAGAAAGAAAAAAAAACAGAAGCGGCATACGTACGTCTCACAATAGAAAGGGCTTCTAAAGAGAGTTCTGCAAGGCACAGTCATGCAGACAAGAATAGATAGATAGATAGATAGATAGATAGATAGATAGATAGATAGATAGATAGAAGACAAGATAGACAGACAGACAGACAGACAGACAGACAGACAGACAGATAGATAGATAGATAGATAAAGATAGATAGAAAGATAGATAGATAGATAGATAGATAGATAGATAGGTACGTACGTACGTACGATACGTAGGTACGTACGTAGGTACGTAGGTAGACAGACAGGTAGACAGACAGACAGACAGACAGACAGACAGACAGACAGACAGAAAGGTAGGTAGGTAGAGAGTGTGTGTGATGAGAGAGAGAGAGAGAGAGAGAGAGAGAGAGAGAGAGAGAGAGAGAGAGAGAGAAGAGAGAGAGAGAGAGAGAGAGAGAGAGAGAGAGAGAGAGAGAGAGAGAGAGAGAGAGAGAGAATACATGATTTCGAGGTTGACGTATAAGCTTATGTCGGTTAAAATCTTAACCAGTAAGACTAGGCCATATTCAGGTTTGAAAACAACCCCCCCCCCCCCCCCCCGAAATAAAATATCGAGTCAATAATACCCCCCCCCCCCCCCCCCCCCCCCCCCGAAAAAAAAAGAAGAGGAATTCTGCCAACCTGAACGGAATTTTGAACATAATATAACCACCAGAACATACAAAATATTCCATTGTTAGTTATCTTACGTCAGCCTTATATATTATGGATACTGACAGCATTAAGCGACTGCCCCTCTCAAAACCTAATACCTGTCTGCCAGATTGAATATAGGACACCTTTTCCCTACTGCAGACTGATTCTCTCTCCGTGTCACTCTCTGTCTCTGTCTCTCTCCCTGTCTCCGTGTCTCTGTGTGTGTGTGTGTGTGTGTGTGTGTGTGTGTGTGTGTGTGTGTGTGTGTGTGTGTGTGTGTGTGGTGTCTCTCTAGCTCTCCATCTGTTTGTGTGTCTGCCTGTGTGTGTGTGTGTTTGTGTGTGTGTGTGTGTGTTGTGTGTGTGTGTGTGTGTGTCTGTCTGTCTGTCTGTCTGTCTGTCTGTCTGTCTGTCTGTCTGTCTGTCTTTCTGTCTGTCTCTCTCTCTCTCTCTCTCTCTTTCTCTCTCTCTCCATGTGTGTGTGTGTGTACGCGCGCGCGCACGCGCGCGCGCACGCGCCGCGCGTGTGTGTGTGTGTATGTGTTTTTCGTTTGTGTGTGTGCGTGCATGTGTGCGTGCTTTTGTTCGTGTATACTATGGTTCGTGCAAATCAAAATTATTCACATGATTGGAGTGCATTGAAAATACTGCAGGTAATAAAAGAAAGGAAACATCGAGACCGGTTAACAGAGCAGACTGAGCCAGACAGAAACAAAAAAAAAAGTGGCATTCAAGCAGCAAAACGAGTCCATCTGCACACTGTTGTGCCTGTGCGCGCCCGTATACACACAGACACACACAGACACACACACCGCGCGCGCACGCGCGTACGCGGGTGTGTGTGTGGGGGAACAGGTGAGCCTAGTGGTCAGAACATTGCGCTCGCAATTTGACGACCCGGGTTCGATTCACGTTCGAGGGGATTTTTCTCCTGGAGTTAGCATTAGTTCCGACTCCACTCTCCCCAAAAGTCCTTCGGATGAGACTATAAACCGAGGCCCCGTGTGCGAACCCACGCACAACATCTTGCGCACACATTAAATCCTGTTCCGCTTTTCGTAAGAGTAGGCCATTGTGTGCCGGTGGGAACAGATGACAAAGTTTACAAATCTGCTCACAGAATGATTAAAAGCACACAAGACAATGGTTGATAAAAAGGCACACAAGTACATTATTCTACTATCCACTTGATATAAAAGAATAAAAAATAATTAACATACACACACCTTTTAACTTCAACTTGGCAAAAAACGATAAACCTTTCCATCCATGCTACCAATGCTTATTACGACAAGAACAACACAGCAAAAAGCCCCAAAGGGTCGGTTCCTGTTTCAAACACACAAAAGCCAGAACCCCGGCATTCTATAGAAAAGCTGTCATAACCTGAA
>CM060320.1:44504804-44518826 GCA_030674155.1 Stramonita haemastoma | reverse complement strand
TGTGTGTGCGTGTTTGAGTATGAGTGTTTGTAAAATTTCAAGCTTTATGTCTCCTGAACAGGTTTAGGCTTCAAGCCACCATTCTATTTTCTCTGGTATTCCAGCCTTCGAACAAAAGTGTACAGTAACACAGAAAACCATCACAGCATACTGCACTCTATTTTGTTCCCAACTTTACAGCTACACTGGAGGTAAACAGCTGGGAGAAAAATAAGCCTGCAGGTTGGTGACAGTCTCATGCATTAGGACAGAATAGCATCCAATTTTATCACCCTGACCCTACAGTCTATACTTTATAAGGGAGTTGTAATGCCTGCCCGTGGGCAATTTTATATCAGCATGTGACCTGCATTCTTTTTGCCCTTTTTTTTCTTTTCCTGCGTGTTACCAACAATACGAAAACCTGTCTCTAAAGACAGAGAAATATGATTCACGTAGGCTACACGAAAAGGCATTTACCACACAAAATGACAAGATTGCAAACTGAATTATGACGAAGACCAATATTTTTTCCCCTGTCGACGTCCTCCGCTAGAGCTCCGAGATTCCCCAACAGCGAGACATTAATTTTGCGTTCAGGTAGCCACATTCTCACTTTCGGGATGATGCCTAAACTATAAAAAAAAAAACCCGTGTGCATGTGGTTTCCTAAAAGTTATCATCTGTTTGGCAAAAAACGGGCATTTTATGTATGTACAAGATGATCTCTGTGTGTTCGCACACGGACCTCGGTTTATAATTATTCCCAACTGAAGGATTTTTTGTGGGAGTCGAGTTGTTACTGAAGATATAAAAAAAACGGGACTTCAAAATGTAAAGATTTGCGATCGCTGAAGTGGTTGTCGGTAGTCTACTAGAAAGATCGCCCCTCTCTCAAGCAGATGTTCCTGGTTCGAATCCAGAAAGAGTACCTCTTGATTCCACCTAAAGACTTATAGTATTATGCGTATTAATGTCCGATGCATATATTGGAACAACGGTGTAGATTTGTTTCTGAGCAATCAGTGTAACTGAAGACACAGTGATTTGATTGTATAAAAACTTATTTTAAAATATCTGGGTTTTTACATATTATATGGCCGAACCACGCACCTCTCTCTCTCTCTCTCTCTCTCTCTCTCTCTCTCTCTCTCTCCTCTCTCTCTCCTCCTCTCTCTCTCTCTCTCTCTCCCCTATCTTTCACTGTGTGTGCGTGCGTACGTGCGTGCGTGTGTTTGTGCGCGTGCGTGCGTGGTGTGTGTGTTTGTGTGTGCGTGTGTGAGAGAGAGAAACAGAGACTGAGAGAGAGAGACTGAGAGAGAGAGAGACTGAGAGAGAGAGAGAGAGAGAGAGAGAGAGAGGAGAGAGAGAGAGAGAAGAGAGAGAGAGAGAGAGAGAGAGAGAGGAGAGAGAGAGAGAGAGAGAGAGAAAACAACTCCTGTCCTATTTCAAATATCATAAATCAGTCACACTTCTATCCATCAGTGCTGCAGGTCTCAGACTTAATACCTTTCTTTTTCCCAGCCACCAATGAAACAAGGATATCCGGTCTGGAATCAAGATTTTAAAGATCTCCTTCCTGCTGTTACGTCAGGCTCAGAAAAATTAAAATTTTAAACTCTCTCTCTCTCTGTCTATGTGTCTCCCTCTGTCTGTCTGTCTGTCTGTCTGTCTGTCTCTCTGTTTTTCTCTTACTCCCTCCCTCCCCCCCCCCCCCCCCCCCCCCCTCTCCCCTCTCTCTCTCTCTCTCCCCATCTCTCTGTTTTTCTCTCTACTCTCTCTCTCTCTCTCTCTCTCTCTCTCTCTCTCTCTCTCTCTCTCTCTCTCTCTCTCTTTGTGTCTGTCTGTCTGTTCTGTCTCTCCCTCCCTCTCTCTCTCTCTCTCTCTCTCTCCTCCTCTCCCTCCTCTCTCTCTCTCTTCTCTTCTCTCTCCCTCCCTCCCTCCCTCCCTCTTTCACTTTCTGTGGAGCTGAACGCTCCTTATTCTTCTTCAAACGGTTAGCTGTCTGTCAACATTAATTTCTTTACCTTGTTGTGTGCATTATTTGAGCAGTTGCTTTGTTGATTTGTATTTTTGGAACCAAATTACAGACATCCACTACTACATCACTGACAGCGCTGAGTGCGGCCTGGCATCCGAAATAAGGAGCATTTTGTTAAGACCAGCTTTTAGTCTGCACAAAGTTTGTTAGTATAAGCCCCTTCCCTTTTCTCCTGCCTCCCCTCTCTGTCTGTCTCTCTCTCTCTCTCTCTCTCTCTCTCTCTCTCTCCTCCTCTCTCCTCACTCTCCTCTCTCTCCTCTCTCTCTCTCCCATCCATGAGCTTATACCTATAATATGCCTTTTCCACGCGCGTACACACGTACGTTTGTACACACACGCGTTGATGCTCGTATACGAACTCACACACACACGCATGAACGTGCTTGAACGTGCACACACATGCACACACACACACACACACACACTACACACATGAACCGTGCGCGCACTGGTTGGATTAAGAACAGGGAGGAAGGGGTGTGAAAGAGACACAGAGAGAGACAGAGACAGAGAGACAGAGAGACAGAGCGAGAGAGAGAGAGAGAGACAGAGAGAGAGAGCGAGAAAGAGAGAAGAGGAGAGAGAGAGGAGAGAGAGAGAGAGAGAGAGAGAGAGAGAGGAGAGAGAGAGGAGAGAAGAGAGAGAGAGAGAGAGAGAGAGAGAGAGAGGCAGGCAGACAGACAGACAGACAGACGAACAGACGAACAGACAGACATAAGACAGACGGAGAAATACAGAGACAGACACACAAAAAAAACAGAATGATAACACCGTTTTTCTTCATATGCATAGTCCTTAACTTCTTCCTTCAAAGGTGTACATGTTCCACAACAATCATTGGCAAACACACGTAACATTATACCCTCAACAGGCAGTTAAGCATTGACTGATGTCATTAATCGTTTACAGAAATATCCGGTCAAAAGAAAACGAGAGTGCAAGAGCGAACGAAAGGAGAGAGATAAGGTGAGGCTCCATAAAGAAAGTGGAGACAGGCAAGAGAGAGAGAGATTTATTCTTCTTATTCTTTTATATCGAGGATAATGGAATAAGCAATCTTGTGCTTTTTTACATCCAGTTCCCGTGTGTATGCAGCTTTATAAATGTCATCTGTTACCCACCGGCACACGATGGCCTACTCTTACGAAAAGCGGAACAGGATCTAACGTGTGCGCAAGATGTTCTGCATGCGTTCGCACACGGGGCCTTGGTTTAAAGTCTCATCTGAAGGACTTTTGGGGAGAGTGGAGTCAGCACTGATGTTAACTCCAGAAGAAAAATCTCCTCGACCGGACTCGAACCCGCGTCATCAAATTGCCAGCGCAATGTTCTGACCACTAGGCTATCCGTCCCCCCGAGAGAGTGAGTGACAGACAGACAGACAGACAGACAGACAGACAGACAGACAGACAGAGACAGATAGATAGACAGACAAACACGTAGATAGACACACAGAAAAACACTTTCAGAGACATAGAGATAGATAGATAGATAGATAGATAGATAGATAGATAGATAGATAGATAGATAGATAGATAGATAGATAGATAGATAGATAGATAGATGAGATAGATAGATGGAGATAGAGAGAGAGAGAGATAGAGAGATAGAGAGAGAGAGAGAGAGAGAGATATAGAGAAAGGCAGGCAGACAGACAGACAAACATACAGAATGACTAGCAGACAGACAGGCAGACAGACAGACGCACAGACAGACTGACCGGCACCCAGACAGAAGAAGCAGAAACAAACATGGACACACAGAGAAACACACAGAGAAACACACAAACACAGGGCGACAAGGATAGAAAGACAAGGCGACCTGACAGACACAGACAAACAAACTGACAGGCAGACAGACAAACTGACGGACACAGACAAACTGACCGACACAGACAGACAGATTAACAGACAGACAGACAGACACAGACAGACAGACAGACACAGACAGACAGACAGACAGACAGAGAGGTGAGAAAAAGCGAAAGGAGGGAGAAGGCTACTGAAGGCTGTGAAAAGGGGAAGAAAAGAGGTTTGGATTTCAGACAGGGCTGATTCGATTACCTGTATCGACATAGCCCAATGAATTGCCTGGGTCCTTTTTTAGCTTTCTTTCTCTTTATTTTTTTTTATTTATTTTTTTTTGAAATTCCATTTGAGAAAACTAGGAGGAGGAGGAGGATCTTTTCGACTGCCATGTGAAACCAGTTTCTTTTTTTTTTTTCTCAAGCCGTGTGAAAGCAGTATTACCGACTTTTCTTTCAAAAGGCAAGGAAATGCTAATACGCCTGGATCTTTGTTCGTTGTGATTGCAAAACCAGCCCTGTTTAATTAAGAAACATTTCCTAGAAATATTAGTGCGAAAGCAGTAAGATTGATTAGGTTCTCTCTGTGTGTGTGCGTGTGTGTGTGTGTGTGTGTGTGTGTGTGTGTGTGTGTGTGTGTGTGTGTGTGTGTGTGTGTGTGTGGTGTGTGTGTGATGTGTGTGTGTGCGTGTGTGTCTGTGTCTGTGTGTGTGTGTTTGAGTGAGTCTGTCTTTACAATTTGTGTGTTTCTGCTTGCCTTTCTGTCTCACTCTCTCTCTCTATCTTTCTTAGATCAATTATATCATCATCTCATCATCTCATCATCATCATCATCATCATCATCATCATCATCATCATCGTCGTCGTCGTCGTCTCGTGTCGTCGTCGTCGTCGTCGTATATCATCATATCATCATCATCATACTCATCATCATCTTTCATCTCTCATCTCATCATCAATCAACATATTATCAATTCATCATTCATCACCACCTCTTTTGACACGTGTAACAAACGCGCTCAAACACACATAAAAGAAAATCCCCCACTCTCTTAATCATGCCATGTTTTCTTTTCATTCAGTGGTTTTCCCTCTCCTTTATTCGGACTCCGCTTCTCTTTTGATGTTTCAGCTTTCCCAAAGTCAACAATTTAAAAAATAATTCTCTCTCTTCTCTCTCTCTCTCTCTCTCTCTCTCTCTCTCTCTCTCTTCTCTCTCTCTCTCTCTCTCTCCATCTCTCCCTCCCTCACACGCACATACACACACACACGAATACACACGCACCACATAATTATGTGCCCTCACACACACACAAACACACGCACGCACACACACATACCCTCCACCTCCCCTCACACTACACACACACACCACAAAAGACATCAAAGATACTTGTGTGTGCCATTTTGCACAGCTCATAAATCGGTCAGGTTTCTGCCCATTAATTCCACGGCTAGGTCCCCCCCCTTCTCTCCTTCTCTCAGACTTCCTTGCCTTCTTGCCTTCTCTCTCTCTTCTCTCTTCTCTTCTCTCTCTCTCTCTCTCTCCTCCTTCTCCTCCTCTCTCTCTCTCTTACGCTCTCTTTTCCTTTTATACAGGCGACTCTTGAACTATGAAAGCATCAGGGGCATATACTGATCACTTTGTTCCGAGGCGACGTTGCAAATTTTGTTATCTGTCCAGCTGCTGCTTTTCCTGGGCTGTCTTTTTTTTTTTCTTCTTTCTTCACAAGGGACGATGTGCTGAATTGCGGTGTGTGTTGTGTGTTGTGTTATAATATTTTGTTGTGTGTATGTGTTGGTGCGTATCTACAAGCATGTGTATGCACACCAAAGAGAGAGAGGAGAGGAGAGAGAGAGAGAGAGAGGAGAGAGAGAGAGAGAGGAGAGAAGAGAGAGAGAGAGAAGAGAGAGAGGAGAGAGAGAGAGAGAGTGATGTGTGTGAGAGAGAGAGAGAGAGGAACAGACACAGAGACAGCGAGTGAATGTGGAAAGAAAGCGGAGAAATAGAGTGAATGAATAAATGAATTAATGAATGAACGATCGACAAATGAATGAATGATGAATGAATGAATGAATGAAGAAAGAGAAGGAATGATGAATGGAAGAGGAATATTTCTTTATTTTTCACGAGTTACATACAGAGTAAGTATCACATACTTTTTTCATCCGGCCCTTGTCCTGATTAGGGATATAGCTATTAAAAAATGATGAAGGGGAGAGAGAGAGAGAAGAAGAGAGAGAGAGAGAAGGAGGAGAGAGAGAGAGAGAGAGAGAGAGAGAGAGGAGGAGAGAGAGAGGGGGGAGGAGAGGGAGAGAGAGGGAGAGAGGAGGAGAGAGGAGAGAGGAGAGGAGAGAGAGAGAGGAGAGGAGAAGAGAGGAGAGGAGAGAGAGAGAGAGAGAGAGAGGAGAGAGAGAGAGAGAGGAGATAGCGAGAGAAAGAAAGAGACAGAGAGAGAGAAAAAGGCTTAGAGAGACAGAGATACAGAGAGTGAGAGAGAGAGAGAGAAAATACATTTTCTCATGCACATAGCTACAGTTGCGCATAAACATGCGTGTCTGAAAGACTGTGTGCACATGCACCCTTTGCACAAGACTACATAGAAAAAAGCATGCACTTCAAATCTGTCCGTCTGTTTGTCTGCCTGTACTGCCTGTCTGCTGTCTGTCTGTCTATCTGTCTGTCTGTCTGTCTGTCTGCTGTCTTCTGTCTCGTCTTCTTCTCTCTCTCTCTCTCTCTCTCTCTCTCTCTCTCCTCCTCTCTCTCTCTCCCTCCCCTCTCTCTCTCTCCCCCCCTCTCTCTCTCCCCCCCCCCTCTCTCTCTCTCCCTCTCCCCCCTCTTTCTCTCTTTCAGATCAATTTCAAACAGGTAATCCCTGCCCATTCTAAACAAACGAGGAGTGTGTTCATTAACCCAGTCACTCTTTTAGCTTTACTGCTCTGGACTGTCCATGAAAGAGAGCCAGGTAACAATGTCACGGAGATTTTGGAATTTTCTCTTTTACCTTTTATAAGTTTCCCAACTTCCTCGTCACATGTGTAAGTCTTTAGAACATGTCTTCCCCTATTTCGCAACACAATAAACCATCTCTCTCTCTCATTCTCTCTCTCTCTGTCTGTCTCTCTCTCTCTCTGTATATCTGTCTCTGTCTCTCTGTGTCTCTGTCTCTCTCCACATTGATTTTATCATAGTGATCCATATGCCAAGGGCTGGATGAAAAATGGTATGCAAATGCTTTTCTGTGATCCTTGAAAATAAAGCCGACTCATTCTCTCTGTCTCTGTGTCTCACCATCTCTCTCTGTCTCTGTCTCTCATATTTCTTACCATCCCGTTCAAGAGGATTTTTCCCCTGGAGTTAACATCAGTGCAGAATCCACAATCCCAAAAAGTCCCTCGGATGAGACTATAAACGGAGGCCCCGTGTGCAAATGCACGCAGAACATCTTGCGCATACGTTAAACCCTGTTCCGTTTTTCGAAAGAGTAAGCCATTGTATGCCAGTGGGAATAGATGACAAAAATTACAAAACTGCATACATATGAGGACTAGATGTAAAAAAAAAGCACCCGAGTGCCTATTCCATTATACTCGATATAAAAGAATGAATAAATAAATAAATAAATAAATCGTTTTCTTATCTTGGTCCAAATTTTCCCTTTATTATTTATTTTTTATTTTATTTTATTCTTTTATATCGAGGATAATGGAATAAGCACGCATGCGCTTTTTTTTATCAAGTTCCCGTGTGTATGCAGTTTTGTAAATGTCATCTATTCCACCGGCACACGATGGCCCACTCTTACGAAAAGCAGAACAGGATTGAACGTGTGCGCAAGACGTTCTGCGTGGGTTCGCACACAGGGCCTCGGTTTATAGTCTCATCCGAAAGACCCTCTTATTTGCCAGTCAACTGAACTTGCGCACGTTCGCGTGAGTGTGTGTGTGTGTATGTGTGTGTACGTGTGTGTGTGTGTGTGTGTGCATACGTGTGTACGTGTGTACTTGTGTGTGTGCGTGCGTGTGTGTGCGTGTACGTGTGTGTACTTGTGTGTGTGCGTGCGTGTGTGTGTGTGTGGTGTGTGTGTGTGTGTGTGTGTGTGTGTGTGTGTGTGTGTGTGTGTGTGTGTGTGTGTGTGTGTGTGTGTGTGCGCGCGTGAGTGCGTGCGTGCATGCGCGAGCGCGAGGGAATATTCCTTCCCTTAATTTTTCTTTCTTTCGTTTTATCTTCACCAACGCATGAATTTTTTTTCTTCATCGGTCTGCTGGCTGAAATCAATATTTTGTTGATGTTCTTTATTATGTTTTTTGTGTTGGATGTCAAGCAAAAACAAGCAAGGAAAGGGTTTTTTTTTTCGAAAACAATTTAAAAGAAAAGAGACATCTACACAGCCTGAACTTTTGCTCCTAATGTTTGAGTTACTTTTTGGGGGTAAGGTAAAAAATACAAAACAATGGCTATACTGTTTTTTTTTTGGCTGAATGTTCAGAAAAGGTTATAATCACATTGAAAAGACAACTTCGTTCATATCTTTTTTTCAATTTTTTTTCATTTAATGCACTTGCATGATTGTGGTCTTACATATAGAGCATGCCTGTGCATGCACAGTCAAACCAACACACACACACACACGCGTGCGCGCGCGCACACACACACACACACACACACACACAACACACACACACACACACACACACACACACACACACACACAGCCACGCTCATTCTAACACTCCTGCTGTAATAAATTGGAACTAATTTGCTTTTTCTGTTAGTAGTAATCCTGCAGTCATTAATATTGGAGTTTCTTTATGCGCCTTCTCAAAAGACCCCCTTATCTCTCACCAGGTCCTACGGCCTGAGAGCGTGTTTGGTATTTTAGTCTCTGTCAACACTGCTGGTTATTCCCAAGTGAGAGAGGGACATGTCACATCGATGACAGGGCCACATGTTCATAAACGCTGCTCTTGTTTTTTTTTATATAATTCTCTCTCTCTCTCTCTCTCTCTCTCTCTCTCTCTCTCTCTCTCTCTCTCTCTCTCTCTCTCTCTCTCTCTCTCTTCTCCGTCTCATACACACACACGCACTACTACTACTACTACTACTACTACTACTACTACTACTACTATACTACTACTACTTCTACTACTACAGCTGCTGCTGCTGCTGATTCTGCTGCTGCTGTTGCTGCTGCTGCTGCTGCTGCTGCTGCTACTACTACTACTACTACTACTACTACTATACTACTATACTATACTTACTCTACTATGCTCTCTAGTGCTGCTGCTGCTGCTGACTTACTACTACTACTACTACTACTACTACTACTACTACTACTACTACTAACTACTAACTCTACTAGTAGTGCTGCTGCTGCTGCTGCACTACTACTACTACTATACTACTACTATAGTAGTAGTGCTGCTGCTACTCTGAACTACTACTACTACTACTACTACTACTACTACTACTACTCTACCATCACTGATAACTGCAGCTGTTATTACTTTTATGCGTAGCATAAGAAGACATTTAGAAAAAAAAAACGATTGCAAGATTAAAGAGCACTGTGGTGTTATTCTTTACTCCTAAAACACTACTAATACAATTGTAATGAAAACTGAAACTGATGACCAAACACTGACACTGATTGTGCCACAAACGCGGGCGTTGGTGTGTGTGTGTGTGTGTTGTGTGTGTGTGTGTGTGTGTGTGTGTGTGTGTGTGTGTGTGTGTGTGTGTGGTGTGTGCGTGCGTGCGTGCGTGGGTGCGTGGTGCGTGCGTGCGTGCGTGCTAGATCTAAGCACAGCAACTTGTGCGCAGTCGTATAAAGCGTGTGCTGAGTAGCCTAAATCCAGTCTTGCAATTGTGCAGTAAAGGGCCAAAGGGTTTATTTTGTACCTTCTGAATGTGTCATCTGAGAGAAAAATAAACTAAAGCATGAAATGTAGCAACCGTAATATCAGGGGTAAAAAACCACAAAAGGCTGTGTGTGTCGCTGTTCGTATATCGACACTCTTTCGCCAGGAAGACTAGCCAAAGTTTTCTCAGAGAAATCTGCGTGACTGAAAGCGATAGGCATATCCATCACAATTAAATACAATGATACAATACAAATTAATTCTTTGAGGCTGTTTTTATTCTAAAACAGTGTGAACACTTTTGTGCATTGTGTGTTTTATGATTTACTGGTAGCATCAATATTTTAATCATTCAGCTGAGATCGATATGATCAAAACGAAAGCTTTGATAAAAAAACAAAACCAATCTCACTGAATTTATTTCTGTCTTGAATAAATGGCCGCATTTTAGACCTACTGCTAAACAGACTGAATGTCTGACTCTATCCAGACAATTTCTTCAGGACTTTTCTCAAAAACAAAAAAAACAAGTTTTCTATTTGATTGTTAATTTATCATACCGTTTAAGCCGTCTGCACTCTCTGACCTACTTTCAACTTCAAGGCTAACCTAGTTGTCTGCAAGTACACATACACAGCGAAGGTCACGAGTTTAAAACTGATAAAACCTTCCGTCAATGCTGCAACAGTTTTCACCTACCCTTTACGTCAGGAATCCTTGTATAACTTGGTCTCTGCTTTCCGAAACTGATACAATCACAGAAATTGATACAATCACAGCAAACTGTCTTTTGTTGTCGTTTGTTTTTTTTCACACAACCTTGGCAGACGACAATATTTTGAGGACAAGAGTCTAGAAGTTACGATCAATCTGATTGGATGCATGCAACAATGTGAGGTCACTGCGAACCAGTGACCCCCTATTTGTGTGTGTGTGTGTGTGTGTGTGTGTGTGTGTGTGTGTGTGTGTGTGTTGTGTGTGTGTGTGTGTGTGTGTGTGTGTGTGTGTGTCCTTTGAGCAAAGCAAATATAAAACAATTTTCCTTTTTTTAATTAACAAGAAAAGAAAGTAAAGAAAGAATGAAACACTTTCTTTTTGCCCGTCCTGCAACATTAAGGTTGTAAAGGAAAGTGACCATATTATTTGATAGGCGCGTGGTGTGTGTGTGTGTGTTGTGTGTCTCTGTCTGTCTGTCTGTCTGCAGAACATTGCGCTGGCAATTTGACGACCCAGGTTCGAGTTCGGTCGAGGAGATTTTTCTCCTGGAGTTAACAGCAGTGCTCTGATGTTAACTCTCCCCAAAAGTCCTTCGGATGAGACTTTAAACCGAGGCCCCGTGTGCGAACGCACGCACAACATCTTGCGCACACGTTAAATCCTGTTCCGTTTTTCCTAAGAGTAGGCCATCGTGTGCCGGTGGGAACAGATGACATTTACAAAACTGCATACACACGGGGAACTGGATGAAAAAAGCACACGAGTGCTTATTCCATTATCCTCGATATAAAAGAGTAAATCAAATCAAATCTGTCTGTGTGTATGAGTGTGTGTGTGTGTGTGTGTGTGTGTGTGTGTGTGTGGTGTGTGTGTGTGTGTGTGTGTGTGTGTGTGTGTGTGTGAGTGTGAAATGTTCCTGAAACTATACAGTTTCTCGTCAACGGATCTGAATAGGGCAGCGCGCCAGAGCAAGAACACGCTTCGGGTAATATTATTCAACGCCAAGCTTCACACTTCCACAGGCCCAAACCCTCACAGCGATTCCTCTGTGAGTGCTCTTTGTTTGTGTGTCCGTTGGATTCTTTGTTTTGATTGTCAACTGTTTCTTCTGATGACTGCGGAGAGTGATATAGCACGCTACTGCCCTGGAATCGTGGAGACACGAAGAGGAATTCGACACGACACTAAACTTACCTTCGTCTGATACTTTTGCACAGGCACGCGCATCTGTTGTTTTGAGGTGGTTGGGTTTTTTTTATTATCCCCTCTTCCTTCATCTTTATTGATCACGTGCACGCGTGCGTATATAGGTTAAACATCAAAAGCCACACACACACACACGTGCACATGTGCATAGACACATACACGTGAGTTCGCATACACTATCTTCTTCGTTAAACTGAAGATATGCCCTACATAGACACACACAGACATAGATACAGACGCGCGCGTGTGCACACACACAGAGCGCGCAAACATTTACGCGCACGCATGTGTGCGCACACATACACAGACCCGCGTACACACACAAAACACGCACGCACATGCAAACAGTCACAAATACACACACATGCGCACAAACGCACACACAGACACACACACATACACACACTTAGACACACACACACAAGATTCAAGATTCAAGATTTAATTCGCCTTTGACCCCTCTTGGGGCATGGAGGATTTCAAACAAAATCAACTGTAACATATATAATTTGCATTAATAGAATACGTTCATACACAGAATTTTTCACAGAAATAAAAAATATAGTCAACCTTTTCATTAATATCATGCAACTTTACTCTTAAGTATGAATTTGCTAAGTTTTAATAACATATTTTTATCAGAAGAGAACAGATTACAAAATTACAAGATTACACACACACCACACACCACACCACACACACACCACACCCACACACACACACACACACACACGCACGCACGCACGCACACACACACACACACACACAGTTTCGTGCGCATAGACAGAGAGACGGGTGGACAGACTTACTGACAGAGTATGAGAGGCAGTCAGATCACACAGAAGTATAAAGAAACGGAAAGAGAGAGAGAGAGAGAGAGAGGAGAGAGAGAGAAGAGAGAGAGAGGAGAGGAGAGAGAGAGAGAGGAGAGAGAGAGAGAGAGAGAGAGAGAGAGAGAGAGAGAGAGAGAGAGAGTCTAGTCAATATTTGCAAAAAAGTGCCAAGAAAAGAATTAATTGTAATAGTAATGCTTTTGCGTATTGATTGGATAGAAAAGTAGCTAGCTATTAACATATTCAAAAAGTAGGGCGATTCAAGTGTCGGAAGGTCACTTTTTTTGAAAGATTTTATGACGTCATAAAATTTGGATTTTTACCATATTTTTAAACAGTTTGTAATATGGATCTTGTGGCATACCGTTGGAAAGCTTTCGACATACTGATTACGAATTGACAATAGAATCACTATTAAACGCAAGATAAAGCAAAAACCAATGAAAGTATACTGCACATAATGCTAAATTAAGCATTTGCAGCCCATAAGCATGCAAAATCATGTATGCTTTCCTGCATTTTACCAGGATTAAACCGAGTTTACGACCACTGTATAGACCCCACAGCTGAGTAAAGTGCTAGTCTCTCCTTGGAGGTCAGAACTTTACAATGAGTATAAAATAAAACAGTGCAGGTACAGGAAAACAGCATCAGAGTTAACTTCAAATTAGTTTCCCACCGAAGAATCAGTACACATCTGATAGTTATGGAAAGCTCAGTTTATCTAGGGTACTCTTGCTGGGATGAAATGAAGCAGCAGAATCAATCAAAATCAGGCACACCCGGTGAGTCAAATTCATTCACTTCCTGAAGCTTTAAAGAAAAAAACACATACAGAGAAAGAAAGAAAAAGAGAGAAAGAGAAAGGGATGATGTAACACTCACATATACACTGATATACATAAAAGAATAAAATAAAAATAAATAATAATATAATAAAATAAAACATTCTTCTCCTCTCTACACTGCCCTCCTCCTTTTCTTCTCTCTTGACTGCCCTCCTCCACTCTCTTCACTTGACTGCCCTCCTCCAATCTCTTCTTGATTGCCTCCCCCTATCTCTTCCTTGATCCTCCTCCTATCTCTTCCTTGACTGCCCTCCTCCTATCTCTCCTTGACTGCCCCTCCAATCTCTTCCTTGACTGCCCTCCTCCTATCTCTTCACTTGACTGCCCTCCTCCAATCTCTTCCTTGACTTGCCCTCCTCCAATCTTCATTGACTGCCTCCTCACCTTCCTTGACTGCCCTCCTCCAATCTCTTCACTTGACTGCCCTCCTCCAATCTCTTCACTTGACTGCCCTCCTCCAATCTCTTCACTTGACTGCCCTCCTCCAATCTCTTCACTTGACTGCCCTCCTCCAATCTCTTCACTTGACTGCCCTCCTCCAATTCTTCACTTGACTGCCCTCCTCCAATCTCTTCACTTGACTGCCCTCCTCCAATCTTTCATCTTCCAACTACTTGACTGCCCTCCTCCAATCTCTTCACTTGACTGCCCTCCTCCAATCTCTTCTTTTGACTGCCTCCTCCAATTTCTTCACTTGATTGCCCTCCTCCAATCTCTTCACTTGACTGCCCT
>CM060320.1:44494804-44497304 GCA_030674155.1 Stramonita haemastoma | reverse complement strand
GAAGAAGAAGAAGAAGAAGAAGAAGAAGAAGAAGAAGAAGAAGAAGAAGAAGAAATAAGAGAAGATGGTTGAATAAGAGTAGAAAGAAAGAAAGAGGAGTAGAGGAGGAGAAGACATACATACATATAGACATCTAGATACAGACAGACAGACAGACAGACAGACAGACAGACAGACAAACAAACAAACAAACAGAAAAGAACGAAAGAAGAAGTACGCTTCACGCACAAAATAAATGTTGGCAGCTAGGTATTTCACTGAATGATGCTCCAATTGTAGCAACTGACACACTCGGCAGTACGGCGCAAAATGATAAGTGCCAGCATTTGCACATCGCCTGGTCGATTTTTAGGTCGATGTCCACACTTTCCACAGTTGTTCAACCATCCACCCCCCCCCACCCCCACCCAACCCTCCCAACCCCCACTTCCCCCATCCCATGTCATCTCATTTGCTCGTACATTTTAGCCCTTATTTTCTGTATCGGTGCTCCTATGCCGCGTATTCTCATTCTTCCATACACGACCGTTTCAAGACTCTTCTCTCTCTCTCTCTCTCTCTCTCTCTCTCTCTCTCTCTCTCTCTCTTCTCTCTCTCTCTTCTCTCTCTCTCTCTCTCTCTCTCTCTCTTTTGTCGTTGTCCTCTTTCTCTCTTTATGAGGTGACAGCCCTGATATGGCCCCTGTAGCCCGCTGGAGCTATAAACAACCTAATTGGATTGGATTCCTTATCTTTTTCCTTTTCCCGCTTTCTTTTTTTTTCGCTACATGACAGCCTCAGCTATTTATTCCGCTTATTATATATAGTTCCACTCGTGTTGGGGTTTTTTTTTTTTTAGGAAGGGGCCAAAAGTTTTCGTAAGTTGTTAACGTAAAGCGGAGAGTTTTTCCGGGTCTCTTGATCGTAACAATAGATTTTGAAATGTCCACATGGTGATTATCTCCCCCCCCCCCCCTATCGTAAACTTCTGGTGCAAGAATCGTCTTTCTCCTTGCGTAACAAAAAATGTGAGGTTTTAAAATGTCATATGGTGATCATCGTCAGTCTCTCGTGTAAAAATTGCCTTCATTCTTGGAATGCTCCTTACAATACAACATTCTCCGTTTCGATTGAAATCGGAGAGTGGCTGCTTATGTAGCGTGGCAGTAAAGAGTGCTGTATCGACAACTTTCACCAAATGTTCACTGTACTATCATCAATGTCCGCTTACGGTCTGACCTGTCATTTCCATGTGGGATGATGAGAGACAGCGTGCATACATGTTCTGGAGGACCCTTCGGGGATCTTAAATCCTAATCCCGAAGTCGGAATGCGGCTACCTTCATGGTGGGCAAAAATGGCTGCATACACAAAATCTTACCAATGGCGAACATTGAAGCTCTAGCACAGGAAGGGGAAAAAAAGTTATAGAACGCTGAACAGTAATATTTAGCACAGTGCAGTTTTATGACGACAACGAACCACGTCCAGACCTATTCTGTGGCGTTTTCAGAGCCAGAAGCCCACCAGCCACAAAACTTAGAGACCCCGCACGGCTGCTGGGTCAACTCAGAAGTGTTCAGTGATACCTGTTCTGATCCAACACAAAGCATGCAGGACAACCCCTGGTACCTCTCTTGGGGATTTGAAATTTGCCTTTGCCTGGCCTTGCCTTGCCTGACTTTGCCTGACCTTGCCTGTCCTTGCCTGTTCTGGCCTGGTCTGGCCTTACCTTACCTTGCCTTGCCTTGCTTTGCCTTGGTGAACTAGGGTACTGTACTGAAGTCAAGGAGCGCAAACGGTCACCCATCCAACTGGTAACCACGCTCCATGCTGCTTAACATTGGCTTGGGGAAAAACGAGTGCTCTGACCACTGAGCTCTCCTGCCCCTCCACGAAAATGAGACCTCTCTAGATAAAATAAAATAAAATAAAATAAAATAAAGCCTTCACATCTGTTACGATCGACAAAGAAAATATTGTATCATGTTGATTAGCTTGCAAATTAAAAACAAAGTTACAACATCAGCAACAGCAACAGCAGCAACAACAGAGGCAGCAACAAGAATAAGTTGATGGAGAAGAAGAAGAAGAAGAAGAAGAAGGAAGAAGAAGAAGAAGAAGAAGAAGAAGAAGAAGAAGAAGAAGAAGAAGAAGAAGAAGAAGAAGAAGGAGAACAAGAACAAGAAGAAGAACAAGAAGAACAAGAACAAGAAGAACAAGAAGAACAAGAAGAAGAACAAGGGGAACAAGAAGAAGAACAAGAAGAAGAACAAGAAGAAGAGAAGAAGAAGAGAAGAAGAAGAAAAACAAGAAGAAAAACAAGAACAAAAACAAGAACAAAAACAAGAAGAAGAACAAGAACAAGAACAAGAACAAGAAGAAGAAGAAAATCTTTAATGTCTTATCTCATAAAAACAAAACAAAAACCCTACGCATTTACAACAGCAGAAAATGCCAAAAAAAAGCAAAACAAACAAAAAAATGAACAGTATAACAAACAACGAGACAACACAGACAAA
>CM060320.1:44481412-44491412 GCA_030674155.1 Stramonita haemastoma | reverse complement strand
GCCTCGTTTATTGTTCGCTCTGTTATAATTCTCCTCCACCTTGTTTTGTTTTTTTTGCTCTCAGACAAAGGAACCTTATTTAAAAAGCTTGAATGGCACATCCTTGTTTTAAAGCGTCAGTAACCATCCCGTGTTCACTGAAGGCTTCGAGGGCAAAATGCTCGTTTGTTTACACAGCCTAGTGGAATTGAAAAGAATGCCTGTAAACCGACAAAGCTGAACAGCTTTACCATGAAGCTGATGACGATTGGGCAAGTGTCGTACGTCAAGTGGAGGAAGAGGATAAGAGACACAGAGAGAGAGAGAGGGAGAGAGAGAGACGGGGGGGGGGGGGGGGGGGAGAGACAGACAGACAGATATTTATTCATTTATTTATATATTCATTTCTTCTTTTATGTCGATGATAATGGAATAAGCACTCGTGTTGTTGTTTTTTACACCCAGTCCCTGTGTGTATGCAGTTTTGTAAATCTTGTCATCTGTTCCCACCGGGACACGACGGCCTACTCTTACGAAAAGCGGAACAGGATTTAATGTGTGCGCAAGATGTCCTGCGTGCGTTCGCACAGGGGGCCTTGGTTTATAGTCTCATCCGAAGACAGATAGAGGGAGAAGGAGACACAAAGGAGGGAGGAAGTGAGAGAGAAGGGGGAGGGACAGAGAAAGAGAGAGGTAGGTAGGTAGGTAGGTAGGTAGGTAGGTAGGTAGGTAGGTAAAGAGAGAGAGGAGTGAGTGAGAGAGAGAGAGCAAGCGAGAGAAAGAAAGAAAGAGACAAAGAGAGATAAAAGAGACAGAGAGAGGGAGAAATTGAGAGCAAGAGACAGAGCAAGAGGCATACAGGAAGAGAGAGACAGAGAGAGGCAGAGCGACAGAGAGAACAAAAGCGATGAAGACAACAGCAGAAAACAGCAGCAGCACCAGCACAGCTTCAGCTGGCATTTCATCAAGCTAGCTAGCTAGGTACAGGCAGGGACGAACAAAACAAAAGCTTTGTCGCTGCACGAACCGATAACACAGAGAGAGAGAGAGAGAGCTGATCAGCCCTGATGACTGTTCTCCTCCCCCATAGGCTCCTCTGCTTAGCCAGCTTTAGGCGGCTTGCAAATCCGATCAAGAAACAACGTTTATCGCTAAAATTGTACACACTTACACAGGACATTGTTGAGAAAGTTGAGTGTTGTGTGTGTGTGGGGGGGGGTCTGTGTGTGTGTGTGTGTGTGTGTGTGTGTGTAAGTGTGTGTGTGCGTAAGTGTGTGTGTGTAAGTGTGTGTGTGTAAGTGTGTTTGTGTGTGTCTGTGTGTGTGTGTGTGTGTGTGTGTGTAAGTGTGTGTCTGTGTGTGTGTGTGTGTGTGTGTGTGTGTGTAAGTGTGTGGGTGTGTGGGTGTGTAAGTGTGTGTGTGTGTGTGTGTGTGTGTGTGTGTGTGTGTGTGTGTGTGTGTGTGTGTGTGTGTGTGTGCGTGTGTGTGTGTGTAAGTGTGTGTGTGTTTGCGCGGGGGCGTGGAGGGAAATTTTGTCAATGCAAATGAGTCAGGGAATTAGAATGCAACACGCATGTACAAACAAACAAAAAGTATGTGGTATATACACACCCATAGACGTACGCACACACGCACGCACGCATGCAACACACACATACGCACACATATGCAAATACACACACATACTCTCTCTCTCTCTCTCTCTCTCTCTCTCTCTCCTCTCTCTCTCTCCTCTCTCTCTCTCTCTCTCTCTCTCTCTCTCTCTCTCTCTCTCTCTCTCTCTCTGTGCCCTACTTGCGCCCACATAGATGTTTAAGCACGGAAAAGGGAAAGGAATTAAAAGAAAAAAGATAATAGAAAGAAATGCAGAGAGAGAGAGGGGGGGGGGCGAGTTCTAGAATCAATCCATATTTCTACAAATACATGGCAGATCTGTCGACTTTGACGCCTACAAATCAATCCTCTTGGCGTCCCTTGAGCTGGCTTTTCCAATATTCATTGAGGTGGGAGCATGTGGCAGATTGCGTAAAGGGAAGGAACGGACCGTCCTTCCGCATGACACTATTTCACGTCTGTGTAGGTTGCACTTGTCTTGTACCGTACTTGCTGCACCCATGTAACGTTTTTTGTAGCACCAGAACGTCACTTCCTCTATGCCGTTTATTCAGATTCAGTCGTGTACGCCCTTCCTGCTTTTTTTCTTCTTAATTTCTGATTAATTTCAGAACTTCAAACTTTGAATCTTGTTCAAGAGGATTTTTTTTCCTCTGGAGTTAGCATCAGTGTCGACTCCACTCCCCCCAAAAGTTCTTTGGATGAGACTATAAACCGAGGTCCCATGTGAGAACGCACGCAGAACTTCTTGCGCACTCGTTAAAACCCGTTCCGCTCTTCGGAAGAGTAGGCCATTGTGTGCCGGTGGGAATGGGTGACAACATTGACAAAACTGCATACACTCGGTGAATTGATGTTTTAAAAAAAACAAAGCACATGAATGGTTATTCCACTATCCTCGAAATAAAAGAATAAAATAAATAAATAAAAACTAAACATAGAAAAGAAAAGGCAGGAGAAGAGACCAACAAGGCAGAAAATAGACAAGAAGGAAGAGACACGAAGAAAAGGAAGAAGGCAGAAACAAGGAGAGGGATAGAAAAGAGGGAAGTCATAACACAGCATTTTCCAGATTATGGAGGGGATGCTATCTGTACTGACAGGTCCCCGGCATCCCCACGGGTGAAGCTGGTATACCATCTGTGGTGCTGATGAAACGGTTTAAGATGGTCTGGTTTGGGGCTGCCTCTAAACACGGTTATACTCGATTTTTCTTCCTGGACAAGTATAGCTTCTCCTTAGCCAGTCTTGAAACACAAAAACGTTGGTGGTGGTGATTACGAGATGTTATCAAATACACTTTTATTTGTTCAATGCCATGTTTCATTCAGCCTTGCTATGTGAGTCTACCTTTCCTTTTCAGGGTGTAGTGAGAAAAAGATGAAAATGGTGAAGCCTAGATAGTAAAAACTATAGGGACAAACAGCATGTTACTTTAGTGCTGAGTTTCAATGTAACAGAACGCTGAAATTCCCTAACCATTGTCACCACTTCCTAACCCCACCTCAAAAAAGTAGAAAATAAAAAAAAACCCGAAGCTGCTTAGCATTAACCTCATTGAAATCTCAACGGTTCAAAAGGAAAGAGGCATTAATTTTTAAAAGGGAGTGTTAATGTTCTCAAGGCAAAAGAGCAGTCAAGAAAGGTGCTTTTCTTCAGTATGAGAAGTGCCTGTGATTAGGAGGATTTCCTGCTGGGTTTGAACTTACTGAACAAATATACAGCAGATGTACGTGTGAGATGTGACTCCGTCAACTTGTTAACTTCTGAGAACAACTTTGAAAGTGGGATGGTTTGCGTCATAGCCTACAGAAGCCTTCCACAGACAGGCTGACACAGAGAGAGAGAGACAGACAGACAGACAGACAGACAGACAGACAGACAGACAGACAGACAGACAGAGAAAGAGAGAGCGGTCGAAAGTCTATAAGTATGCGCTGTAAAACGCTTTCCCTTTCCGAAGTGCTTCCAGCAGTTCTTGCTAGGCTATTCCTGTTTTCAGCAGCCCCCTACTCCAGCCAAAGCAGATGTTTCTTCCGGGAGGGAGCCTGTACTCATCGGCCAACACGTCCACACTTTTCTTTCTTTTTTCTTCATTCCGTCTGTCCTCTCCTTTTCCTTCTCCTTCCACTCCTCTGTCTTTCTTCTTTATTTGTTTATTGTCGGTTTTTTTTTCTGTATTGAATTATTGTCATTGTCGTCGTTGTTGTATGTATCTTGTTCTTGTTCCAGTTTTTCTTGCTCATTTTCTTCTGCTTTGTCATTATCGTCAATATCATCATTATCATTATCATCGTCACCTTCTTCTTCTTCTTCTTCTTCTTCTTCTTCTTCTTCTTCTTCTTCTTCTTCTTCATGATCATCATCACCATCATATTCTTTGTCGTTGTCGTCATCTTCATCATCACCGTCGTCGTCATCATATTCATCATCATTGTCGTTCAACATCAATTTGTCATGTCTTTCAACTTTGCTGTGGTCTTTGTTGTTGTTGTTGTTTTGATGTGAGTGTGTACATGTGCGTACGTGTGCGTGTGTGTATGTGTGTGTTTATTTGTGTTGAGGTGTGTGTGTGTGCCTTTATATATGTGTGTGTATCTGTGTGTCTGTGTCTGTGTCTATGTGTGTGTGTTTGTGTGTGTGTGTGTGATTGAGTGTCTGTGTGTGTGAGATTGTGTGAGTGTGCATGTGTATGTGTGCGTGTTTATATGTCTATGTGTCTTTGTACCTGTGTCTTAGTCTATCTGTCCGTGTTTATGTGAACTTTTAAACCTTTTGCTTAAAAAAACCCACATAACTCCACTAAGATGATGATTAGAAGTGATGTCAAAGGAAAGGGGCAAAGAAAGCTATGACTCGGTAGCAAAAAACCCCCCAACAAACACAAAACAAAAAAGACAATCTGAAAAGTGAACGAAAAAATCCAACACAAAAAAAAACAAACTAAGAACAAAAAAGGGGTCAAACCAGGAATTTCTACCAAGAAAAAAGCACAAAACTAAAACAATTTTTTGAAACTCATCCCCCCCCCCAAAAAAAAAAATTGGATGGGGTATAAAGTTGATCCTTTTTAAAAAACAAACAACAAAAAATACCAAAAAAACACACCACAATACAAGGTTCTTTGGGGTGGTTTTATATTTTTTAAGTAAATTCGCTTTCCTACAAAGTAAGAAAAAAAAAGAAAAAATAAGCTTCTTTTTTTTAAAGTGTCCAACTTTGCTTTTTGTCGTCTGCGTCAAAGCACCCCTTGTGCTCCAGTGAGGATTGATTTTTGGAGGGTAAGCCGAGAGCCTCCTCAAGTGTTTTCTGGTTGATTCTAAAGGCTTAACTCTTTGTCTCTCCTGCATGCATGCTCTGCACATTTCGCGCTCCGCCGTCTTTTTTGGGGTGTGTGTGAGGTGAAGTGTGATATGGACACACTTCGTCTGAGCTTCTTCAGTTTAAGACCTTCTTTTTTCCTCTCTCTCTCTCTCTCTCTCTCTCTCTCTCTCTCTCTCTCTCTCCTCTCCTCTCTCTCTCTCTCTCCTCTCTCTCTCTCTCTCTCTCTCTCTCTCTCTCCTCTCTCTCTCTCTCTCTCTCAGGGGGACGGATAGCCTAGTGGTCAGAACATTGCGCTGGCAATTTGACGACCCGGGTTCCAGTCCGGTCGAGGAGATTTTTCTTCTGGATTTAACATCAGTGCTGACTCCACTTTCCCCCAAAGTCCATCGGATGAGACTTTAAACTGAGGTCCCGTGTGCGAACGCACGCAGAACATCTTGCCCACACGTTAAATCATGTTCCGCTTTTCGTAAGAGTAGGCCATTGTGTGCCGGTGGGAACAGATGACATTTACAAAACTGCATACACACGGGGACTGGATGTAAAAAGCACAAGAGTGCTTATCGTCGATATAAAAGAATCAATCAATCTCTCTCTCTCCTCTCTCTCTCTCTCTCTCTCTCTCTCTCTCTCTCTCTCTCTCCTCTCCTCTCTCTCTCTCTCTCTCTCTCTCTCTCTCTCTCTCTCTCTCCACAGACATACGCACATCTTGGTAAGGTCACCCGTACACACACCGGTAAGATTAACAAGGGATGATCATGGAAAAGAAACACACGGCGCCTAAACAAAAAAAAATGTTCGGATAGCTCCACTTGTTTACCGATCATTGTGGAATGTTCTGGAAGTTTTCCAGGCCAACAGAGGAGCGTTCAGCACTTGGGTGGTAGGCCATCAGGCACCGCGGGCCACTTGTCTGGGAATGCATTGTAGAGTACATGGGAACTGATGTGGACGGTCTGTTAGGACTGTTTAAATCACGGCCCTGGGCTTTGCAAAAGGTTTGTCAGTTGATGGTGTGCCTAGGACGGGGGTGAATTTTTTTAGAAGGTTTTTTTAAAATTATTATTCTACGATACTTTCTGTTACGTATACCCCCCTCTTGACAGACAGACACATACACACATGCACAGGCACGCACGCACGCACTTGCACGCACGTTTTTTTTATTCTACGATAATTTCTGATACAATACAACCCTCTCCCTCACACACACACACACACACACACACACACACACACACACACACACACACACACACACACACAAACACACACACGCACACACACGCACGCACACAGACACACGCACGCACGCACGCACGCAAACACGCAGACGCACGCATGCACGCACGCGTGTGCACCTGCGAGCGTGCGAAATAAACAAAGATTTTGATACTTTTCTCTTCATAGGACAAAACCAATTACGTTAGAAATGATAGACACGTAGACATTGATAATATACATTTATATACTGGAAAACCCTTTTAAGATAAAGCCCTTTAGCATGCTTTTGCTTTTTGATATTTTTTTTTAACGGGACGAAATCTTTAAAGATTGACGCAATCTCTTAAAATTGACGAAATCTTTTAAGGCTTACAAAATCTTGTTAAGACTGACAAAATCTGTTAAGACTGACACAATCTCTAAAGACTGACAAAATCTGTTAAGACTGACAACTCTCCATTATGCCGCGGGGTTCTATTCTGTACTCGCAACAAATCAGTGTATAATGACACCAGTCTGAATTCAGCGTATGCACATTATTTCCAGCGTTTTGCATGAAACCGTTCAATCTTACATCGATCCAAAAATGTCGTTTAGCTTTGAAACGCTATGCTGAGATCATCTTCATCATCGACAAGTTCTTTTGTGTAACAAAACATGCAATTTTCAACAAAAGAGCAACAACCAAACTCCTCTGAAGTCGGAGTATGGCTGCTTTTAAGGCAAGGTAGGCTCCTTGAAAACAGATCTAAACGCAAACTTCTCTTCCAGTGTGTATATGTACAGTCTCGCATCCATTCCAGTCTGTAAAGAATGCAAACAGAGTGCAAATTGTAGGTGACCCACCAAGTGGGAGGTGGGACATGGGGGTGGAAACTGATGAAATTTTGTTTACATGCCCATGTTAAAAGTTATGCCATGTATATTTAAAGAGCATCACATGTTAAACCTAACTATCAAAGAATCACTCAGTTTTCTGCACTGTTGCCCTGAAAACAATCCAACATGGCCGCCCAAACTAAATGGTTCAAACTCCTAAACCTTTTTATCTGTAACAAGTAGATGTAGCCTGTTTGTACAGACATGTTTCACAAGCTGAATTCTTTAAAGTAACACAGGAAGATTCTCTTTAATGTATCCAGCAATTTTTTAATCCTCGCGGGGAAACCACCGACAACAACAACAACAACAACAACTCCTCGAACATTTCTTTTTTTAGAGTTGAGAGGACAGCAGCTGTTGTTTTCCCGTGGTGGTGGGAATGTTCTGGAAGCTTTCCAGGTCAGCCCAGAAATAACGGTTTGTACTTCAAGTTGGGTGGCATGCAGAGGCCGAGCAGGCCAGGTAGTTGTCTGTCTGTCTACCGGTCTGTGTGTCTGCCTGTCTGTGTGTCTGTCTGCCTGTTTGTGTGTCTCATGTGTCTGTGTGTGTGTGTGTGTGTCTGTCTGTCTGTCTGTGTGTCTGTGTTTGTCTGTCTGACTGACTGTGTGTCTGCCTGTCTGCCTCTGTGTATGTCTGTCTGTGTGTCTGTCTCTGTGTGTCTACCTGTCTCTGTGTCTGCCTGTCTGTCTGTGTCTGCCCGTCTGTCTGTCTGTCTGTCTGTCTGTCTGTCAGGGACTGTGCCGTGCTGTACTGTGCAGGCCAGGCCATTGAAAGTGAAGGGACTGACTGACTGACTGACTGTGTGGAGACAGTCAGTATGAGTGCGATGAGGGACTCTGGTCTAGTTGTTTTGGTGGTCAGGGTTGTTATTGAGGAGGAGGTCTGATCTGAGTAGATCTGAAAAGTTGATGCTTAGGCTATTGTGTGGCATTACGTTTTGGGGGTGGGGGGCATGTTTTGGAGTGGTGTGGTTACGTTGGTGTGTGTGTTGTTGGGTGGGTGGGGGGGTGTATGTGTGTTTGGAGGAGGGGGGAGTGTGTGTGTGTGTGTGTAGTATGTCTCTCTCTCTCTCTCTCTCTCTCTCTCTCTCTCTCTCTCTCTCTCTCTCTCTCTCTCTCTCTCTCTCTCTCGGTATGGGTTATTTTTCTACAAATGAACAGTTTTTTTCAAAAATTGACAGACAGACAGACAGACAGACAGACAGACAGACAGACCGACAGACACACACACACAACACAACACACTCGCACACACACACACACACACACACACACACACACACACACACACACACACACACACACACACACACACACACACACACACACACACACACACACACACCGAACGGGGAAGAACCCGAGGCACTGCATTACACTATATGTTTCTGTAGGCGAAGAGGACCTCTCTCCCTCTACCTTCACAAACCTTCTTTCTGTCTGTCCTGTCTTCCTCGTTCGTTTCTTTGTTGACGGGGTCAGCGGCAATCTGTGTTGCCTCCACAACCATCTAGCGGCGCATAAAACAGCAAGGGAGGTTATTTGAAGAGAATGATCCCTTGATTGCGTCCCTTTGTGTATTATGTCACTCACTGGAGAGAGGAGGATAGAATTTGATCCCTTGTCGTTTTGGTTGTTTGTTGTTGTTTGTTTGTTTGTTTGTTCCTTTTTTGTATTGTTTTGTTTTGGTATGGTTTGGGGTGGTGGTGTGTGCTTTTTTCCTGAACAAAATGATTATTGATGTTAGGTGTGTTTCGCTTTTTATAATATGAAAGGAAAGAGCGTTTTGATCAGCTTGTAAAAGGAATAGATGCAAGCTGGTTAGTTTCCATGGCTGTTGTTTTAGGGGGGGGGGGGGGGTGATTTGTTTCTGTTTTTGTTTTGCTTTGTTTTGAAGAAACAACAAAGGATACAAAAGGTTTACTTAGTTATGTGTTTGTATGTTCTTCCATCTGTTTACAGATCTATTTATTTGTATGTATAACTTTATGTTTATCTAATTAACTATCTATTTATCTATCTGTTTCTCTCTGTCAATCTACGAATCCGTTTGTCTATCACTATCTACCTCCCTATGTATGTTTATCTATCTGTCTGTCTATCTATCCGTCAGTCTATGTATGTATGTATGTATGTATGTATGTATGTATGTATGTATGTATGTATGTATGTATGTCATATCTATCCATCCATCTATTTATCTATCTGTCTGTCTGTCTGTCTGTCAGTCTGTCTACTATCTACCTATGTATGTCTGTATGTCTGTCTGTATGTATGTACGTACGTACGTACGTACCGTACGTACGTACGTACGTACGTACGTACTCGTATGTATGTATGTATGTATGTATGTATGTATGTAGTATGTATGTATGTATTATGTATATGTCTATCTGCCTGTCGTATCTGTCTATTTATCATATGTATGTCTGTCTGTCTGTATGTGTGTATGTATCTGTCTCTTCGTTAAAGTATACCTTTAATATTTATCTTTCTTCATTCATGCTTACATTCATTCGTGTACCTATTTATCTATCAGCATCATTTCTCTGTCAGTTACCTTGGTTTGGCTACTTCTTCACAGACGTTTCATTACAAACAGATCAAAGCTTCCCCACCGCTCTGCCAACATCTTTGATCAACAATTTTACTGCAATATTCTATGGTGATATTGCTTTGATTTGACAGATTTATTTCAGTGTTTTGCTGGGATAATGCCAGCGAAACAAACCTAACGCATACAGGCTTTCTACATAAAAGAGCTGTCATGCTCATAAGAAGAAATCCGTATATACTAACTGGGGCCATCTACGTAGAGTTAGATACTCTCTCACTCAAAGTCAGTATCTATTTTAACAGGGGAGTATGTATGAACGGTGCAGTAAATGAAAGAGTCCCAAAGAAATTTGTAAAGAATTGTAAAGGTGTCCCATAGCCTATGTGGTCGTAGGGGAGCAAGGCATCAGAGACATCAGCTTC
>CM060320.1:44470734-44476312 GCA_030674155.1 Stramonita haemastoma | reverse complement strand
ATCTTTCTCATCATCATCGCTACGATTTTTTTCTTTTCATGCTTTTTCTGCTCCTTTTTTTTTCTACATTGTCGTAGTCCCCAAAGTTGCAATGCGACTACCTAAATGGAGGGGGCGGTTGCACATGCATAAACCTCACCATTGGTGAATGTTGGAACTCTAGCAGTAAAACAAAAAATCTTCTTATCATCATCATCATCATCATCACCATCACCATCATCATCATCATCATCATCCTCATCCTCATCCTCCTCATCATCATCATTCCCATCATTATACCTTCTTCTTCTCCTTCTTCTTCTCCTTCTTCTTCTTCTTCTTCTTCTTCTTCTTCTTCTTCTTCTTCTTCTCTTCTTCTTCTTCTTCTTTCTTCTTTCTTCTTCTTCCTCTTCTTCTTCTTTTTCTTCTTCTTCTTTTCTTCTTCTTCTTCTTCTTCTTCTTCTTCTTCTACTTCTTCTTCTTCTACTTCTTCTTCTTCTTCTTCTTCATTTACTTCTTTTTTTCCATCATCATCATTATTATTATATTTATATCATTATTCCCTTGTTCTTCTTTTCTTTCTTTCCTTCTTTCTTTCATTTTTCTCACTTTTTTGTCTTATTTACTTCTTCTTCTCCTTTGTTTATAAAACTTGAGAGTAGCAAGAACGGAATGAGGAAGATGTTTTGAAAAAGAATGTCATAAACAAATGTTGACACTGATGATGATAGTATAAACATTCTAGGCACCAACCAAAACTGTGTCACGCCCCAGCACAGCATACCTCAGCTCACAGCAATCAGCAGCGCACTCTATCGATCCAGGACAGCTTTAAGCTCGTCTTTTCTTTTTCTTTTCCAGCCAAAGTAAAGCTCTCTTTAGTTGGAGTGCATGAAGTGTTTGTCAGCTCACTGAAGTGCTCTTTTTTTCGCTAAGACGATTGATTTGCCCCTCCTTCCCCCCTTCTCTCTCCCTCCTCCCTTCTCCAGCCCTGTGAGTTGTCAAAGCCGCTTGGCTACAGTGGCTCCAAAGGGAAGGTTTCTTCTGTCTGCCCTGTGAACTTGACATTTGGCAGTTTTCACCTGATGCCTTGGAACGGAAGCACTTTGGTGGTGCTACTGCTCTCTCTCTCTCTCTCTCTCTCTCTCTCTCTCTCTCTCTCTCTCTCTCTCTCTCTCTGTCTCTCTGTCTCTCTGTCTGTCTTTCTGTTTCTCTCTATCTCTCTGTCTCTCTGTTCTATCTCTGTCTCTCTCTCTGTTTCTCTGTCTGTCTATCTGTTCTGTCTCTGTCTGTCTCTCTGTCTGTCTCTCTCTATCTGTCTCTCTATCTGTCTCTCTATCTGTCTCTCTCGGTCTCTGTCTGTCTCTCTCGGTCTCTCTCTGTCTCTGTCTCTCTCTGTCTGTCTCTCTCTCTCTCTCTGTCTGTCTCTCTCTGTCTTCCAGTCTCTCTGTCTGTCTGCCTCTCTCTCTCTCTCTCTCTCTCTTGCGTCTCGGAGTGATCTCCCTTGGAGGTAGGCAGGAATATTATTTTGCTGTTAACTTGTTCATCAAAATAATACATTTCCATCCGAAACAATGCCCGTTGTCGGTTTGCCAACAACGTTGAACGTTACGCTGGATGCCCTGCTCCAAGAAAACCACCTCACTTCGTGGAAAATCGCTGGAAGTGGCGATAGCACAGTCGTTGTGCTGCGACTACAGGCCAGCCCAGCCAGCAACAGCAACATGGCGCAACACGACACCCTTGTCAGCTCCCGCAGCTACCGACAAAAGCCGCCAAGTCAGATTGACAGAGACAGACGGAGGACAGAAGAGAGGAGAAGGACAGCACAAAGGCAAGAACAGGAGGCAGGTGAAATTGTTGTGACAGAGGAACAATCACAATGTTTATTTGTGCCCACACCTCCTTCAAGCTGCCCTGTGTTTTTCACTGACACACCCCCCTTCTGCCACCAACACGCTGTCACAAGAAGACGCACGTGAAATCCGCCATGCACCAAGCGATGTCAAACAGGCAGAGGACGTCATGCATGCTGATGTGGAACGTGGTGACATTGACCTTGCGTCTGTGTTTACGGCGGAAACCACGGATTGTGACGATCGTCTGGCGAAGGTACAGCAAGTTGGAGCAAGAGCTGATGTCATCAAGGACTATGTAGCTGCACTGACGGATAGAACCTTGCAGAGGAGGCTTAAGGACACTCGCAGGAACCAGGACTTTCGTCGTGTGTTCACCAGCAAACGGCATACAGACACGCTAGTTTGTGAAACTGACGATCTTGTTTTTCAATTTCAATGGACTGCTGCTGGAGACACGCCCCCGGATTTGTTTTGGTTTGTGAAAAGGAACACCAGGCTGATGACCAACGAGGAAAGCTTTGTCTTCCAGAAGCTGAAGCTGTGGTGCCTTGCCGACCGGGAGAGATTCAAAGATCAAATCAGTGCCGGGCTTGATGTGATGCATGTAATAGTGGACGCTGTTCGATTCTTCCTTGGTTAAATCCGCGCGCGTATATGTGTGTGTGTGTGTGTGTGTGTGTGTGTGTGTGTGTGTGTGTGTGTGTGTGTGTGTGTGTGTGTGTGTTTGAGTACGTGTGTATGAGTGCGAGCGTATATGTTTGTATGTATGTGAATTTGAGGGTGTGTATATGTGCGTGCGTTCGTGCGTGTGTTTATGTGTTGTGTGTGTGTGTGTGTGTGTGTGTATGTGTGTGTGTTTGAGCTTGTGGATATGTATGTTTGTGTAGGTATTTATGTATACGTTTGTGTATGAACGTGGATGTGTGTGTGCGTGTATGTATGTATGTGTGTGAGTATGTGAATGTGTGTGTTTGAGGGAGGGAGAAAGTGTGTGTGTTTTGTGTGTGTGTGTGGGGGGGGGGGTATGCATGAGAGAGAGAGAGAATAGCTGAACCGGACATGCCTCCTGTATTATCACGGATCTGTCACGTGTTAGTGGTGTACAGTTGCACAAGCCATGTAAAAAGAGGGACGAAGATACATCGTAACAGTTTTCTTGTCGCTGACCAGTTTGTTGTTAGATGTCGACTTTTGGATTTGTACTATTTTGTGGAAATTCATCCCCCTTGACAATTTCAATTGTAAGGGTTAATCAATGCTTATGAAAAAATTATCTAAATCTATCATGTAACCATGTTATGGTATCCATGACATGATGACCTTTGGGTTGTAATTAAGAAAGCTCTCAGTACATGACATTTTGTGTGTTGTGCCCAGCCCCCCTCCCACTGTCCCCTTGTTAATGGGCATCCTGCTTATAACAATAAACTTTTGTCATTGTCATTGTCATTGTCATTGTCTCTCTCTCTCTCTCTCTCTCTCTCTCCTCTCTCTCTCCCCTCTCTCTCTCTCTCTCTCTCTCTCCTCTCTCTCTCTCTCTCTCTCCCTTATATAAATATATATATATATATATATATATATATATATATATATATATATATATACCACAACTAATTTTACAATAGAGATCTTACAAGAGAAAAATATATAATTTCAGCAACTGCTATTAAGAATTTCTGAGAGTCATGTAAATTTTTCTTATCAATGGCCTGTTTTTATTAGGAATATCTAGTCCTCTCTTTATAAACAGGTCAGCAAGAATTGGTCAGTCAAACAATTAATGGGGAATTGAAATGTACTGAGACCAGCCACATGTTACATTATTTTTGATAATGTTTGGTATCCCATGCATTTAGCGTCAGTTTATAAAGTAAAATTTCTAGTTTCCGTGAACAAAAATATATTTTCAAAGTGTTTTACTTCATTTAAGAAAGAAAACAATTTATCAGAATAACATTGATTTCATAGGACGATAGCATGAGATTGGAATCAAACTTGTCAGCGCTGCAATCAGAGGCATCTTTGTTTTGCAATAGAGTCACTTTCCTCATTCCAATCAACGCCGCAATGAGAAGGGATCCAGCAAAAAGTTCTCTGGATATGATGCCTCAGCTTGTTGTGCAATGTATCAAGAATTTAATCCCAAACACAATTATATCATTCCTTTTTCAACTACGCTTAGAAATATATTATTTTCAAACTTGATTGGATATGATGGAGGCTGAAATCTGTTTTTCATTTCAGAAACTGTGTTCAGTATTTTGTGCAAAACATTCGATTCTGATACTTATTTTATTCTTTTATATTGAGGATAATGAAATAAGCACCCATGTGCTTTCTTTACATCCAGTTCCCGTGTGTATGCAGTTATGTAAATCTTGTCATCTGTTCCCACCAGCCCACGATGGCCTACTCTTACGAAAAGCGGAACAGGGTTTAACGTGTGTGCAAGATGTTCTGCGTGCGTTCGCACACGTGGGCCTCGGTTTATAGTCTCATCCGAAAGACTTTTGGGGAGAATGGAGTCAGTACTGATGTGTGTGTGTGCGTGTGTGTGTGTGTGTGTGTGTGTGTGTGTGTGTGTGTGCGTGCGTGCGTGTGCCTGTGTGTGCGTGTGTGCGTGCACGCGTGTGTGTGTGGGGGGGTATTTTTGGATTTTTGTTAATGTTGCTTTTAGTGTGGTAATAACACCGGTAACTTAAAAGTGGTGTGGACATTCCATGATGCGACTTACTGTATCTTAGCTATGAGCTGGCAAGCCTTGCAAGTATCAGAGAGAGAGTGATAGAAAGAGATATCTTTGTGGCGTGTTTTGTGTGTGTGTGTGTGTGTGCGCGCGTGTGTGTGTGTGCGCGCGCGCGCGCGTGTGTGTGTGTGTGAAAAGAGAGAGAGAGAGAGAGAGAGAGAGAGAGAGAGAGAGAGAGAGAGAGAGAGAGAGAGAGAGAGAGAGAGAGTTTTGGGAAAACAGAACGGGAGAGAAGTCATTGTAGGTCATGGCCTGTCCTTGCTGCTGCTGCTGCTCTCTCTCTCTCTCTCTCTCTCTCTCTTCTCTCTCTCTCTCTCTCTCTCTCTCTCTCTCTCCTCTCTCTCTCTCTCTCTCTCTCTCTCTCTCTCTCTCTCTCTCTCTCTCTCTCTTCTCTCTTTCTCTCTTTCTCTCTGATGCTTTTGTATTGTGGCCTAAGGCCAATGTACAGTAAAAGTCTGAAGTCTGAAGCCTCTCCATAGGTCTGTTTTGACCGTCAGTATATTCGCGGCCCCTGTAGAAAGCCCAAGATTAATCACACTACTCTGATCAGAGAGAGAGAGAGAGAGAGAGAGAGAGAGAGAGAGAGAGAGAGAGAGAGAGAGAGAGAGAGAGAATTAACCAAACGCCATGTATTCTTCTTCAGTCCTATTGGTTAGTATGTGGCGTCACCTCATATTTTAATTAAAGAACAATAATGATCTGTTCTTGGGACAAACTGAGAACGAATTAATTGATTACTTCTAGGGTGTTTTGCCTAGCCACTGGTTGAGTGAATCACTTACTGAAGTCAGATAAAAGCTAACTATCCAGCTTTTTAAGTTATCCATATGTTGATACACCTATGCATAGGCTCACGTTTGTGTGCTCACAAACCTAGGTCTCGTCTGCAACACGGATTGAGCGAACGTAAAAGAACCCACGTCAACGAGAGTTTCCCCCGGAAAAAATTCTGTTAAAAAGCCACTCTGGTAGGGAAACAAGTACACAAGCAGAC
>CM060320.1:44438234-44450734 GCA_030674155.1 Stramonita haemastoma | reverse complement strand
CCACACACACACACACACACACACACACACACACACACACACACACACACACACAGAACAACTCACACACACACACACTCACAACACACACAATACACACACATACACACACACACACAACACACAACACACACACACACACACACACACACACACACACACACACACACACACACACACACACACACACACACACACACACACACACACAGATAGTTCTGCCTACGTACCTGTCTTGCTTCCTTCCTACTGTACTGTTGGCAGCAAGGGTGTTGTGGCCAGCCCAGACTAAGTAATGGGTGTGTGGCCGACGCCCCATGACGACAACACGGTATACCTGCTTCTTCCACTTTGGCCTAAACAAGTCAGCATTAGGCCTACCTGCATGCCCCTCAAGAAGTGACTATGCAACTGACACTGACAAAAGCATTGCACAGACCCATGGATCCATGACATACATACACACATCATCATCATGCTGTTCGGGGGGGAACGGGATAGCCTAGTGGTCAAAACATTGCGCTCAAAATTTGACGACCCGGGTTCGATTCCCGTTCGAGGGGATTTTTTTCCTGGAGTTAACATCAGTGCTGACCCACTCTGCCCCAAAAGTCTTTCGGATGAGACTGTAAACCGAAGCCCCGTGTGCGAGCGCACGCAGAACATCATGCGCACACGTTAAATCCTGTCATGTTCCGCTTTCCGTAAGAGTAAGCCGTTGTGTGCTGGTGGGAACAGATGACGCGATTCACAAAACTGCATAACACGGGGACTGGATGTAAAAAATTAAAAAAAGCAATGAGTGTTATTCCATTGTCCTTGATATAAAAGAATGAATATAAAATAATAGCTAAATACATAATAGAATCAGTCTACCTGGACCATTAAAGTCTCAGGAAGAGACAGAGCACAGCGACAACAGACAGACAGACAGACACACACACTGAAAAGGGTTGAACTCGAAGGACAGTTGTTAGGTAAAATGTAAATTAGCCTAAAGTCCGAGCGAGACTTAGGCTAATAAATCCATCAACAAAGCCTCGTACTCAAAACGCTATGTTGTCTTGTGGCGAACAGACCTTGAAATGGACAGTTCGTGTGGGAGAGGGGTCGATAATCACCACAGTTTGTATTCAACAGGCCACTTACCAGACAGATAGAAAGGGGTGAGGGGTGGGGTGGCTGAATACAAACTGACAATCTGTGCTGCAATCCTTAAACGAGCGTTAGTGGTCACGTTTCTACCCTGAAAAGACAAAGCACCTTCTTTGTCCTTAACTCCGGGTTAGGCAGGGAGGGATGCGGAAAAGCTGGGACCAGACAGAGACGGGATAATCTGGTGGTCAGAGTGATGCGCTTACGATTTATTTAGCCGGGCTCGAAACTCGTTCAAGAGCGTTTTCCCTCTGGGGTTAACATCGGTGCCAACTCCACTCCCCCCAAAAATCCTTCAGATGAGACTATAAACTGAGGTCCCGTGTTATGTGATCGGTGGTCTAGGGGTAACGCGCCTTGCCTAGAAAGCAAAAAGTCCGGGTCGGAGTGTGCGGGGTTTGTACCCCGTTTGGACCCAAAGCTTTTTCCCCATCCATTAGACCATGAGTGGTGGTCTGGGCGCTAGTCTTTCGGATGAGACGATAAACCGAAGTCCCGTGTGTTACACATCACTATTTAGCGCACGTAAAAGAACCCACCAACAAGGGGGTTGACCCTGGCAAAATTCTGTAGAAAAAAGTCACTCTGATAGGGAAACATAAACAGTTGCAGACTGGAAAAAGAAAAAATAATGGGTAGGCGCTGCACTTATGGCGACGACGCTCTCCCTGGGGAGAGCAGCCCGAATTTCACGCAGAGAATTTGCTGTGACTTAAAGTGGTATGAAATAAAATTTTAAATTGAAATAGCTCAGTGGTCAAAGCACTCGCTTTCCCCCAGCCAAAGTTTAGCAGCATCGAGCGTGGTTACCAATTGGATGGGTGACCATTTGCGCGCCTTGGCTTCAGTACAGTCCCCTCAGTTCACCCACTGTGAATGGGTACCTGCCCTCTTTAGGGTCAAGGAAGGTAAACCAGCAAGGGAGAGAAGATGAGTGCCGGCCTCAACATGCTGACCCCTAGAGAAGCTGAGGTCTCTGATGCCTCGCTCCCCTACGACTACGTGGGTTATGGGACACCAGCCTTCTATAATAGTGCAAGATGAAGCGTGCGCCAATGAAAGTGTCGTCGAATCTGCAATGCAGCTGGACAAAAAGCAAAGCTTTCTTTGTCTGTTACACGCTCCTTGTGCCAGTGTCTTCACCGTGTGTCATTTCGCCCCGTCACACAATGGATGATCATCCATGGAGCCTGCATGATGTGAAAAGCGATGTTGGATCTGCTGTCTGGAATGCAGATGCAGTGGTTTCAAAAGCGAGGAGTCATCGCCCTTACTCTTTGAAGCAGATGTGGGGCTGAGCAGATACGGTTGTGTCGTCTGGCGCTTTCCATTGAAGGAGTATTTGCTCTAGCTCTTCTTAAGACACAGATCACCTTGGGGAAATGACCATGGGGTCACAATTTAGCAGTTTAAATTTCAGAGCTTCACAGCTGCAAGCTCCATCAGGAAAGCTGAAATTTCATCCAGCCAGAAGATGATGATGATGATGACGATGATGATGATGACGACGATGATGATGGTGTGGTGGTGGTGATGATGGTTGAGATGATGATAACGATAGTGAAATATAATTATAACAGTTATGATGATGATGACGACGACGTCGACGATGACGACGACGACGACGACGACGATGATGATGATGATGACGACGACGACGATGACGATAATGATGATGATGATTGATAGTTGATGGGTATTGATACGGATCTATTCTTCTCTTCGCTTTTGTCACTGTACACTGTGATGTTGGTAAGCCAACGCTATAATAATGTCAGAAAAAAGCTTGTGGGAAGGCTGCGTGAGCAGGGATTGCTAAAAACAAATAATAATTAAAAAAGACACCAGTCTACATGCTGATGTGGATAAAACCTTAACACATTAATTTCTTGGTATAGACCATTTAGCGTACTCGCCTCTACCTACATCGCAGAGGATAAGTGGCCATTTTTTCTTTCTTATTTTGTTTATTGCTGGCGTACGTGTTAGTCTTTGGCCAAACAGAGGGATTAAAACCCGACAGAGAAGGGGTAAAAAGTTCATTGTTAAGGACTTTCGCACTTTACTTGGTTCAGAGTTACGTGCAGTTCAGAGAAATGAAGCACCATACCGGATGTTTAGTAAAAAGAAAGTGACAGAACCAATGAATAAATAAAATGAAGAGAAGATCTACAGCTAACGATGGGTTCTTTTTCAGTTGCTTACGTTATACACTGTACAACAGCCTGAAAGACCGAGTCAGTCAAGTTGCATTCAATTCGATTAGGCGAATCTGTGAGAAACGTGACTGTCTGATCCTCTTCCTTGCTTTTGTCTGCTTTGAACATTGTCCACCCAGCGTTGTTTGGGTAGGGTATGGCTGTTGTTTCGTGTGTTCTTCGAAATCTAGTCATTCTTGGTTATAAGCCCTGTTGTGCTGTACAAAAAGATATGTACCTCAAAAGAAACAGAAATGTATTAATTAACAGCAGACTTAAACGTAAACCAAACCGTGTATCCCTTCAATTTGAGGACTACGATTTAACAGAATGGAATCCCGTTTTTTTTGATGGGGTTTTTTTTTAGGGGGAGGGGTGTTGTTTGTTTGGCTGGGTTGTTGTTGTTTGTTTTGTTTGTTGTTGTTGTTTTTTTTACTTTAGTACCACAATCTGTGTTTAGGTGCTTTTTGTTCACCTTCTCCATCTTGTCTCGTTGTCCTCCTCCTAAATCGATTCTACCTTACCTTACCCTACCTACCCATTATCAACCTACTCTACCTTACCTTACCCTACCTACCCATTATCAACCTACTCTACCTTACCTTACCCTACCTACCCATTATCAACCTACTCTACCTTACATTACCCTACCTACCCATTATCAACCTACTCTACCTTACCTTACCCTACCTACCCATTATCAACCTACTCTACCTTACCTTACCCTACCTACCCGTTATCAACCTACTCTACCTTACCTTACCCTACCTACCCATTATCAACCTACTCTACCTTACCTTACCCTACCTACCCGTTATCAACCTACTCTACCTTACATTACCCTACCTACCCATTATCAACCTACTCTACCTTACCTTACCTACCTACCCTACCTACCCATTTATCAACCTACTACTTACCTTACCTATTACCCGTTCTACTCTACTTCCGTTATCTACTCTAATCTACCTTATTCCTACCCTACCCTTACCCACTCTACTCAATCCTACTCTACCTCTACTCTTACCTCTTAGCCCTACCCTACCCATTTCAACCTTTCTCTACCTTACTTACCCTACTCACCCTTATCAACCTACTCTACCTACCTTACCCTACCTACCCATTATCAACCTACTCTACCTTACCTTACCCTACCTACCCGTTATCAACCTACTCTACCTTACCTTACCCTACCTACCCATTATCAACCTACTCTACCTTACCTTACCCTACCTACCCATTATCAACCTACTCTACCTTACCTTACCTTACCTACCCATTATCAACCTACTCTACCTTACCTTACCCTACCTACCCATTATCAACCTACTCTACCTTACCTTACCCTACCTACCCGTTATCAACCTACTCTACCTTACCTTACCCTACCTACCCATTATCAACCTACTCTACCTTACCTTACCCTACCTACCCGTTATCAACCTACTCTACCTTACCTTACCCTACCTACCCGTTATCAACCTACTCTACCTTACCTTACCCTACCTACCCGTTATCAACCTACTCTACCTTACCTTACCCTACCTACCCATTATCAACCTACTCTACCTTACCTTACCCTACCCTGCGCTGCCCTAACATGCCTTGCTCTATACGATTCTATTCTACTCTACCCTACTCTATTGTACTCTTCTGTTTTCTACTCCACTGTGCTCTTTTGTATTCTACTCTATTCTACTCTATTCCAGCCTACTCCACTTTACTCCACTCGATTGCAACTCTACTCTACTCTACTCTTATTTGCTCTGCTGTGCTCTACTCTATTCTACTCTTCTTTACTCTTCTGTACTCTACTTTACTGTACTCCAGTCTACTCCACTCCACTATACTCAACTCCAACTCTACTCCACTCTACCCTACTCTACTGTACTCTACTCTACTCTACTCTTCTCTACTCTTCTCCGCTCTACTTTACTCTACCCTACCGTGCTCTACTCTACTCCACTCTACTCTACTTCATTCAACTCCAACTCTGTTCTACTCTGCTCTACTCTTCTTTACTCTTCTCTACTCTTCTCCGCTCTACTCTACTCTGCTCTGCTCTACCCTACTCTGCTTTACTCTTCTCTACTCTACACTTCTATACTTTACTCTACTCTACTCTATTCTGCTCTGCTCTACTCTACTCTACTTTACTCTACTCTACTCTACTCTACTCTGCTCTGCTCTGCTCTGCTCTACTCTACTCCATTCCACTCCACTCCATTCTACTCTATTCTATTTTTGTATTTGTATTTTGTACCGCTTATGTCTTTACTCTACTCCACTCCACTCCCCCTCCCCTCCCCTCCACTCCACTCCACTCCACTCCACTCTACTCTACTCTACTCTACTCTACTCTACTCTACTCTACTCTACTCTACTCTACTCTACTCTACTCTACTCTACTCTACTCTACTCTACTCTAATGCTATATATGTGTGTGGTGTGGTGTGCAGATGGCAGCATTACCGGGTGGACCTGGGAGCGGTACATTCCTTCTTCGTCTTGGCGCTGGGAGCCTATGTGCCTGACAACCAGTCTGCTGTGGCCATTGACAACATCTACCTGGACTCCTGTACCCTGGGTTAGTTTCTTCCTTCTTGTGTGTGTGTGTGTGTGTGTGTGTGTGTGTGTGTGTGTGTGTGTGTGTGTGTGTGTGTGTGTGTGTGTGTCTGTGTCTGTGAGGGTGGAAGAGGGGGCGGGTGAGGAGGTTGTGTGCGGGGAAGGTTGTGTGTGGGTGGGGGGAGTTGGGTAGGGGGTAGTTAATTAATTAATTAATATATGGAATTTGTATAGCGCTATCTCTTGTAAAGACAAATCAAAGTGCTTGCATTTGACCTACAGAGCCACAGATCATGCTGCCACCAGGCGCAAAGATCCCCAACTCCAACTCCCCGATTTTTCTTCAGGGATGGTGTCTAAACACGACACCTGTGTGCATGCTGGTTTGTTATAATTTTGTCATCCGCTCCTACCGGCACACGATGGCCTACTCTTCCGAAAGGTGGAACGGGTTTTAACGTGTGCGCAAGATGTTCTGCGTGCATTCGCACACGAATGTGTGTGTGGGTAGTGTGTGAGTGTGTCAATTTGTTTGTGTATGTGTGTGTGTCTGTAGTGTGTGTGTGTGTGTGTGTTGTGTGTGTGTGTGTGTGTGTGTGTGTGTGTGTGTGTGTGTGTGTGTGTGTGTGTGTGTGTGTGTGTGTGTGTGTGTGTGTGTGTGTGTGTGTGAGGAGAGAGAGAGAGGGTGTGTGTGTGTGTGTGTGTGTGTGTGTGTGTGTGTGTGTGTGTGTGTGTGTGTGTGTGTGTGTGTGTGTGCACTCAATTTCAGTTCTTTTTTGTCTTTGTCTTTTTCTCTCTGTCTTTACGTATGTTCTGACTGTCTGTCTGTCTCACTTTCCCCCCGCCTCCCCCCCTCTGTCTCTGTCTCTGTCTCTGTCTGTCTGTCTGTCTCTGTCTCTGTCTATCTGTCTGTCTGTCTGTCTGTCTGTCTCTCTCTCTCTCTCTCTCTCTCTCTCTCTCTCTCTCTCTCTCTCTCTCTCTCTCTCTCTCTCTCTCTCTTTCTTTCTTTCTTTCTTTCTTTCTCTCCCCCTTGACGCCCTTAATCAGTGTGTATAAGTGTCTGCGTGCGTGCGTGCGTGCGTGCGTGGTGTGTGTGTGTGTGTGTGTGTGTGCGTGCGCGCGCGCGTGTGTGTGTGTGTGTGTGTGTGCGTACGAATGTGGTGTTCGTGCGTACACACACATGCATGTGCACTCATAATCAAATGTATCTGTGTGTCTGATGGCATCTGTTTGCATATCAGCCCAGTTTTTGTTTCTAAGAAACATGGAATAAATGAGGTTTGGGTAAAAAAACAAAGTGGAAATAAGAGAATAAGGAGAGATAAGAAAACAAAAAAAACGACGGAGCATTTGTAGAATGAATAATGGTAGTGCAGCTGAAAAAGGGAAACTGGACTGTACGTGCAAGCCTTTGAAGTGACTGTCGTTGTCTATCGTTATTGCTGAAGAGCGGGAAGGGAAGAATGTGTCTGGAGTGGAATCGTTTGATCTGTCTTATGGTTTGTTTGTTTTTTGGCAACTCAGACATCAGCCTCATTGTCTGGATGTTTATGATCAGTTGTTTGTTAACTTTACCATGAGCTCCATTTAGTGTCTGGTGAGTTTTCTCTTTTTTTTTGTTTGTGTAACAACACTTTTGCTTACACTTGCAATATTGATCGGGTTGGGTTGGTTTTTTTTTTAGAAACATTGATAAATGCGTATCCGGAAAATGGTGGTTATTGACGGTGTGTTTTCAGCATTTCTAAATCTTCACAGGGTTTGCTTGAAGCTCGAACAGTCTTACAGAGATCATGATTTTTCTAATAAGAATGGGATTGAATCCACCCAGCCAATGACTTCTCTGCTACTCAAAATAGTTATAGTTGACCACCACTATCGAGACGTGTAAAAAAAAAATGTGTCTGAGAGCAAGCTAGCATTATACAGATGCATTTTTCCAGAAACTGATCTATCGGCTTTAAAGAGGCATTGTTTGTTTAGCTGTCCACTGTTCAAACTTTTCACAACACACACACACACACACACACACACACACACACACACACACACACACACACACACACACACACACACACACACACACACACACACAGTCAGTAGTGCCCATTGAAATAATGTCTGGCTCAGGCCTTGCAGAGAGATTCATTACCACAATAATTTTGTTTTCAATTCAGGAAGTACACTGCAAGTTCTCCAGGCTTTAAATCTGATTTAATAATAATAATAATAATACATGGAATTTATATAGCGCTATATCTTGTAAAAACAAATCAAAGCGCTTGCACTCGACCCTCACAACAAACAATCAATGACAATAAATAATTCTAGCAAATTCGAAAGCACACACACGCGCGCGCACGCGCACACACACACACACACACACACAACACACACACACACACACACACACACACACACACACACCACACACACACACACACACACACACACACACACACCACACACACACTGCAACATAATCTTTCTGTCCAAGAAATGTTCCACGTTGTTTTGTCCCGGTTTTCTTTTGTGGATACAGATTAGCGTTACATAGAAAAATGTTCATCTGTTCAAAGGTTAATTCGGTTTTGCAAATGTTTGGAGGTAAAACGTGAACATTTTATTTACAAATGATTTTTTGGACCTGGAGGCAGTCTCTTTTTCTCAATCTTAAAGTTGATTTCCTTACAAATGAAGCTATTCTTTCTTTCTGATTTCTGTGCTTGTTGTTTGGTTGTTGTTGTTTTTTCTCTCTCTGTTTTTGTACTTTTAAATTTATCAGATTTTTATAGCTTATATCCTCTCAACCCTCCAACACTTTCTCGCAACCACTTTACTTCTTTTCAGCCAGCAATCTCTCTCTCTCTTCTTTCTCTTCCTCCTCTCCTCCTCTCTCTCTCTCCTCTCTCTTCTCTCTCTCTCTCTCTCTCTCTCTCTCTCTCTCTCTCTCTCTTTTCTCTCTCTCCTCTCTTCTGTGTCTCTCTCTCTTTGTGTCTGTCTCTCTCTCTCTCTCTCTCTCTCTCTCCCCTCTCTCTCTCTCCTCTCTCTGTCTTTTCTCTCTCTCTGCCTCTCTCTCTGTCTCTCTCTCTCTCTCTGCTCCTCTCTCTCTCTGTATCTGTCTCTCTCTGTGTCTCTCTCTCTGCCTCTCTTTGTCTCTCTCTCTGTGTCTCCCGCTCTGTCTTGTCTCTGTCTGTCTGTCTGTCTGTCTGTCTGTCTGTCTGTCTCTCTCTCTCTCTGTCCTCTTCTTGTCTCTGTCTGTCTGTCTGTCTCTCTCTCTCTCTCTCTCTCTCTCTCTCTCTCCTCTCTCCTCTCTCTCTCTCTCTCTCTCTCTCTCTCTCTCTCTCTCTCTCTCTCTCTCTCTCTCTCTCTCCTCCCTCCCTCCCTCCCTCCCTCCCTCCTGGCCTAGATTCAACCTGATCACTGCCCCAAATCACGATGACAACTTGGATGGAGCCCCTTCCCCTCACTGGACTGTAAGCTTCTCTCTTGCCTGATGGCTGAATGTTTGTCACGTTGGCGCTGATTGGTGTGCGGAACCTCGTTACGTTACAGCCTTGTTCTTTGGCCCCGATTCATTTGGGGCTCACCCTCTGAGACCTGTCCGGCCTCTGGTGTCCATAATCTAATGGACTTGTGGGGGGGGGGCTGGGCAGCAATCAGGGGCTCACTTTTCCTTGCGGCCAGAGAAGGCAAGAAAGGGAACAGGAGCCATGGGAATAGCCTACAGAGAGAGAACACTGAACACTGAAAAGTTTTATTGTACATCGGCCTTAGACCACTATACAAAACATGTTTGAGGCAGGGGAAGGTAAACATCATCGCGGAAAATATTTCCAGCTATTCCACAATTCCAATTTTCGATCATCATCTTCAGTGTCTACATAATAGTCACGATCATCATCCTCGTCTTCTGCAAGAGAGAGAGAGAGAGAGAGAGAGAGAGAGAGAGAGAGAGAGAGAGAGAGAGAAGAGAGAGAGAGAGAGAGAGAGAGACAGAAACAGAGAGAGACAGAGACAAACAGAGCAAAATAGAGATAGAAACACACAGAGAGAGGGGGATAGAAACACAACATAGAGAGAAAGAGAGAGAGACAGACAGACAGACAGACAGAGACAGAGAGAGAGAGAGGCTGTTGGGTAGGAAGTAAAAGTGTGGAGAGGAAGACCCAAATAGAGAAACTTTAGATTCATGGAATGTTTCTTTTTTCCCCCGCAGAACAGTGATAGGAAGCGAATGGTTCAGGAAGCGGGAGTCGCGGTCAGCACGCACATGGAATATCAACATCGCCCTGTCATTATCCATCCAGCTTGCACAAACAAAACTAAACAAGCAACAACAACAAAAAAACACACACACGAAAAACCCACGAAGCAATTTCCGCAACAGGACCGCAAGGAGAAAACAGGCGACAGTGCTCACCGGATTCTTGACAAACCATTTTTAATAGTTCCTGCACTGTGTCAAACGAAAAAAAAAAGGATTTTTTTATGCATTTCCCTCCATAGCTTAAAATTAATCATCGCGCTTTCTGAACCTGTTTACTTGGCTGAATGCGGAGGGGGGGGGGCAGGTAGAGTAGAGTAAAGAGACACAAAGAAGACAGAGATAGCATGGACAAATTTGGTTTGAACGGTTTGCGCGCGTGCGTGTTGTGTGTGTGTATTTGTGTGTGTGTGTGTGCGTGTGTGTGTGTGTGTACGTGCGTGCGTGCGTTGCGTGTGTGTGTGTGGTGTGTGTGGTGTGTGTGGTTGCGTGTGTGTTGTTGTGTGTCACAGAGACAGAGGAAGAGAGACAAGGCATGGCAAGGCAAAACTCTCGGGATAGTAGTTAAGCATTGATGTCTTCTTTTTTAACATCCAGTCCCTGTCCTTATTAGGAAGTATATATAGGTATCAAGAACGTTTGCCTGAAGCCTTCAGGTTCTATAACAAAAAGGAAAAATAAACCCCAAGCAAAACTCATCGTTACGAGCTTTGAAAACCTGTATGTTCAAAATCAGGAAAGAATCTGACTCATATTATTATAATATATGATGTCTATGATGGATATATAGAGAAAAGGATATACCATAGCGTTCACACACACACACATACACACACACATACACACACGCACACACACACACGCACGCACGCACACACGCACGACGCACGCTCACACACACGCACACGCACGCACACACACACACATCACACACCGCGCACACACACACACACATACACACACACAGATTGAGATTGAGATACAGGACAGACAGACAGTCAGACGGAAGAGAGAGAGAGAGTGGGAAGGAGACCGAGACAGACAGACAGACAGAGAGAGGGGGGTGGGGAGGGAGGAGAGAGGGAGGCCGTGGGGGGAGAGAATCAGAGAGAGGGGAAGGTAATAAACAGGATGGATTGAACGGTTGACTGATAAAATCAATCTTGATTTTCAAGCTTAACAGGTAATAGAAATTAATCTGTTTTTTTCTTCGGACTTCGGCCTGGAGGAGAGGGAGGGGGGATAAATGAAAGGAGGGAAAGAGTTAATAACTGGTACATGGGTTATCAATATATTTTTTATTTTAATAGGAACAAAAAAAACATGTGTTTTCGTTTCTTGGGTTTAAAGTGAGATGAACATGTTCTTCATGTTCTCTTTCAGAGAGAAAGGGAGGCGGGGGGGGGGGAGAGAGAAGGGGAAGAGAGAAGGGGGGAGAGAGACTGAGAGACAGAGATGCAGAGGGTGAGAGAGAGTAAGTCGTCTGGATAAAAAGCTTTTTTTTTTTAATAGTTACTAACGAAGGGGAAAAGATCTAATGATATAAAGGGCCAAACATTCTAGCCTTCATCTCCAAGGCCAAACATTCTAGCCTTCATCTCCAAGGCCAAACATTCTAGCCTTCATCTCCAAGGCCAAACATTCTAGCCTTTACTCCAAGGCCAACATTCTAGCCTTCATCTCTATTGACATATAGGGCCAAACATTCTAGCCTTCATCTCCAAGGCCAAACATTCTAGCCTTTACCTCCAAGGCCAAACATTCTAGCCTTCAACTCCAAGGCCAAACATTCTAGCCTTCATCTCTATGTGACATAAAGGGCCAAACACTTCTAGCCTTCAACTCCAAGGCCAAACATTCTAGCCCCTCATCTCTATGTGACATAAAGGGCCAAACATTCTAGCCTTCACTTCTCAAGGCCAAGCATTCTAGCCTTCACCTCCATGCGACGTAAAAGCAATGCAGTATCAGTCAAGATCAGCAATACTTGAGTTTTGTTTTGCTGCCTGTGCAGTAGAGATGCATAAAAACATGCTGTGAGTTTATTCTACTCTTATTTCCGAATTAATGACGTTCCTTCCGTAAGCCTCTGAAAATCAAGGGTGTTTTCTTCAAACAAATTAGCCAAAACAGGTTAAAAACTAAAAAGGAGTTGTACATTTTCAACTCTTTAATTGATCTGGAGGATCTCTGCTCTTAATGAATGTGTTTTCCCCCGGAATCTTTGGACTATTCTTGGTCCTTGATTAACACTAAATTCACTTTGTGCTGCTCTTTGAATACAAAAACTGAAATCTTTCGATGTTTCTCACGTC
>CM060320.1:44425734-44433234 GCA_030674155.1 Stramonita haemastoma | reverse complement strand
AAGAGAGACACAAAGAGAGAGAGACAGCCCAAAGTGGACTGATTGCCAGAGTTGGGTAGACACGACACACCAGTAATCTGTATCGCCGTTTCCAGTTATGGGGTTTCATCTCATCTGTGAGGAGTTGGCCATTACCTACTACTACTACTACAGCTCGTGTAAGAAGGAGAAACCAAAATGACCCGATCAGTTCTTTCTTTACCGTCTCGGTTTTCCATTCTTCGTGATACCACGATCAGAAGGAAGGTGGCAAAACGGTCAACTGCCTAACAAGTAAACCGTTGAGGTTCTGGGTTCGATTCCAAGCCTTGCCTGTTCTTCCCAGTTTGACGGGAAAATCGAACTGAATATCAAGTGTTTTGGAGGGGACTCTAAACCAGTGGGACCCGTGTGCTTACGGACTTGTGAAGGCGAAATGAACCCACGACCTTTAAAAATCGGAGAGCAGAGAGGTACATCCTGTAAACACACGTGTTTACAAGATCCCTTTTCCCACTTGTTCCCATCGAACAGACCAGTTACTCAGTTTGTTTGTCGAATGAGCAAAGAAAGTTGTCTTCAATCCACTTTGTTTTCTCTGTTTCATTATAATGCGTAAGATTAAAGTCCAAGAAAAGGTATTCTACGTCGACAAAAAAAATCGATTAGTGATGTGACTAGAGCTGCAAAAGAAAGAAAATGATTTGATCAAAAATGATTGAATAAAAAACAGTAATATGACCAGCAGTTCTGGTCATGCTATAGTAAAAAAAAAAATGACCACGCATCGCACCGTGCCATCAATCCCAGAGAACTTGCATGTGCACGCATCTTAAAACGCCTGGGAGTTGTATAGTTCAGTTCCCTATATAATAGAAGTGGACAATGTCAGTAAACGTTAAAAGTTCGAAATTCAGAACTGACTTTCGTAAACAGTCATATTTCTTTGTTGTGTGTGACAGAAGGTTGAGTTGTTTGATCTAATTCATATTGTTCCTGCCAAAATTTGGATTGTTTCTATGATGAGTTCAAGGGGTTAACAGCCCCCCCCCCCCCCTCATCATCATCATCTCTCTCTCTCTCTCTCTCTCTCTCTCTCTCTCCTCTCTCTCTCTCTCTCTCCTCTCTCTCTCTCTCTCTCTCTCTCTCTCTCTGTCTCTCTCTCTCTCTGTCTCTGTCTCTCTGTCTGTCTGTCTGTCTGTCTGTCTGTCTATCTGTCTCTCTGTCTCTCTGTCTCTCTCTGTCTCTCTCTGTCTCTCTCTGTCTCTCTCTGTCTCTCTCTCTCTCTCTCTCTCTCTCTCTGTCTGTCTGTCTGTCTGTCTGTCTCTCTGTCTCTCTGTCTGTCTGTCTCTCTGTCTCTCTGTCTCTCTGTCTCTGTCTCTGTCTCTCTCTCTCTCTCTCTCTCTCTCTCTCTCTCTCTCTCTCTCTCTCTCTCTCTCTCTCTTCTCTCTCTCTCTCTCTCTCCCCCTCTCTCTCTCACATCATGCCTTCCCATGCCATTTACAAAGAAAATGGTCAAGACAGTGGAGTCACACCATACCATGTTTGACTATCACATGTTGAGTCTTCGCCTCCCATCCTATCCGTCTTGAGACTGACGGCCGTGTGATTGGGTTCCTGTGTAGGTGAGAAACTTCTCCTGTAGGCTAGGCCTCTCACCTCTGGGCATGGCACAGTGGATGGATGGATGGATGGATGGAGGGAGGGAGGGAGGGAGGGAGGGAGTAGGCTGTCATCACCTCGTACCTCTGAGGGGTCTGTCTTGTCGGTTTCTGTCTTGTCTTGTCTGTCTCTTTCTGTCTGCCTGTCTGTCTGTCTCACTCTAGAAACAAGTCGTGAATCTTCCCCGCCAGAATCTTATCTGTCTGTCTGTCTGTCTGTCTGTCTGTCTGTCTGTCTGTCTGTCTGTCTGTCTGTCTGTCTGTCTGCCTCACTCTAGAGAGACAACTCGTGAATCTTGCCTGCCAGAATCAATGAGCCTTTCCACAGAATTCGGCACTGGCCATTAGATAGTTTGACAACTTTGGTGTTTTTCCCTCCTCATTTCTTTCTATGACTATACATGCTGAATAAGCTGTTTTTTGTATTCTCGTTTACCTTTAAAAATATTAGTTTTGTATTGATTGGAAGTGTTGGTGTTGTGTACTTAATGTGCTTATTTTCTACTTTTCACCGTGTTACTGTTTAAAAGTCTGCCGACGTCGAAGGCTGCGTCAGCGCTGCTTGTTTTCATTTCTTTGAAAAATAAGAGGTAATGAAGAAAGAAAGAAAGAAAGAAAGAAAGAAAGAAAGAAAGAAAGTGTGTGTACATTATTCTTTTCTTTCATTTCGAAGATAATGGAATAGTCACTCATGTGCTTTTTTAACATCCAGTCCCTGTGTACATGTGTGTGAGAGAGAGAGAAGAGGGAGAGAGAGACAGGGACAGAAAGAAAGACAAAGACAGAAAGAGAGAGAGACAGAGACAGAAGAGAGAGAGAGTGAGAGACAGAGAGACATATGTGGGATTACACAGTTATATATTCAGCAATACTTTACTTTCTCTGAATGCACAAAGGGACAGAGGGAAACTGTTTCAGGCTGATGATGGAAGACCTACCTCCCTGTGTATCAGATCACAAAATACCTCATCTGATTCTGTCTGCCTTTTTATCCACCTAAAATCAGCCAAAAACATATCAATCACAGATCGTTAAGTCTTCATCCTTCTCATAATCCTTCAAATCGATGTTAATAAAATCAAAATGTGGGTTGATTTGGCGTGCACATGTGTAGAGAGTTGTTCCTGGCAAAAATTCTGTAGAAAAAAAAACCCAATCTGATAGGAAAAGAAAATACACTTGCAAACAGGACAATATATTTTTTAAATTAAAATAGGTGGCGCTGCTCTTGTGGTGACGCACTCTCCCAGGGGCGAGCACCAGACATTTCATGCAGAGAAATCTGCCGTGACTGAAAAGTGAAAAACCATGGTAAAGGTCAAAGTGGTAAGAACCTAACCTCCCCTCTATATTCCTAATGCATGTGAAGAAAGATAGAACTGAACTCTGAAGAAAGGTTGAAGACAGCACAGTTGGAGGAGAGGAACAGTCCCAGCTGTGTGTGTATGTGTGTGTGTGTGTGGTGTGTGTGTGTGTGTGTGTGTGTGTGTGTGTGTGTGTGTGTGTGTGGAGGGGGGGGGGGGGGCAGGCAGTGTTGACAGTGTTGATTGAGGTCATGTGTGGGGGCCTAGCTTGGCTTCCCATGGATGGCTCGGAAACATTGTCCCTCTGTGAAGGATTGATCTTGTCTGCTCTCTCCTCTTTTCTTTACCCCTCCCCCCCTCTTCTCCATTCCTTCACCTCTGTGTGTGTGCTGTGTGTGTGTGTGTGTGTGTGTGTGTGTGTGTGTGTGTGTGTGTGTGTGTGTGTGTGTGGTGTGTGTGAGTGAGATGGAGAAAGAGTATGTGTGTGCGTGAGAGAGAGAGAGAGAGAGAGAGAGAGAGAGAGAGAGAGAGAGAGAGAGAGAGAGAGAGAGAGAGAGAGAGAGAGAGCTGTCCAGCTTTAAGTTGCTCCGAAGTAAAACGTCATTTTTGGTAAAGGTTGTAAAATGAATTTCATTTTTATCTATGTCTGATATTGGAATGTTTGGTTAATATAGTTCTGGAACGAGGAAAGTAAAAGGCAACTTCCTGAATTTTTTTTGCGGTGCAATGGAAATGAATATTTGGTTTTATCACATATTATGGCAAGGTAATAGTGATTGATGTTTTACTATGATGTAAACAGACCATTAAAAATGTTTGAGAAATCTTGTAAACTCATGATGGCACATTGACAGAGATAAACAGGCCACGGCAACCAGTATATGATTTTATGTGCTTTTGCCTCGATTATTCTGAATTTACCAAGTAGTTTCCAATACTCCTCTGCACTTGGAAACTTCGGAATTGTTTTTTATAATAGTTAAAAAGTTTGTGTCCTCTATTTTAAGTCGTTACCCACCACTTTTTTTTGGGGGGAAAGGGGACAAATTGGAGAAGAAGAAGAAGAAGAAGAGAGACAGAGAGAGAGAGAGCGACAGACGGACAGACAGACCGACACAGACAGACAGACAGACAGACAGACGGAGACTGAGAAAGAATAACTGTCATCATTACTGTAGTATAACAACTTTTTTTTTTAAACTCTACCAAACATAAAAAACATTCAATATTTCTTTTGGAGCCTATAATAATTCCTTTCAAAACATTCTATCAACCCCAACTCTCAAAAAAAACCCAGATGTTAAATCACCCCCGGAAAGCTGAGTATGAACTTCCATCTCACGGTACGGCCTGGTTTTCCTTCAGTGTTACTTATTACATATATCAAACTCGCCCACCTTCCTTCCCTCTCTACCACTACACAGAAAAACTCTAGGACAAGTTTCCAGCATAACGATTTTCTGCTACTACCCCGCTTTCTTCCATGAAACGTTGACAGATGAAGGATGAGCAGGAAATATGGAACCCAAACCAGGCAGAGGAGCACAAATGGTAATAGGGATGTGAGTATGGAGGAGAGAGAGAGAGAGAGAGAGGAGAGAGAGAGAGAGAGAGAGAGAGAGAGAGAGAGACAGACAGACAGACAGACAGACAGACAGACAGAGAGAGAGACAGAGAGAGAGAGAGAGGAGAGAGAGAGAGAGAGAGAGAGAGAGAGAGGAGAGAGAGAGAGACAGAGAGAGAAGAGAGAGAGAGAGAGAGAGAGAGAGGAGAGAGAGAGAGAGAGAGAGAGAAAGAAACCTAGGTAAGTAAAGGTGGGTAGGAGGAGAAATTCAGCAAGAGTTTGGCAATGAGTCATGACTGCTATGAGAGCCTGCCTCCCTTCGTCTTGTGTGGAGTGCCTCTGTAATGGCTGGGACAAGTGCCGTCACTCAGTTGTGAAACTGTATAAGTGAGGCTGTCAAACTGGGAACATGACAGCTCCTGTTATGTGCTCTCTTTGCCTGTTTTTTGTGTGTGTCTGTCTGTCTGTCTGTCTCTGTCTTGTCCGTATGTCTGTCTGTTTTTCTCTTGTCTCTGCCTGTCTTTGTGTTTGTCTGTGTCTGTCTTTGTCTGTCTCTCTGTCTCTCTCTGTCTCTATGTCTCTCTGTCTCTGTCTCTGTCTCTGTCTCTCTCTCTCTCTCTCTCTCTCTCTCTTCTCTCTCTCTCTCTCTCTCTCTCTCTCTTCTCTCTATCTATCTATCTATCTATCTATCTCTATCTCTCTCTGACTTGGTCTCTAACTATCTAACTTCAGTCTCTTTGTGACTCTGTCTCTGTCTTTCTGTGTGACATTCTATCTGTATGTCTGTCTCTGTCTGTCTCTCTGCCTGTCTCTCGTGTCTCTCTTACTCTGTCTTTTTTGTGTTTCCGCCTCTGTCTTTCTCTGTGTCTCTGTCTCTGTCTCTCTGTCTGTCTGTCTGTCTGTCTGTCTGTCTGTCTGTCTGTCTGTCTGTCTGTTCTGTCTGTCTTCTCTCTCTCTCTCTCTCTTCTCTCTCTCTCTCTCTCTCTCTCTCTCTCTCTCTCTCTCTTCTCTCTCTCTCTCCTCTCTCTCTCTCTCTCTCTCTCCTCTCTACCTCGTTCGTGTCTCTCTGACTCTTTCTGTCTGTCAGTCAGTCTGTCTGTCTGTCTGTCTGTCTGTCTGTCTGTCTGTCTGTCTCTGTCTCTCTCTCTCTCTCTCTCTCTCTCCTCTCTCTCTCTCTCTCTCTCTCTCTCTCTCATGTGATGACAGGTTTACCCTTGGGTGCTGAAACCCCAGCAGCCCTGTCTTGAAGGGTTAGCTGTCATTTCCACATGAAAGATTTCAACACATTTCACCTGCTGTCGTGGAAGATCGTCATCAGTTTTGCATTCTTAGACTGTCTCCTCTTGTCCTATGCACCATTTGCACACAAACGTACCACCTTGATTGTTTTCTCTGATGATTAATTTTTTTCAAAAAGTGTTGAACACATTTGCATTTTTAGGTAGAGAAGAGAAGATAGAGTGAAAGAGAGAGTGAGAGCAGGAGAGAGGGGGAGGCGAAAGAGGGTAGGAAGATGGGGGGAGAGTGACGCAAAGGCAAACGCAATTTTTTTACGAGGGTAATAGATTATGTTACAAGACTTTTTTTTCATCCAGCCCTCAAAAGAAAAGAAAACACTGCAAGAAAAAAGCAATTGATATAAATGAATACACACACAATCATACGAGAGAGAGAGAAAAAACAACAGAGATAAAAAGAGATATAGCACCAAAGATGGAGACAGAGACACAGAGAGAGAGAGAGAGACAAGGCAAGGCAAGGCAAGGCAAGGCAAGGCAAGGCAAGGCAAAGTATTTTATTCGAGGATAATAGATAAGCACTCGTGTGCTTTTTTACATCCAGTCCCCGCCCTTTTCAGGAATACATCAAGATGAAAAGATACTAAACAATAAAACTTTACGTAGTACCAAACAACACACAAGAATAAGGACACTATATATGATAAGAGAGAGAGAGAGAGAGAGAGAGAGAGAGAGAGAGAGAGAGAGAGAGAGAGAGAGAGAGAGAGAGAGAGAGAGAGAGAGAGAGCAAAAGAGATAAAGAGCGAGATAAAGAAAGAGATAGAGAGAGTGCAAAAGATAGAGGCACAGAGACATAAAGAGACAGAGACAGAAAGAAACAGAGGGGTAGGCATGGCCACATTGTGATGACAGATGTTCAGAACGTAACTTCTCTCCCACAATCTATGCGTGGCCAACCTCTTTGGGCCATTCGAAACTCGTTTCCTGGAATCTCAGATCAAAGGAATCTCTGATGCTTTTTCTTCGGACCTAAGGGATCTGTATGCCGGCCACAATCGCCTCTACCAGAGATAGTTCGGACTTTGTAATGCTCACGAGGATGGGGTAGCCTCGGGGCTAGAACATTGTGCTCGTGATCTGATGGCCCAGGTTCGACCCACCACCATTCAAGATTTCCCCCTTGAAGTTAACATCAGTACTGACTCCACTTCCTTGAAAGCCCTTTGGATGAGGCTGTAAACCAAGTTCCCTTCTGTAAACGCATGCAGAACATCTCACACACACGTGTGTGAAAACCTGTTCTGTCATTTAGAAGAGTAAGCCATAAAATTGTGCCAGTGGGAACAGATGAAAAAAAGTGTTAATGCATAAACATACTGGTGACGTGTTTAAACATCATACTCCCAAGTCAGACTATTGCGACATCGATGGCAAGTTAATGGTCACATAAGAAAACCTCACCATTGGCAAACACACCTTAGAGCTCTAGCCGAGGAACAGAGAAAACATCGCTGACATGTCTGGCAAATGATGTTCATGAAAATCAAATATTGATCCATATAGTCCCAAGTTCTGTCAATCTGACCCCCATCCCTGGCTACCAAACTGTAACGGGCAGTGGATGTGAAGAAAGAGTGACCCCTGAAGAAAGGTGGATGAGAGTAGAGGTGTAGGACAGGGACGCAGTTTGAGATGCGTGTGTGTGTGTATAATTTATTGATATGGACGTGGAAGGAAGGCAGTGTTGGCAG
>CM060320.1:44420734-44423234 GCA_030674155.1 Stramonita haemastoma | reverse complement strand
CACACACACACACACACACACACACACACACACACACACACACACACACACACACACACACACACACACGAAATCAAACCACGTTAGTCTGACCTGCCCGGATCAGTCTGCACGCTGAGACATTCCATTAAAAAAGGACAACAAAGGAGACAGACCGCAGACAGTCTTGACCACGGCTCCTTGGAGATTGCCCAAGAGAAATACAAACACAGGAATCAGACACAGGTAAATGACCTCACCTGTCGGCCACACCGGGGCCACTGACCACATGGTCCACCCTGTTGACAGCAACTAGTCAATAGACAGCAGTCGTTAGAGGGAAAATGGCAATTTCGTCACCTGGATAGTATTTCTCCGCTATTCCATCATCTCGATGCTATTTTCTCTCTATGCTAATTATTGTCTTCTTTTTCAAGTAAAAATCTCCATAATCTGTTTTTCTGTTGTTGTTCTTTTGGGGGGGTATCGTTTTTTAGAGTATGATGCTTCTTTGTTGATAAAGAAACGGAAACATCAGAACATATTTGAAAGTGGCATTATGGGTACGTAAAGACATCTCGATGCTCTTTTTCTCTATGCTGATTTCCTTTCTTTCTTTTTCAAGTAAAAATCACCGCAATCTCATTTTCTTTTGTACTTCTTTTTTTTTTAACCATCGTTTAGAGTATTATACTTTTTCATTGATACAGAAACATGAACAGCAGAACATATCTTAAATTCTATCTTATCTTGAATAGTGTGTGTCCCTTTTATATAGTGTGTAGCCCCTCTTATATACCATGTATAGTCCCTCTTATATAGTGTGTGTCCCTCATATATTTATTGTGTATCTCTTATATTCTATGTATCTCTCTTATATACTGTCTCCCTCTTATATACTGTCTCCCTCTTATATACTGATTAGTCTCTCTTATAATTATACTGTATCTCTCTGATATACTGTGTAGTCTTCCTTACATACTGTATCTCTCTTATATACTGTAGTCTCTCTTTTATCCTGTGTATCTCTCTTATAATTGTACTGTGTGGCCCACCTATGCACATACTGTGTGTCACAAAGTGGCAGTGTACCATATGTGAAGTGGAAAACTAGATGGTCATAATGTCTGACACAGCACTGCCCCCACTCGTCTGAGTGGTCATAGACTTTGGTCAGAAACTCCTGATTCAGTGTGTCATTGCATTATGAACCATCCCTCCCTTTTTCCCCTCTGTTCTCCATCTATACTAGATAACTTCCACTTGTTTCTGTGTGTATGTATGTGTGTGTGTGTGTGTGTGTGACTGTCATTCTGTCTGTCATTCTGTCTGTCTGCCTGTCTGCCTGCCTATCTGTATGTCTGTCTGTCTGTCTGTCTGTCTGTCTCTGTCTCTGTCTCTCTGTCTGTCTGTGTCTGTCTGTCTGTCTGTCTCTCTCTCTCTCTCTCTCTCTCTCTCTCTCTCTCTCTCTCTCTCTCTCTCTCTCTCTCTCTCTCTCTCTCTCTCTCTCTCTCTCTCTCTCTCTCTCTCTCTCTCTCCTCCATACTCATTCCAGTTGTGCTCCTCTGCCTGGTTTGGGTTCCATATTTCCTGCTCATCCTTCATCTGTCAACGTTTCATGGAAGAAAGCGGGGATAGCAGCAGAAATCGTTACGCTGGAAACTTGTCCCAGAGTTTTCTGTGTAGTGGTCTTGAGGGAAGGAAGGTGGGTGAGTTTGCTGTGATGATTTACAATTGAGTGTCAATATCAATAAACTAAAGTGATGGTCTTTAGGAAAGGGGGATTTCTTTCAAAACAGGAACAATGGTATTACAATGGTATTAGGCTAGAAGTGGTGAATCAGTATTGCTACTTGGGGTTTAATTTCACAACAAAGATTAGCTGTAAATTGGGTATAGAACAGTTAGTCACTAAGGGAAGGAAGGCAGTGGTTCAGTTAAATAAAGTTTTTCATAGATATAAAGAGATGAATGTTCATACTTTTTTCAAGATTTTTGACACAAAAATTCAGCCAATTCTATTGTATTCATCAGAAATATGGGGCACAAACAGACTAGATCACATCGAGAAAATTCATTTGATGGCATGTAAAAGATTTTTAGGAGTACCTGTAAGAACACCAAATAAGATGGTATACGGTGATTTAGGAAGATATCCACTTTATGTCAATTCTTGTATAAGAGCCATTAGGTACTGGTTAAAACTACGGCATTTTGATCAAAATAGAATATCATATAATGCTTATTGCATGCAGTTAGAGTTAGATAGAAACGGGAAATATTGCTGGATTTCAAAAATAAGAGAAATTTTGTGTGAAACTGGTTTTAACATTGTTTGGATGCAACAAAGTGTGGGGGATGTAAAGGCTTTCTTAGGTATGTTTAAACAAAGATTAGTAGATCTGTTCATTCAAGAATGGGATGGGACTATAAGAGACAAAGAGAGGTATGACAGTTACAGATCATTTAAAAGTATTTTTGAAAAAGAGGAATATATAAACTCTATAAATGTCTACTGCTT
>CM060320.1:44405631-44415631 GCA_030674155.1 Stramonita haemastoma | reverse complement strand
GTTGTACGTCTGTTAGTTTACTCTTCTTGAATCTATATTTTTCTTTAATCTTTTTTGGGGGTCGGTTTGTTGCGGTTGTAGTTTTGGAGATTTTCTTTGAAACGGAGTAGGGGGTTCATTTTTTGCAATGGCTGTTGAATAGCTGGTCATTTTGTATCTACTGCTTAAAGTCCCCCACCCCCCTACCCCCACCGCCCATGTTAGATGAGAGTATACCACTTAAAGCCCCCCATCCCCCCTCCCCTGTTCGATGGGAGTATACCAGGAACATCCTGTTTCCCTTGGTTGCGGTCTATGTCTGTCTGTTGACGTGTTTTATCATATCTTTATACCATCATAGAGATGACGTGGGCTTTTCCAGTGTATAAAAATATAGTATTCTCAATTTCTGAAAAAGAGGTCATGAAAAAAACCTAACCGCACACTCACACGCGCGCTCCTCTGTGTGTGTGTGTGTGTGTGTGTGTGTGTGTGTGTGTGTGTGTGTGTGTGTGTGTGTGTGTGTGTGTGTGTCTGTGTCTGTGTGTGTGTGTCTGTGTGTGTGTGTCTGTGTGTGTGTGTCTGTGTGTGTGTGTCTGTGTGTGTCTCTGTGTATGTGTTCACGCGCGCACACGCTTTGTCACTGACGCGTTGATTGGTGGGGTGTGTTGGTTGATGTCATGCTTTGTTCATTCGTTCGTTCTTTCATCCTTTCTTTCGTTGGCATCTTGCTTAAAAAGTCGGTTGGCCCGCCCAGTGTGAATTTCAGAATGACTTTGAGATTTGATGTCGTTTAGTTTTCTTTGATGCTGTCTGAACTCGTAAGGACGTGTATATCATTCGTCACGATTGATTCCTAAAAATAATAATATCTTTTTTTTTCTCTTGTCCGCTCTCTCATCTTGTGCATTTTCAATGTTGGTTTCCAGTCGTTAAGACTGTCACAAAGCCTATATGTGACGCTCCACCACATAAGGAGTCGCATTGCACCGGAGGTCAAATTTTAGTTATTGACATGCTATTAAACTGCAATGAAATGGCTATACAATACAAAAAACAGATTGAAAATCGGACAATTCTATGAAAAGTTATTACAAGTTGAAAGCCTGCAGGAAATGACGAAAAGAGATATTGGTAAGTTTAGCATCATAAAACGTAAGGCAAGGCAAGGCAAGGCAAATTATTTTATTCGAGGATAATAGATAAGCACTCGTGTGCTTTTTTACATCCAGTCCCCGCCCTTTTCAGGGATAACATCAAGATAAAAAAATAACCTCAATTAAACAACAATTATAATGATCCAAATACCAAGAGCAAGAAACCATACCAAGTATCAAACAACAGGTAAGAAATAAGACAGAGATACAATAATAAGGTAATGATATAAAAAGGCACTAAGAACGTAGTCAGAATGCTTGGGCATTTTAAAAACACGTTTTAAACCAAAAGGGTACAAAATTATCACTTGATATTTCATTGCAAGGTACAATAATGGCTATAGTTTTATAATCAATCAAAATCTCAACATTGCCAACTTGACCCTACCTGCTTTATTGGCTCCTAGCGGAAAAGTGGGTTAGCTGCTAAGCGACTCATTTCGTGGTGGAGCGTCACATATGTTGTTTCAGCGTCGTCGTCGAACGCCAAGACAGCAACTACTGTTGTCTGTCATGAAAGTGAAAATTCGTCGCGGTTCTGATTCTAGTTACTAGAATTTCATCAATACATGTCAAAAGGGTAACTTTTATTTTCTTGTTGCATTCATGAAGGAGAACTAATTGTATTGTTTTCCTTATTTCAGAGAGAGAAAGAGAGAGAGAGGGGGGGGGGGAAGGGAGGGAGGGAGGTTGAGAGAACATTTTTTTCAGAGGGTAATAGATTAAGCATTACAAGCTTTTTTTTCACATCCAGCCCTCGAAAGAAAACAAAAGAAAACAAAAAAATTAACAACAGTCCAACAACAACAATAAATAAAAAAAAGGAAAAATATGCATAATGACATAGAAATGCAGAGAGAGAGAGAGAGAGAGAGAGAGAGAGAGAGAGAGAGAGAGAGAGAGAGAGAGAGAGAGGAGAGAGGGGGGGGGGGGAGGGAGAGAGAGAGACAGAAACAGAGACAGAGAGAGAAGAGAAAGAGAGCAGAGGAGAACAGAGACAGAGAGAGAAGAGCTGAGCAGAGCAGAGAAGAAAGAAAAAAAGACAATATATGTTTGTATGTTTGCGCTTGTGTGTGTCTGTGTCCATGTCTGTGTGTACACCAGACTGTGATTATATTTGTGTCTGGGTCTGTCATCAGTGATGATCAAGAGAAAGGGATTCGTGCCCTGCAAGAAAATTGCATTACATGGTTTACTTAGTGGCTGTCTAGGGGCTGTTCGATTCCTGTTCCTTGTCTAAAGAATCAGAACAAATGTGAAAACCTGACCAAAAAAGCTTTCTGACGCTGCTCCACAGAGAGAGAGAGAGAGAGAGAGGAGAGAGAGAGAGAGAGAGAGAGAGAGAGAGAGAGAGAGAGAGAGGGGGGGGGGGCACAGAGGCACAGAGAGAGAGGGGGAGAGAGAGAGAGAGGGAGGGAGAGAGAGAGAGAGAGAGAGAGGGAGGAGAGAGAGAGAGAGAGTGTGTGTGTGTGTGTGGTTAGCAGAAGGGTATTTTCTTTATTGCAATGATGGGAAGAATGATACAATGTGTTATCGTTAGTAGTAGTAGTAGTAGTAGTAGTAGTAGTAGTAGTAGTAGTAGTAGTAGTAGTAGTAGTAGTAGTAGTAGTAGTGGTGGTGGTGGTGGTGGTGGTGTTGGTGTTGGTGGTAGTAGTAGAAGTAGAAGTAGTCGTCATCGTCATAGTCGTCGTCGTCGTCGTCGTCGTCGTCGTCGTCGTCGTCGTCGTCGTCGTCGTAGTAGTAGTAGTAGTAGTAGCAGCAGCAGCAGCAGCAGCAGCAGCAGCAGCAGCAGCAGCAACAGCAGCAGCAGCAGCAGCAGTAGTAGTAGTAGTAGCAGTAGTAGTAGTAGTAGTAGTAGTAGTAGCAGCAGTAGCAGTAGTAGTAGTAGTAGTAGTAGTAGTAGTAGTAGTAGTAGTAGTAGTAGTAGTAGTAGTAGTAGTAGTAGTAGCATCGTCATTATTGTTTCTGTTGCTGCTGCTGCTTAGAGCCCAGCTGATACCTATGACGATATCAATCCATTCACCATGTAAGCCAGTTCAAAACAACCTAGGTCGGACAAAATGGATGAGCCCTGTCTAGAAGAGATGTCGGTATTATCAGTGCTCCTCCATTACACTTGTTCTTCCAGTCATCCCGCAAGTGAGACCGGCGCATGACATAATCAAATCAGCTTTATGTTTAATCACTCTAAAGTCGGGTAGTAGTAAAGTCACCAAAATAGGAAAAAATGTTTTGGGTTTTTCTCGTTCTTCGGCTAGAAGCGCCCAGGTTCACCAACAACGGTCAGATTTTGCGTATGTGACCGTTTTTGCCCCACCATGAAGGTAGCTGCATTCCGACCTCAGAAGTGTATGCTGAGTACGTTCATGTTTCTGTAACCCACTGAACGCTGACGTGAATTACGGGATCTTTAACGTGCATGTTTTATCTTTTTATATGTATATATTTTATTTTATTTTATTTTATTTATTCTTTTATATCGAGGATAACAGAATAAGCAATCATGTGCTTTTTTTCATCCAGTCCCCGTGTGTATGCAGTTTTGTAAATATTGTCATCTGTTCCCACTGGCACACGATGGCCTACTCTTACGAAAAGCGGAACAGGATTTAACGTGTGCGCAAGATGTTCTGCGTGCTTTCGCACACGGGGCCTCGGTTTAAAGTCCGAGAGTATACACGAAGGGAGCTGAATTAAGGTACTGGCAGATCTGCACTAGAAGTTGACCTATACCTGGGAGATCGTAAATATCCCCACCCTTAATTCACCAGATGCCGCTGAGGTTCGAGCCTACAACTTCATGAACCTATGGGATTGAATTCAGATAGGCTTAACCACTCAGCTGTAGGGTCGGTCATGTCTTCATTTTATTGTTTTCACTGAAAAGAGATACCATGTAATTATGAACTGTACATTATTATGTGAGCAGTGTGTACAGCAGCTCTGTTTGTCCTCTATGAATAAGGAAGATGATGTGGGTGTTACCGGTGATGTCACTACTAGGCCCCTTCAGAAAGACTGATCGTACCTTGACATTATTTTTTTGGCCATTTCATTCCTCGACTTTGTCGTGTATTTAGCTCTTTTTTTGTTTGTGTCGCCGGTGATAGATAGCTATTTTTTTCATGAATCGATACGTTTCAGAAATGTTTTTAAATTCTATCGTTTTTTTTAAAAAGGAATAAAAATAATGATATATGGAATTTATACAGCGCTACATGTTGCAACAACGAATCAAAACGCTGTAGCGTAGGTGGGTTAACAATTGGGCTGGGTCTGCTTGACGAAGGGCCTTTCCACAAAAAATATGATAAAAAGAGCAAGCAAGAGAGACCAGAGGCAAGCTTGAAAGATCCCTACGCGTTCAAACCTTGACAGGGAAACAGATTCATTGATACATGTTTAGGCTAAGAGGTCCTTGGAGTAAACACGAGTGCCAACTCCAGCCCCCCCCCCCACCCCCCCCCCACCCCCCCGAATGTCTAATGTTCGAATGGCCGAATGAAAAAGCATGTAATTCATTATCTGTAAACCTTAAAAAAATAAAGATTATGTATTTATTCATTCATTCTCTCTGTCTCTCTCTGTCTCTCTCCCTCTCCCTCTCTCTCTCTCTCCCTCTCCCTCTCCCTTCTCTCTCTCTCTCTCTCTCTCTCTCTCTCTCTCTCTCTCTCTCTCTCATTCTTCCTCTGCGTGCGTGCATAAGCGTGTGTGAATATGAATTCTACAAAAAAAACACTTTTGAACATGAAACTACTTTTCTGCCCATCCTAATTCCGAAGCAGAGACACCCACCCACCCACTCACAGTTCAGCATCGATCATAAAAGAGACACCAGACTCCTTGGCGTACAGCAACAACAGAGGGGGGGGGGGGGTAGAAGAAAACACAGCCGAAGAATAATGTCAATTTGACCACCAGTCTTCAGAGTCTGCTTTAAAAAAAAAAAGGGAGGAGAGGGAAAACAGACGGCCAAGCACAGAGAGAGAGGGGGATAGTGGGGGGACAAAGACGGAGAGAGGGGTGGAGGGAGGGAGAGAGAGAGAGAGAGAGAGAGAGAGAGAGAGAGAGAGAGAGAGAGAGAGAGAGAGAGAGAGAGAGAGAGAGAGAGAGAGAGATTTTATTTTATTTTATTTTATTTTATTTATTCTTTTATATCGAGGATAATGGCATAATGAGAGAGAGGAGAACAGAGAGGGAAGGGAGGGAGAGAGAGAGAGAGAGAGGGGGGGCAGACAGACACAGAGAGAGAGAGAGAAAGAGAGAGAGACACAGAGAGAGAGAGAAAGAGAGAGACAGAGAGAGAGAGAGGAGTCCACAGACAAAGAGGCGAGGTAATGAGATCTTTCAGGCAGGGAGGCACCACTGTGCAATTGCAGGGAGACACGCCGTCATCATTCAGGGCATTAGCTATGGAAGCATGAGATCTGCTCTTCAACTTGTCCGCACAATCGTCAGCTATTCTTTTTCCCTTTGGAGTTTTGGGGTTTGTTGGTTTTTTATCCTTCCAGAGATTGTTATGGCGTGGTGTGAGAATGATAGAAACGAATCTTTTTTTTTATCCAGGTGTCATTTTTTTCACATAAAGTGGTAAATTCTGTATACGAAGTAACTACTGTTGTCATTTCAGGTGATTTTTGTTTGGTGTTTTTATTTTGGATTTTTTGGGGTTGGGTTTCTGTTGTGATTTGATCGGGTTTGTTCCTGTAGTATTTCTTTTGGTAGGTGGGGGGATTGGGAGGGGGGTGACACCTGAAGTTAGATTGATATTTGCAAGCCTTAAGCCTGACTTTTCCGTAATTTCTAAATGGTGTTACTTTATGCGGTTCATGCCTGTTTTGTCGTTCCTATAAAAATTCATTCTGTTGCATCATGAGAACAGGCAGGCAATCCACGTGGAGCCATCAATAATAAAACATCCATAAGGACCTGAACAATGTCAAAGACATGGGTTTTTTTTTTTAATTATCAAACGGTACATTTATTTGGCAAAACACTTGCTTTCTTTTTCTTCGAGTCACCTATCAAAACACTATAGAAAACTATAAAAGAGGCTCTACATTACAAGCGGGTTACTTTTATTGTGTTGAGTAGAGTCATCCTAGTTCTGAATACACAGTCTGGTAAACCCTGAACAACAACAATAATCCCTCAGCCATGTAGCTGGGTGACCGGTTTTGCAAGCCAAGCGTCTTAACTGTCATCATGCCCTTTCAAAGAGTCTCCCTTGAATCTGCATTTTGAAACGCATCTGACTGTACTGTCCCCTGTAAACACTATGACATGTATCCTTACGGTGTTCTTGTACAGCTCTGAAACTATTCCATTAATCACTCTATTGTTCTTATGAATCTGTCCTTGCACTGTTTTGCCATTGTAATGTTCTGAAGCATGTATTGTGAAACGAACCCTATTGGCCTTGATGTGTTTTAAGACAAATCAGGCTGTCCTTGGGGTGTCCTGAAAAGAACCTGGTTGTCCTTATAGTGTTCTTGTTGTCTTCCCGAACTGATCAGACTGCCCTTAAGGCGTTCTAAAACTAATCAGACAATCCTTCAGTGTTCTAAAACTAATCAGACTGTCCTTACGGTGTTCTAAAACTAATCAGACTGTCCTTACAGTGTTCTAGAACTAATCAGACTGTCTTTACGGTGTTCTAAAACTAATCAGACTGTCCTTAGTGGGTTCTAAAACTAATCAGACTGGAAAATCAAATCCCCAGGAGGCAAGACAGAGACAAAATAAGACAAAAAGGGACAACCATGGTCAAAAACGCAGCTGAAGAGATGCCAATAGTCTCATTTGTTGGAGACAGAGCTACAGACATAGATTGGCAAAGACAGACAGACAAAGACAGACAGGCAAAGAGAGAGCAGTACTTGGTAAACAGTCAGTCATATAGATACTGATAGTCCCATTTGTAGGAGACAGACACAGATGTAGGCAGATTGACAAAGAAAGACAGACAAAGACAGGCAAAGACAGAGAATAACTTCGGTTAAAAAAAAATCAGCGATAGTGCAGCGGATAGTCCCATTTGTATAGAGACATAGAGAGAAATACAAAAATAGGGTGACAAAGCAAGACAGACAAAGAAAGAAAGAAAAAGGAACATCACCTCAATAAAGATAAGTTATAGCGAAACATATAGCCCCATTTGAGGCAAAGACATACAGAACAAAGAAAGATATTGAAGAGAAAATAACGATAGGCGAAAAATCAGCCATAGCGACAGAACAAGACACAAAGAAAAAAATAGCAGTATGCGAAAAATCAACCACAGAGACACAAATAGACAAACAGACAGACAGACAGACAGACAGACAAAGAAAGAACACAACTTAGTAAAACAAACAACCAAACAACTTCCAAACTTCATAACACTTTATTGTCTAATAGACAAGCGGGTACAAGCCATACATGAAAACGGTAAACATGTAAACATGTGAATAGCACGGAAATAACACCCACAACACGGTATCCGAATATCAGAACGTACCCATCACAATAAAAGCACCCAGAAATCAGCAACAACAACAACAGCAACAACAATAATCAGCCCTGGCGATGCTGATAGATCCCTTTGGCACGACATCAGTGAAGGAACAAAAGCGCCGTGTGCCATCAGAGCCCACCCAGGCCACTCACAGAATGGCTTCAATCATCACTGTCATCACACTTACCCCGCCTTCTGCTGCGTGCCTTTGTCCTCTTTCTTTTTGCTGCTGTTATCGTTGTCCTTCTTGATGTTGTTGTTGTTTTCCTTTATCTATGCAAAATAACATCACAGATTGTTCCTTAAGAACTATTGTTGTATATATTTTTAAAAATCTTTGTTGGTCTTCTTTTGGTATGAAAATGTTGTTATTGCTGTTGTTGTTTTGTTGTTGTGCTTTCTTCCCCAGCTTAACACTCTAGGAGTCACCCAGAATGTGCACTCTGACTCACTCATCCCACCTGGGAATCACTGTGAGATTGATATTGCACTCTGAATGAGAAGTTTGCGTGTATGACTGTTTTTCAAGTACCTCGCCATATATGCAGCCATACTCAGACTCCAGAGGATTTTTTCTCCTTTTAAAGGAGAGTGCAGGTTGTTCTGTTAAGAGCTTGTCATGGCTGAATGCAATCTCAACACAACATTTTACATCATAACAACATTTTAGTGTAGGCCTTGGCGATTAGCTGACATCAATATCTGACACGCCTTTTGGCCTGGGCCAGATGCGAAAATGACATCAGAGATTGCTACCCTACAACTGTGTTTGTTCTTGTCTATTTTTGTTGTTATTGTTTTATTTTGTTTTGTTTTGGGGTCTTCTTTTTCCATGAAAATAACATCACAAAGTGTTCCTTTCCAACTATTGTTGTTGTCTTTTTTTACTCTCTCTCTCTCTCTCTCTCTCTCTCTCTCTCTCTCTCTCTCTCTCTTCTCTCTCTCTCTCTCTCTCTCTCTCTCTCTCTCTCTCTCTCTTCTCTCTCTCTCTCTCCCCCCCTTCTCTCTCTGTCCTCTTATTCTCTGAAAATGACATCACAGATTGTTTCTTCACAACTATTGCTGTCTGTTTTTTTTTCTCTTTTTTTTTTTTGGTCTTCTTTTTCTATGAAAATAACATGACAGATTGGTCTTTTACGTGTGGCGTTTCCTACATCCTTTTTTGTTGTTATTGTTGTTGTTGTGTTCTTTCCTTATGTCCTTGATGTTTATTTTTGGGTGTGTTTATTTATACGTGTTTATTTATGCTGTTTGTTGTTATTTTGCCTCATACCCTCCTTGTACACACTTCGTTTCTTTTTTATTCATTGGTTTATTGATTGATTGATTGATTGATTGATTGATTGATTGATTGATTGATTGATTGATTGATTGGGGGTAGTAAATAAGTCATTTCATTGATTTATGTGATCATTAGTTATAGTTATAGTTTGATTTTTTTTCACTGCTATTTCATGTATGTTTCTGTTTCTGTTGATCTTTTTAATACTCAAATTCCTACCCCGCTCTTTTCTTAAAAACCACGAGAGCAGTGTTTGATTGTGTGTGTGTGTGTGTGTGTGTGTGTGTGTGTGTGTACCCATGTGTGTATGTGTGTGAGCATACATGTGTGTGTGTGTTTGTGTCTGTGTGTGCGTGTTGTCTATTCGTGCGTGCGTGCGTGTATGTGCGTTCGTGCGTGCGTGTATGTATGTGTGTTTGTGTGTGTGTGTGTGTGTGTGTGCTTGTGCGTTCGTGCGTGCGTGTATGTATGTGTGTGTGTGTGTGCGTGCGCGCGTGCGTGTGTGTATGTGTGTGTGTATGTGTGTGTATGTGTGTGTAAAAGAAAGAAAGATGGGGGGGGGTGTTTGAATGTGATTGCCTATGTCATAGAATGTCAAGTAGGCTAGCCCGCAACACCATTCCCGTCTGGTTCCTGAGATAGCCTGGTCTTGTTTGGTATCTGTCTAAATGCTAAACGATTCCGGTCTCTTCACTGCCACACAGCTGTCTGAATGTTTGTCTGTGTTTTTGTGTGTGTTCGTTTTGTCTAATGTAACAGATCTCGTGTTTTTCATCCGTCCGTGTGATGATGTGTGTGTGTAAAAGGTGTGTGTGTTGGTGCGTGTGTGCTGAGTGTCGTGTGTTGTGAGTGATGTGGTGTGTAGTATGTCCCTGTGTATGTGTGTGTATGTGTGTGTGTGTGTTGTGTGTTGTTGTGTGTTGTGTGTGTTGTGTATAGAATGTGTGTTATGTTGTGTGTGTGTGTGTGTGTGTGTGCTTGCGTGTGTTGTTGTTGTAGCTGTTGTTGAATGGGTGCTGTGTGTGTGTGTGTGTGTGTGTGTGTGTGTGTGTGTGTGTGTGTGATAAATGTGTGTATGTTGTGTGT
>CM060320.1:44395631-44403131 GCA_030674155.1 Stramonita haemastoma | reverse complement strand
CCTCCATTAGATCATGAATGGTGGTCTGGGTGCTAGTCTCTCGGATGAGACGGTAAACCGAGATCCCAGTAGTACACTTAATCATTTAGCGCATGTAAAAGAACCCACGGCAACAAGAAAAGTTATCCCTGGCAAAATTATGTCATAAAAAGCTACTCTAATAGGGAAACAAATACAGTTGCAAACAGGGAAAGAATAAATACAATGTGGTGCTGCTCTTGTAGCGACGTGCTTTCCCCGGGAAAAGCAGTCCGAATTTTACGCATCTGCCTGACTTAAAATGGTATACAACACACACACACACACACTCGCGCGCGCGCGCACACACACACACACGCACACTCATGCACGCGCGGCACACACACACACACACACAACCACTTACATACATACACACACATACATGCATACACTCGCGCACGCGCACGCGCGAACACACACAGTCTGTTTGTTTTGTTTGCAAGGATGTGATCCTGTGTCGATTCAGGACACATTAACTCTTTTATTCTAGAGAAATCTGATACCAGAATTTTTCGCAAATTGCAAGCATCACAAACAAACAAAAATAGCAAAGATCACCTGAGGCCCGCAAAAACTGGCTGAAGAGAAAGACAGAAAAGCAAAGAGAAAAGAAAGGAGGAAGATAGGGGGAAGGAAGAGACAGACAGACAGACAGACAGACAGACAGACAGACAGACAGACAGACAGACAGAGAACTTTTGATGCTTTTTATTGAGAGAAAATATAAGCGCACGTGATTAGAGAAAGACGGAGAGAGAGAGACATTCAGTCAGACAGACAGTTAGACACACAGAGACAAACTTTTGCTTCATCCTTTAGACTTTGAGTGGTGGTCTGGATGCTAGTCTTCCAGATGCAGAGAGTAAAATAGCAAAATAATGGGTGGCGCTGCTGTTGTGGCGATGCACTCTTCCCGGGGAGAGCAGCCCAAATTTCACGTAGAGAAACCTGTCGTGGCTGAAAGAAGTTTAGAATACAGTATAGTACAGTGCGATATACAATACATGCAATACAATACAATACAATGCGTATATAGAATACGAAAAGAAATATGGGATCAAATATTGGATGTAAGCTCTACAAATGAGGAAATTAGGAAAGTTCCTACATTAAACAAGAATCCAAGACGTTAAGCGCTACTGGCCAAAAGCTGTCAGCCTTTGTTTCCACGGGAACTAAAGATTCAGAATCAGAACTCATAGCTCATGATTCAGTGGCTCCGCGAGTCGAACAATTTCCGTATATGTTAGACCGTAAGATGTCATATTTAGGGGGGGGATTATCATGTTTGACAACAATTAGAATAGTTAGTGGGAAAAAATGTGTTCTTGTTTAATATTGATATGGAGTCGGTCTTGAAAGTTCTTGCACGTATTTGATGAAAATGTGAGTAAATCCAAAAAAGTTCGTGTTAGAGGTTCCTATACTTATTTGGTTATGAATGTGAGTAACTCTAGAAAGGTTTTGTTGTTGTTTGACAAGAAGTAATTCTAGAGAAAAGTGATTTTACAAAGTTCTTGTTTAACGACAAGTAATTATAGAAAGTTTTTGTTTGACGATAAGCATTCTAGAAAGTTGTAGTTTGACGATAAGTGATTCTAGAAAGTTGGAGTTTGACGATAAGTGATTCTAGAAAGTTGGAGTTTGACGATAAGTGATTCTAGAAAGTTGAGTTTGACGATAATGATTCTAGAGTTGAGTTTGACGATAGTGATTCTAGAAAGTTGTTGTTTGACGATAAGTAATTCTAGAAAGTTCTTGTTTGACGATAAGCAATTCTAGAAAGTTGTATTTGACGATAAGCAATTCTAGAAAGTTGTACATACGTACGTAATTCTAGAAAGTTGTAGTTTGACGATAAGTAATTCTAGAAATTTTTACTTGATAAGCAATTCTAGAAAGTTGTAGTCTGACGATAGAATCTAAAAGTTGTATGACGTAGCATCTAGAAAGTTGTAGTTTGACATAAGCATTCAGAAAGTTTATGACGATAAGTAATTAGAATTGTAAGACGATAAATTTACAGAAAACTGTAGTTTGACTGTAAGTGATTCAGAAGGTCACTTATTCTTGTTTGATGATAAATAAATCAAAAATATCTTGTTCTTGTCTAATGACATTACGAGTAATTCCAGCAGTGACTTTTTTCCTTTTTTTTTTTTTTTGGGGGGGGAGTTCGGTTAGGGGTGTGGGTGGTAGTTCACGGCTTCTCTCTTTTTTTCTTTCTTTTATTTTTTTGGGGGGGGTCTTTTGTGCCAATTTTCTGAGCAAGGAGGCAGGGGGGGGGGGGAGGGGGGGCGTCAAGGATGAGAAAAGACCACAATTATGCACATTGAAACTGAGATGACATTTTCTCTTAAGAACAAAGCCACTTACCACACTGGGAATAACGGTAACACATTGCAGGAAGAATCGTATCGAGGGGAAACAGAGACAAAGGAGCGCTGCGTTTATGCCACACACATGTAGACGTAACCAGGCGGGCAGGCAGACTTACAGACAGGCAGACAGGCATAGCAGCGGCAGGCAGACAGGCAGGCTGGCAGAGAGACAGCAGGCAGACAAGAGACAGGCAGTAGGCAGACAGACAGGCAAGCAGGTAGGCAGACAGGCAGGCAGCAGGAGACAAAAGCCAAAAGACAGTGTGATGTGTGCACCCTATACAGAAGAAAGAAAGCAGTGTGCATGCTATCAGTGTAAAATTCCACATCCATTCCGCTGACGTTGACAGAGGAGGATCCCAATCATCGCCCAACACACCTTGCCATTGGCTGGTTTTTGTTATCGGTTTGATGGGTTTTTTGTTTTGCTTTGTTTTTTGTGGGGGTTTTTTGGGGGGAGGTTGCAGACTGTGTTCCTCTTTCTTGACGTACATCGTCGGTTGATCTTTTATTCCTCATTTATTTATTTATTTATTTCTCTTTCCTCCTCCTCCTCCTCCTCCTCCTTCTTCTTCTTCTTCTTCTTCTTCTTCTTCTTCTTCTTCTTCTTTCTTCTTCTTCTTCTTCTTCTTCGCATTCTTCTTCGCATTCTCTTCGCATTCTTCTTCGCATTCTTCTTCGCATTCTTCTTCTTTGCATTCTTCTTCGCATCTTCTTCGCATCTCCTTCGCATTCTTCTTCTTGCATTCTTCTTCGCATTCTTCTTCTTTCTATCTTCGCATCCCTCTTCTCATGCATTCTTCCTTCTTCGCATTCTTCTTCTTCTTTCGCATTCTTCTTCTTCTTCAAATTTTTTCAACTCTTCGCTTTCTGTTCTTATTCTTCGGCATCTCATGCTTTGCTTCTTCTTCTTGCATACCCCTTCTCTCCATTCCCCTTCTTTGCATTCTTCCTTCTTTGCCTTCTCCTTTCTGTGCATACCCTTCTCTCCATTCCCCTTCTTTGCATTCTCCTTCTTTGCCTTCTTCTTCTGTGCATACCCCTTCTCTCCATTCCCCTTCTTTGCATTCTCCTTCTTTGCATTCTTCTTCTTGCTTTACCCTTCTTCCATTCTCCCTTCTTTGCATTCTCCTTCTTTGCCTTCTTCTTCTTTGCATACCCCTTCTCTCCATTCCCTTCTTTGCATTCTCCTTCTTTGCCTTCTTCTTCTGTGCATACCCCTTCTCTCCATTCCCTTCTTTGCATTCTCCTTCTTTGCCTTCTTCTGTGCATACCCCTTCTCTCCATTCCCCTTCTTTGCATTCTCCTTCTTTGCCTTCTTCTTCTGTGCATACCCCTTCTCTCCATTCCCCTTCTTTGCATTCTCCTTCTTTGCCTTCTTCTTCTGTGCATACCCCTTCTCTCCATTCCCCTTCTTTGCATTCTCCTTCTTTGCCTTCTTCTTCTGTGCATACCCCTTCTCTCCATTCCCCTTCTTTGCATTCTCCTTCTTTGCCTTCTTCTTCTGTGCATACCCCTTCTCTCCATTCCCCTTCTTTGCATTCTCCTTCTTTGCCTTCTTCTTCTGTGCATACCCCTTCTCTCCATTCCCCTTCTTTGCATTCTCCTTCTTTGCCTTCTTCTTCTGTGCATACCCCTTCTCTCCATTCCCCTTCTTTGCATTCTCCTTCTTTGCTTTCTTCTTCTGTGCATACCCCTTCTCTCCATTCCCCTTCTTTGCATTCTCCTTCTTTGCCTTCTTCTTCTGTGCATACCCCTTCTCTCCATTCCCCTTCTTTGCATTCTCCTTCTTTTCGTTCTTCTTCAAGCTTCTTTTTCTTCCTGGCTTTTTCGACTTTCTATCAATTTTCTGGTTTTGCTCTGTGTGCTTATTAATCAAATAGGAGAACAAAGAGATTGTCCTTTTGCTTTCCTCCTCAGCAAACGACGACGGTAAACTCACACCGTGAAGAGTCACCTTGGCCAGAGCATGGTTGAAAGCGGATCCCGAGTAATCAAGAGGATAAACACATAACTAGAAACGTTATATCCTGTTCCGCTTTTCGTAAGAGTAGGCCATTGTGTGCCGGTGGGAACAGATGACAAGTTTTACCAAACTGCATACACACGGGGTCTGGATGTAAAAAAAAAAAAAAAGCACATGAGTGCTAATTTCATTATCCTCGAAATAAAAGAAAGAAGAAAAGAAGGAAAGAAAAAACGACGAAAACGCTTTGATTCATGCCTATCACTTGAGAAACAAATACTTATGAATATAAAAACTATGGAAACTTGGGATACCACGTTCTGGCGCATAAGATTTCGGATGAGACTATAAACCGAGGACCCGTGTGCGAACGCGCGCAGAACATCTTGAGCACACGTTAAAACTCATTTCGCTTTTCGACAGGATAGGGCCTTTGTGTGCCGGTGAGAAAGGATGACAAAATTTACAAAACTGCATGCACACGGGGACTGGATGTAAAAAAAAAAGTAATGAGTTCTTATTCTAATATCCTCGGAAAAAAGAATAAAAAGAAAGTATGGAAGAAAAGAAGACCAAAGACAAAGACTAGACCAGAAAAAGACAAGACAGAAATGGGTATACACACAGAAAAAAACGGAGACAGAATCATACAGAGAAAAAAAGAAACCAAAGGTACTTTAAAATTAAAAAAAGCGCAGGAGGAAAATAAAAATCTGACATGACAGCCCCAAAGCCAGTCAGCCAAGCAATACTCCTTGCCTTTGAACCTGGGTAGAATGCCACCGTTACCTGGGAAGATCCTTTTGAAGTGAACAGGAAAGAGGCAAAGGAGCCAGAACAGACCTCTGTGAAACTCAGGTTTGAGAGCAGTAATGGTGACATTTAATGCACAAGGATTTGAAAAGCAAAACTAGTGGTTGAAAAAAAATATTACAATTACCTTATATGGTGAGGTTTTTTTTCTTCTTCAACTTCAAAAGAGAGAATATTAAGGGCCTCGTTATCTGATCCAATTCAATCCAGTTTTACTGTTTATAGCCCTGCCGACTGCAGTGGCCTTATCAGGGTTGTCACCACGTTCAAATATGTCACCGATTTAAACTAAGCGTCTGTACTGATTAAAACAAGATTCAAACCAACTCTTCGTCGTTCCACTAAGGGCAGTGTGATAATTTGCTTGTGATCTTTTTTCTCTATCTCTAATTTCCAATATTTCTCCTGTGTAAGGGACTTAAATTCCAATAAAATCAACGAATTAAAAAAAAATTATCAAGGCAACAGTGAAGGAATGGTGTTAAACTTGAAGATAAGTAACCGTGATAACCGTAGCTAAGACAGAGCCTGAAAGCAAGAGACACGAATGAGTCATGTTGTTATGACCAGCTTGTAGTGAAAGATGTCCTCTACAGAAGTTCAGTTCTGAAACGCGCCGAAGTCGGGTGCACTGGGCCTGACTTGACATGCACTTAATTAACGGTAGTGCAATACATTTTCGCTCATGTGATGGACTACAGTTAGTGTCTGAGCGTTTGTGTCTGCGTGTGTCTCTCTGTCTGCCAATCTGTCTATCTGTATATGTACATATGTATGTATGTATGTATGTGTGTATGTATGTATGTATGTATGTATGTATGTATGTATGTATGTATGTATGTATGTATGCATGCGTGTGTGGGTGCGTGCGTGCGTGCATGCGTGCATGCGTGCATGCGTGCATGCGTGGGCGTACGCAAGTATCATTCTCCTTATATCTGTGAGCAATTAAACGTTCGTGCGCGTGTGCACAAAGTTTCATTCTGTCTATGTCTGCCTGTAATGAAACCCCATCCGCAAAACACGAAAAAAAAATCTTATGAACAAATAAGTGATAAACAAAATCCAGTTCCGGTGATTTCAAATCTAAATGAAGATGAGAATTCTTTTGCATATTAAATGTCATGTTGTGCTGCTACACGCGATTCAAAGCTTCCATCATCTTTTTTTTTTTTAATAATTGTTATTTGAGCCAAAGGGGGAAAACTGAAATGTGATCGTCACAAATAATCTCAAAGCCAACGTGATAATAATATATCTTATCAGATATTTTTCTCTGGAATAAAATCAAGGTAATTCGGTGTGATTGAGTCAAACCTCATCAGAGACGACCATGGTCTGCCTTGTTGCTTGCTTCCAGCGTTTCAGGCTTGATAGGATTATACAGTAAAAGAAATGCGGTTTATACATTGGTATGCTAGCTCTTACTGCTTGCGTTGTGTTAGTGTTTTTGCGTGTTAGCCTGATCTCTGTCTGTCTGTCTGTCTGTCTGACTGTCTGCATTCTCTCTCTCTCTCTCTCTCTCTCTCTCTCTCTCTCTCTCTCTCTCTCTCTCTCTCTCTCTCTCTCTCTCTCTCTCTCTCTCTCTCTCTCTCTCTCTCTCCATATTATAATTATAGTTCATACATAAATTTTATATGCGTGGACGCGCGCGTCAGTGTATCTGTGTGTGCCCATGTTCGTGTATATCAATCTGTCAATGCCATCATGCGTTTAGATATGCACATAGAGATACACTTGAGCATGTGTGACCAGGGGTAGAAAGAAGAATAATAGCCGGAAGCTTCATTTTTGACCAAGTGAGAGAATTCAGTGTTGTGAGCTTCAACATCAAGATCAGCATAGTCATCTCCATCATCATCATCACTACCATTATCATCATCATGACCACTACCATCATCATCATCATCGCCATCATCATCTTTACCACTACCATCAACATCATCATCATCGCCATCATCATCATGACCACTACCATCATCGCCATCATCATGACCACTACCATCATCATCATCATCATCGCCATCATCATCATGACCACCAACATCACTACCATCATCATCGTCGTCGCCATCATCATGACCACTACCATCATCATCATCATCGCCATCATCATCATCATGACCACTACCATCATCATCGCCATCATCATGACCACTACCATCATCATCGCCATCATCATGACCACTACCATTATCATCATCATGACCACTACCATCATCATCGCCATCATCATGACCACTACCATCATCATCATCATCATCATCATCATCGCAATCATCATCGTGACCACTACCATCATCATCGCCATCATCATGA
>CM060320.1:44385631-44390631 GCA_030674155.1 Stramonita haemastoma | reverse complement strand
GATGTCAAACCAAACAGTCCTTACTTTTTTAAAGTTCCACATGTTGGCATGGAGAAATTGTATACATGGTTTCCATCTGGACTTTGTGATGTAACAATTGTGTGAGAGTTACTGCTGCTCATACTGGTGGCAAGCATCCTTTTGAAACGTCACAAGCTGTTGGAAACGTAAAAGAGGAAAACCGGCTGTCTTAATGATTTAAGCTTCTTTCTGTGAAATATTCATTCACCATCAGCACTCACGGCACCGCGGCCGCAACAATTCTGAAATTAAGCAGCAGAAGTGTCAGTAGTTAGAGTCGCTTTTTGAAGTGTTTCCAGGGAAATTGTATTTGTGCGTGCGTGTGTGTGTGTGTGTGTGTGTGTTGTGTGTGTGTGTGTGTTGTGGTGCGGTGGTGTGTGTGTGTGGGGTGTGTGTGTGTGTGTGTGGTGGAGGGGGGGGAGAGCGCTGGACAAACAGGCAGACAGAGGAGCATAGAAACAGAGATTCAGATAGAGAGACAAGACAGACAGACAGAGAGATCTATAGAGAAGTGGACAGAGCCAAGTTAGGGGATGTAGGTCATTGCCTGACCAGTACAGTTAGTGTGTGGAGAAGAGAATGGAAATGATATGGAGATAACAGACACAGGTAATAGCACGGCCACGCCACCCTCCTCTATACTCTATTCTGTTTGCTGAAACACAGACTGGTTCTATATCATCATTTTTTCTGTGTGTGTGTGTGTGTGTGTGTGTGTGTGTGTGTGTGTGTGTGTGTGTGTGTGTGTGTTATTCTTCTTATTATTACTATTTATTATTCATTCTTTTATATCGAGGTGTGTGTGTGTGTGTGTGAGAGAGAGAGAGAGAGAGAGAGAGAGAGAGAGAGAGAGAGAGAGAGAGAGAGAGAGAGGAGAGAGAGAGAGAGAGAGAGTGAGTATGTGTGTGTACGCTTATTTATTTTTATTTATTCATTCTTTTATATCGAGGATAATGGAATAAGCACTCATGTGCTTTTTTTACATCCAGTCCCCGTGTGTACGCAGTTTTGCCTGTGTGTGTGTGTGTGTGTGTGTGCGTGCGTGCGCTTGCGTGCGTGCGTGCGTCTGTGTGCGTGCGTACGTGTGTGTGCGTGGTGCGTGCGTGTGTGTGTGTGTGCGGCGCGCGTATGTGTGTGTGTGTTTGTGTGTGTAATCCGTTCCTACCTTTAACTTCCTTCCAGCACTAATGGCCTACTCTTTTGAAAAGATGCAACGGGGTTTGAACGTTTGTACACAAAATGTTCTGCACGCTTTAGCGCACGGAACCTCGGTTTATAGTCTCATCTAAAAGACTTTCAGGGGAGTGGAGTCAGCACTGATGTTAACCCCAAGGGGAAAAATCCCCTCGCAATTAAGGGTGCCCGGTGGTGGTTCGATCCCGGGCCGTCAGATCGCCAGCACAACGAACGCTCTAAACCACCGGGCTACCCTGTCCCCATTCAGCTCAATGAAGAAACCGACTTTTAAAGATATTATGTTTCTTTAGTGTTCGACTAGTTGTGGAAACTGTATCGCTTCTCTTGGAATCAGGAGAAGCCTTGTTGTACAGTTATTGTTTCTGTGTTGTTTTATCTTCACTGTTGTTGGTCTTTGTTTTGTGACTGTTCTTTTGAGCTGTTTTGTTGTGTTCATTTCTGTTACCTTGTCATGTCTTTGTGTATGTGTGTGTATGTGTTTGTGTGTGTGTGTGTGTTTGTTTGTGTGTGTGTGTGTGTGTGTGTGTTGTAGTGTGTGTGTGTGTGTGTGTGTGTGTTGTGTGTGTGTGTGTGTTGTGTGTGTGTGTTTGTGTGTGTGTGTGTGTTGTGTGTGTGTGTGTGTGTGTGTGTGTGTGTGTTGTGTGTTTTCCAGTCTTTTACTTTCACCATTCCTTTTTTTGTTTGGCCTTGTCATTTTTCTTTAGCTTTTTCGATTTTTGTCTTTTCTCCTTTTTTTTACATTTTTTTTCTTATTAATTATTCTTCGGTTTCCGTGGTGGGTTTTTTAGTTTCTTTTTTTTTTGCCATTTTTAAGAGAGTCGTCCTTTTTCCGTTGCTTTTTTGTTGTTTTGTTTTATGGTCTATTCTTGATCCTCTGTCCTATCCTCTTAGGTCTTAATGTTTGTTTTCTGTCTTTAATGTTTGTTTCGGAGTTTGGTTTTTTGTTTTTTTGTTGTTGTTTTTTTGGGGGGGGTACTGGGGTTTTTGTTTTGTTTGTTTGTTTTGTTATTTTTTCAGTCTTTTTACTTTCTCAGTTTGCAACAATTAAAAGTTCCTGCTTTACCTTGTTTCTTACCTAGCTGTCTCTTTTTTTTTTAAATTTTCTTCAACTTTGAAGGTCATTTTTGTGTTACTTTGTTCACAGTCTTTTGCTTTGTTGTTTACTTTGTGATCAGTCATTTTTTTTGTGTCAGCTATTTTCCCAGTCTTTCTTGCTGTGTTCCTTAGTTGTTTTTTTCTCTCTTTCTCAGTTTTTATACTATTCTTTTACACCTTTTTGTGGTCTTTTTTCCCCTAGTTATTTCTACTTTAGTTTTTGTGGCCTCTTTCTTTTGTTACCTTGTGTCGGCTGTTGTGGTGTGCGGTGTGTGTGTTTTGTGTGTGTGTGTGTGTGTGTGTGTGTGTGTGTGTGTGTGTGTGTTGTGTTTTCTTCATCTCTAAATTAGATGTATTTTTCTGTAGTCTCTAACATCTTTGTTTTTTCTCTACGTTTTCTTTCAATTTCATGTATCCTGTTCTGCAAGTTTCCTCTTTCAACTTTGCTCTTTTTTTATTGTAAACAAGTGAGATGCCTTTCGTTTTTTCTTCGGGGTGTCGTCTTCAGAAAGAAACAGACAGACTGACAGACAGGAAGACAGACAGACAAAGACGGACAGACAGACAGAAAAACCCTTGAGGAAGAATATGTGGGTGAAAATGCTGGGAAGAACCAGTGGGTTGATCTCCTCTGTCCAGATAGATATACATACATACATACATACATGCATGCATGCATGCATGCATGCATGCATGCAGGCAGGCAGGCAGGCAGGCAGGCAGGCAGGCAGGCAGTAGTAGATAGATAGATAGATAGATAGATAGATAGATAGATAGATAGATAGATAGATAGATAATAGATAGATATAGGTAGGTAGGTAGGTAGGTAGATAGGTAGATAGATAGGTAGATAGATTGATAGATAGATAGATAGATAGATAGATAGATAGATAGACAGACAGACAGACAGACAGACAGACAGACACAGACAGACAGACAGAGACAGACAGACAGACAGACAGGCAGACACAGACAGACATATAGATAGATAAGCAGGCAGGCAGGCATGCATGCAGACAGACAGATGGCTGGATCGATCGATCGATTGATACACATATGTATACATACGTCTTTACATTTCTTTTTCGTTGTCTTTTCGATAGGTTTTTTTTTCTTTTATTTAGTCTTATTTCCCCTTTAATTTCCTACTTTACACCTCCTCGATATTTTCTTTATTTTTTCTAAAGCTCTAACGTTGTGTAGCATTATTTTATCTTGTTCATTTTTTTTTCTTTTTCAGTTTTCTGCATTTCCGGGTGTTTTTCTTCTTTCTTCGTTTTTTTTACGAACATTTCTTCATTTAGGAAAAAAAAAAGGGTTTTGCAAGGTTGTTTCCTGCTAGCTTTTTTGTGTTGTTGTTGTTGTTTTTTTTCTCTTCTATCAGATGAACAACACACTATAAAACTGGCGAGAATACTTGCGCGTAAAAACACACTACATGTGTAGATATGTATGCTGCGCACTTGTAGATATGTGCGTGTGTCCTAACGCTGGTACATAATTATGTGAATGTGCAAGTATGCTTGTAGCCCCAGGTGCACACACACGCCCGTGCGCGCGCGCGCAAACACACACACACATACACTCTCTCTCTCTCTCTCTCTCTCTCTCTCTCTCTCTCTCTCTCTCTCTCTCTCTCTCTCTCTCTCTCTCTCTCTCTCTCTCTCTCTCTCTCTCTCTCACACACACACACACACACACACTCACACACATACACACACAAACACACACACACACACACACTCCTCTCTCTCTCTCTCTCTCTCTCTCTCTCTCTCTCTCTCTCTCTCTCTCTCTCTCACACACACACACGCACGCACGCACGCACGCACGCACGCACGCACGCACGCACGCACGCACGCACTCACACACAAATTTGCAAAACTGCATAAACACGGGGATTGGATGTAAAAAAAAAAAAAAAGCACATGAGTGCTTATTTATTCCATTATCCTCAGTGTAAAAGAATAAATATTTTTAATGAAAATAAATACGCACACACACACATTAAAATCAATACAAAACCTGACATTGCTGGCACCTTCTTAGACAGCAGGATTGTAGAAATATTATTTTTGTATCTTTTTTTTTAAATAGAAATTCTTTTATTTCGATGATAATAGATGAACATTGATGTGCTCTTTTTTTTTAATTTAGTCCCCGAGTTCGTGCAGTTTTGTGAATGTTGTTACCTTTTCCATCGGCATACAATGGTCTGCTCTTCCGAAACATGATATGCTAGGTATGGTGGACTTCTTTCCGTTCCTTCGCTAGACCTCATAAGTTCCCCGATAGTGAGATTTTATGTATGTAATGGATTGGGTTGTGTTGTCCGCATTGCTGTTGTTGATATTGTTTTTGGTGTTGTTGCTGCTGCTGCTGCTAATGATGATGATCATGATGATGATGATCATGATGATGATCATGATGATGATGATCATGATGCTACTACTAACTACAGCTGCTGCTGCTGCTGCAACTGCTGCTGCTGTTGCTGCTGCTGCTGCTGCTGCTGCTGCTGCTGCTGCTGCTGCTGCTGCTGCTGCTGCTGCTGTTGCTGATGATGATTGATGATGATGATGATGATGATGATGAGATGATGATGATGATGATGATGATGATGATGATGACGACGATGACGATGACGACGACGACGACGATGGTGATGATGCTGTTTTAGTCTTTCC
>CM060320.1:44365631-44380631 GCA_030674155.1 Stramonita haemastoma | reverse complement strand
GAAACGATGGTACATACATACAGAAGTCAGCCCTTTCACGCGAGCACTTGTGGCTGTGTCTGTCTAGCACCGCCGGTTCCGTGAATAAAAAGCTTGTCTAACTACAGATGTCGTTCAGAGTTCAGTTTCTCTCAGAGACTGACGCCTACACAACCACCTTCACTGGTTATGCCGACAATGTTGCCGTTATAAGGACATTCCCTTGTCATTATAAGGACATTCCCTTACCATTATAAGAACATTCTCTTGCTATTATAAGGACATTCCCCTGCCATTATAAGGACATTCCCTTACGATTATAAGGACGCTCCCTTTGCATTATAAGGACACTTTTTGCCATTATAAGGACACTCCCTTTGCATTATAAGGACATTCCCTTTCCAGTCTAAGGACACTCTTCCACTATAAGGACACTCCCTTTGCATTCTAAGGACACTTTTTGCCATTCTAAGGACACTTTTTGCCATTCTAAGGACACTCCCCTATCATTATAAGGACACGAAAAAAAGAAGTGTTGCTGGTCAGTCAGTCAGTCTTGCTCACTCACCATGTTTTTGTTGTCGTGTGTGTTGCACAGAGATCGACAAGGTGCGGTGCGGGGCGGGAGGGTTCAAGTGTCCGCACACCTCCCAGTGCATCTCCCGCCACAAGGTCTGTGACCTGCAGAGCGACTGCTACTGTGCCGAGGACGAGTCCATGTCCCAGTGTGGTGAGTCGCTGTCCTATCTGTCTGTCTGTTTGTCTCTCGATCTGTTTGTCTGTTTGTCTGTTATCTGTCTGCCTGTCTGTCTAGGGGGTGAGAAATGGTACTGTGAGAGCAAAAATGGGGTGAAAGCAAGCTGTTTACATGTGTGATGGGATGGGGGGTGGAGGGGGCGTTGTGGGGGCGTGTGTAGGGGATGCATCTGTGTGTGTGTGTTGTGTGTGTGTGCGTGTGTGTGTTTGTTGTTTGTTTGTGTGTGTGTGTGTGTGTGTGTGTATGTGTGTGCGTATGTGTGTTGTGTGTGTGAGTGTTGTGTGTGTGTGTGTGTGTGTGTGTGTGTGTGTGTGTGTGTGTGTGTGTGTGTGTGTGTGTGTGTGTGTGGTGTGGTATGGTGCTTGTATGTGTATCTAGATCTATCTCTCTGTCTATCTGTCTGTCTGTCTCGATCGATCTATCTTTCTTTCTATATATCTTTCTGCCTATCTATCTATCTATCCATCTATCTATCTATTTATATCTATCTATCTATCTATCTATCTATCTATCTATCTATCTATCTATCTATATGTCTTTCTGTCTGTCTGTCTGTCTACCTTTCTACCTGTCTATCTGTCTATCTATCTTTCTCTCCCTGTCTATCTATCTATCTCTCCATCTGTGAATGTCTGTGCCCGTGTGTTTCTGTCAATGTCTACATTTGCATGTGTGTGTGTGTGGTGTGTGTGTGTGTGTGTGTGTGTGTGTGTGTGTTTGTGTGTGTGTGTGTGTGTGTGTGTGTGTGTGTGTGTGTGTGTGTGTGTGTGTGTGTGTGTGTGTGTGTGTGTTTGTGTGTGTGTGGCGTGTGTGTTGTGTGTGTGTGTGTGTGTGTGTGTGTGTGTGTGTTGTGTGTGTGGTGTGTGTTGTGTGTGTGTGTGTGTGTGTTGTGTGTGTGTGTGTGTGTGTGTGTGTGTGTGTGTGTGTGTGTGTGTGTGTTTGCGTGTGTGTGTGTGTGTGTGTGTGTGTGTGTGTGTGTGTGTGTTGTGTGTGTGTGTGTGTGTGTGTGTGTGTGTGTGTGTGTGTGTGTGTGTGTGTGTGTGTGTGTGTTGTGTGTGCTTGCTGTGCCTAAATGCGCCCCTGCAGACAGCAAATGCCATAGCAAGATGTTTCCCCTTAGCACTCTCGCTGTCCCCGCAGACACACAACCCACTCCCACATCCACCCAGATGTTTCCACCACCTGCTGCATCTTCCATCATATTTACCCAAAAGAGGGTACCTGTCCAATATTATCAAGTAGACTTCACAGATCGAAAGATCTCACACCACACAATACAGAGTCCTCGCCAAGATTGGAACGCCGACCTGTGATTTTCAATCATAACACATTATAGCAGCTAGAGAAGTCCGCCTCATCATTCATTTTAATTTCCCCTCGTAATAAAGAAAACACCACCAAAAAAAAACAACAACAAATATTGAAAGAAGTTGGAAACCACGAGAATTGTGACATGAAGATGAGAGAAAAGAGTGTTGTGGGTTTGTTTTTTCCCAGATGCAAAATGAAATTGTTGCAGTCAGGAAGAAGCCCTGAGCTTCCCAGTTTGGAGAACTATTTTCGAAAAGGAGGAGAGAGAGAAGAGGAGAGACGAAGAGAGAGAGAAGACAGAGAGAGAGAGACAAGAGAGACAGAAGAAGACAGAAGACAAAGAAAGACAGACAGACAGACAGAGAGAAGAGAGAGCAGAGAGACAGAGGGAGAAAGAAAGAGAGAGACAGAAGAGAGAGACAGAAGAAGAGAAAGAGAGAGACAGAGAGAGAAGAGAGAGACAAAGAGAGAAGACGAGAGAGAGAGAGAAGAGAGAGAGAAGAGAGAGAGAGAGAAGAGCAAGAGACGAGAGAGAAAGAGAGAACAGAGAAAAGAGAGAGAAGAGACAGAGAGAGAGAGAGAGAGGACAGAGCAGAGAGAGAGAGAGAAGAAGAGAGACAGAGAGAGAGAGAGAGGAGGAAGGAAGAGAGAGAGGAAGAGACAGAAGCAGAGAGAGGACAGAGAGACAGAGAGCAGAGAGAGAAGAGAAAGAAGAGAAGAGGAGAGAGAGAGAGGAAGAGAGATTTCTTTTATTTCGAGGATAATGGAGCACTCATGTGCTTTTTTTTACATTCAGTCCCCGTGTGTATGGAGTTTTGTCAATTTTGTCATCGGTTCCCACCGGCACACAATGGCCTACTTTTTCGAAAAGCGGAACGGGTTTTAAAGTGTGTGCAAGATTTTTCGAGAGCACGAGGAGAGAGACAGACAGATAGACAGACAGACAGACTAGACAGATAGACAGGCAGGCAGGCAGGCAGAGAACACAGAGAGAACGAATTAATAGAAAGCAAAACTAAGGAATATGAAGAAAGGGAGGAAAAAAGGGGCACATAAAAGGTGTGTTTATGAGCCGTCACGGAAAACCGAGGCACGGGAATTAAAATCAGCGCAAAAGAAGTCACGCAATGTGTGTGTGTGTTTTTGTGTGTGTGTGTGGGGTGTGTGTGTGTGTGTGTGTGTGTGTGTGTGTGTGTGTGTGTGTGTGTGTGTGTTTTATGTGTGTGTGTGTGTGTGTGTGTGTGTCTGTGTGTGTCTGTGTGTGTGTGGTGTAGTGTAGTGTAGTGCAGTGTTTATGTATGTAGTGTGTGTGTGTGTTTATGTGTGTATATATCTGTGTCTTTGTGTATATGTGTGTGAGAGAGGGGGGGGGGGGCACAGAGAGAGAGACAGACAGACAGACAGACAGACAGAACGGGAGATAAAGAGGGAGAGAAACAGAGAGAGAGAAGACAAACAGAGACAGAGAGAGGCAGACAGAGTCAAAACCAGCTACTGACGGACAGAATGTAGGCAGTTGGAATGTGACTGTTCTAGAATCCCATTGCAGTAATGTATACAACAATACTGTGCTCTTTATAGTATCTGGAATTTAATTCCTTGGTACAAGAGATAATAGTAAAGAAAAAAATCAGACAAAAATACCTAGCTCGCAGCCAAACTTTCTTTAATAGAAATGTTCGCATGTTTAAACCTCTGTGGTTTGTTTGAGAATTACTTTCAACGTACTTTATGTGATGATTCTAAACAATGGTGTGCACTTTTATCCTTGTACCCTTTGCGAGTTATGTTTATGAAAAACAAAAACATTTGATACCAGGACTCAATCTCTCTCTCTCTCTCTCTCTCTCTCTCTCTCTCTCTCTCTCTTCTCTCCTCTCTCTCTCTCTCTCTCTCTCTCTCTCTCTCTCTCTCTCTCTCTCTCTCTCTCCTCTCTCCTCTCTCTCTCTCTCTTTTAAACTCAGTCTCTGAGACTTTAAACCGAGGCCTCGTGTGCGAACGCATGCAGAACACCTTGCGCACACGTTAAATCCTGTTTCGCTTTTCGTAAGAGTAGGCCATCGTGTGCCGATGGGAACAGATGACATTTACAAAACTGCATACACACGGGGACTGGATGAAAAAAACACAAGAGTGCTTATTCTGTTATCCTCGATATAAAAGAATAAACTAAACTAAACTAAATCTCTCTCTTCTCTTTCTCTCTCTCTCTCTCTCTCTCTCTCTCTCTCTCTCTCTCTCTCTCTCTCTCTCTCTCTCTCTCTCTCTCTCTCTCTCTCTCTCTCTCCTCTCTCTCTCTCCCTCCCTCCCTCCCTCCCTTCATTTGCCATGTCTTTCAGCCTTTCAGTATAAACAGCACCTGGAAATTACGTGCTTGAACTTTTCCCTTTTTTTATCATCATTTTCTTTTTTTCTGTTGTTTTTTTCTCCTGACCTTTCTGTCAACCCTGTTGTTATATTTTGCCTTCCCAGCCCATTCTCTACCCTTTGTTTTCCAACAAATCAAAGAAATGTTTCATTTTTAATTAATTATATTTGCCTTTCTTGTTTTGTTCTGGTGACCAAGGAACGAAATTGTAAACATTGGAATGGGAACAAAAGTTTCCATCTAGCCTGCAGTGTTACTGCTTGCCCAGATTGCATTTTTCTTAGGTATTTTTGGTACATTGATGTGTTCACCATGGGTTTTCTCATACAGATGGCATCTTTCTTATGTATCACAAGGTACATTAGGGGGCGGGATAGTTCAGTGGTCAGAGCGCTCGCTTTCCCCAAGTCAAGTTAAGTAGCGTCAGCGTGGTTACCATTGGATGGGTGACCGTTTGCGCGCCTTGACTTCAGTACAGTCACCCCCAGTTCACCCAGCTGTAAATGGGTACCTGCCCTCTTTAGGGTCAGGGAAGGTAAAGCAGCGAGGGAGAGGAGATGGGCGCCGCCCTCAATAATAATACTGGCCCCTTGAGAAGCTGAGGTCTCTGATGCCTCACACCCCTACGACCGCCAAGGTTATGGGACAACCTTTACCTTTAGGTACATTGATGTCTTCACTATGGATTCTTTTTTTCGTGTTGTTGTAACCTGGAGATAAAGACTTCATCAAATGGCTGGCGTTGTCTGGACGGCTTGGTTTTATTGACCCTTAAGGAATGAAACAGTAGGGCAATTTGCCATTTCATGGTTGAATTGTTGTTGTTTTTTCAGACTTGCAGTGTTAGATGTTTGAAGGGATTGGGTGATGATGATGTAGAACATTGAGGTAAATGCTATCGGCATTGCTGACATTGAGTACGATGACAGACAGCCCTGTAATGGCCTTGGTGATCGGTCGGGCTGTAAAACAACAAACTCTGGCTCTGTTCTCTTTGTCTTGTCTCTTTCTCTCTCTGTCTGTCCTCTGTCTCTGTCTCTCTGTCTCTGTCTCTGTCTCTGTCTTCTGTCTTCTCTCTTCTCTTTTTCTCTTTTCTCTCTCTCTCTCTCTCTCTCTGAAGAAAACGCCAGGCAGGCAGAAGGTGACGGCATATTTGGTGTAATCAGTGTTGTCGCCCCCCAAAAAGCCACGCTGTCCTCCTCTCGCAACATTCCGTGTAGGCAATCTACGATTGGATTCCCCGCTGGTTTCCGTTCGGTAATTGGCGAACAGAAGAAGACACGCTTGTTCCATGTCTCTCTGTCTGTCTGTCTGTTTGTCTGTCTGTCTGTCTGTCTCTTGTCTCTCCTTTCTTCTCTCTCTCTCGTCTCTTCTGCTCCTCCTCTCTCTCTCTCTCCCTCTCTCTCTCTTCTCTCTCTCTCTCTCTCTCTCTCTCTCTCTCTCTCTCTCTCTCTCTCTCTCTCTCTCTCTCTCTCTCTCTCTCTCTCTCTCTCTCTCTCTCTTCTCTCTCCTCTCTCTCCCTCCCCCTCCCTTCCTCCCTCTCCTCCTCTCTTTCTCTCTCGCACTTGATGTTTTTTTGCCTCTGTCTCTTTCATTTTCACAGATCTGTGATCAATTTTTGGATCAATTCTTTAATCAAGCGGTTTCCCCTCTCTCTCGTTTTGCCTCGTCAGTTTATTTCCTGCATGCACGCACACACGCACATACAGACGCATGTGCGCACACACATGCATAAAAACGTGGGCATGCACACATACACACACACACTCACACAAATAGAAAGATGATAGATGGTTAGATGGATGGATAGATGGATGGATGGGTAGATAGATAGATAGATAGATAGATAGATAGATAGATAGATAGATAGATAGATAGATAGATAGATAGATAGATAGATAGAGAGAGAGAGAGGGGTGGTGGGTGGGTGGGTGATGGATGGAGGATGGATGGATGATGGTGGGATGGATGGATGGATGGATGGATAGAGAGAGAGATAGATAGTAGATAGATAGATAGTAGATGATAGATAGGATAGATAGATAGATAGATAGATAGATAGATAGATAGATAGGATAGATAGAGGGTGGAGATGGATGGATGAGGATGATGATGAGGATGGAGATGGATGGATAGATAGATATAATAGATAGTAGATTTCAGCAGCAGGTACGTGCGTACGTACGTACGTACTACATACATACATACATCGTACATCCATGCATCATGCATCCATGCATACATACATACATACATACATACATACATACATACATACATACATACATACATACATACATACATACACACGCGGGCGCATGCACGCACGCACGCATGCACACACACACAACACAGACACATACACACACTTACACATATGCATACATACACATACATACACGCGCGCGCGCGCTCGCATGGGACAACTCCACCGATACCTTGATATTGAAGACAATTCAAATAAGAGAGTACAAAGCATAAGAGAGTTCGAATACTTTAGTAAAAATAAATAAAATAATAAATAAATAAATCTGTAAAAGATCAATGATTTTTGTATGTAGAGGTCTTGGAGGGTTGACAGGAATCGTCAAGAATAACAGACATTTGGCACAGACAGTTGCAGACCATCTGTAAAATCCCCCCTCCCCTCCCCTTCCCTATCCTCCTGAAACACTGTGTCCGAGTATGACGTGGCTTTTGTAAGAGGATTATACTGTCAGTCAGGTCAGACGTCAGCAGATAGAGTGGAAATGACGTAAAGACAGACAGGCAGACGTAGTGTGACGTAGTGTGATAGAGACAGAGAGACAGAGAGAGACAGAGACAGAGAGAGACAGGGAGAGAGACAGAGAGAGAGAGAGAGAGAGGGAGAGAGAGAGAGAGAGATTTGCTTTGATTTGATTTGATTCTTTTATATCGAGGATAATGGGATAAGCACTCGTGTGCTTTTTTACATCCAGTCCCCGAGTATATGCAGTTTTGTAAATGTCGTCTGTTTAGAAAGAGAGAGAGAGAGAGAGAGAGAGAGAGAGAGAGAGAGAGAGAGAGAGAGAGAGAGGAGAGAGAGAGAGAGAGAGAGAGAGAGAGAGAGAGAGAGAGAGAGAGAGAAAGGGATGTTCGACAGATAGAGAGACAGAGAGACAGAGACAAGTTCAGGGTAGGGTAAAAGTTCGTTTGTTTGTTTGTTTTAAACAAAACTTAAAGAAAAATAGGGAGAAATAGCGCAAACAGAGTCAAAACAAATAAATGCTAACTTGAATACAAAGACTTCTTTCACAGCTCGGACTTAAGATGAGAGCGAATTCGTTCGGGTTGTTTTTTTAAACAGCTGTTTGATTGATCACTATTTGCAGATCCGAGTATTTTTCTGTCTATCTCTCTGTGTGTCTGTGTGTCTGTCTGTCTGTCGGTCTGTCTGTCTGTCACTCTCACTCTCTCTCCCTTTCTCTCTCTCTCTCTCTCTCTCTCTCTCTCTCTCTCTCTCTCTCTCTCTCTCTCTCTCTCTCTCTCTCTCTCTCTCTCTCTCTCTCTCTCTCTCTCTCTCTCTCTCTCTCTCTCTGTATGTGCGTGTGTGTGTGTGTGTATGTGTGTGTGTGTGTGTGTGTGTGTGTGTGTGTGTGTGTGTGTGTGTGTGTGTGTGCGTGCGCGTGCGCGCAAGAAACAAAACCAGCAAAAAAAAATTGCTCTAAAATAAAAGAAAAAATAAATGTGTATGAAAAACATCATTATGAAACCCAACCAGTGTTACTAGTAGGTCCTCTGTAGGCCTCACTATGTCCTCTGTCTCCACTAACTGACAATGAAGCGAAAGGGTTTCAGTGTATCGATCTGTTTGTGTTTGCTGTGGTGCTGCTTAATTGACTACCATACTCACCAGCTGCGATAACTACTGCTAATACGTTGCATGCTCTCTATTAACGAGACCAGGTTCGCCTGTGTTACGCTTGCTCATTTGTTTTGTTGCGGGGGGAGGGTGGGGGGTCTGTGCGGTTACTCAAACATGTACCAGGCCTGCTGATCGGTTTATAGAGAGAGGGGGGTGGAGAGGAGAGAGAGAGAGAGAGAGAGAGAGGAGAGAGAGAGAGAGAGAGAGAGAGAGAGAGAGAGAGAGAGAGAGAGAGAGAGAGATTTGATTGATTTGATTTATTCTTTTATATCGAGGATAATGGAATAAGCACTCTTGTGCTTTTTTACATCCAGTCCCCGTGTGTATGCAGTTTTGTAAATGTCATCTGTTCCCACCGGCACACGATGGCCTACTCTTACGAAAAGCGGAACAGGAATTAACGTGTGCGCAAGGTGTTCTGCGTGCGTTCGCACACGGGGCCTCGGTTTAAAGTCTCATCCGAAGGACTTTGGGGAGAGGTGGAGTCAGCACCGATGTTAACTCCAGGAGAAAAATCTCCTCGACCGGACTCGAACCCGGGTCGTCAAATTGCCAGCGCAATGTTCTGACCACTCGGCTATCCGTCCCCTGACCACTAGGCTATCCGTCCCCGTCTCTCTCCAGAGAGAGAGAGACAGAGACAGAGAGAGAGAGACAGACGGACGGACGGACAGACACACAGACACACAGAGAGACACAGAGAGAGAGAAAGACAGAGAAAGACAGAGAGACAGACAGACAGAGAGAGAAACATAGAGAGACACAGAGAGAGAGAGAACACTGAATACTGGAAAGTTTTATTGTACTTTTGCCTTGGGCCACTATACAAAACATGTTTGGAGCTGGGAGAGAGAGGGAGAGGAGGAGGAGGAAAATGGAGAGAGAAACAAATACAGAGAGGCAAGAGGAGGGAGTTTAACTGTAAGGTCACTGGCCTGTAGGCAAGGAGGTACCTGATTATGGAAGAAACAGCAAATGAAACAATAATGGCAGACACCGTAGCAGAAACCATGCCTGGCTTTTTGTACACCAATAAAATAGACCATCTTACTTAATTAAAAAAAATTTTCAAGGCTTTCAAAGCGTAAAATATCTACGGTCCCAAATGTCTGATTCAGTGATGTTTTCATTCTTCAGCACACTTTGAAGAAATTGCTTCTTTGTAGCTCGACAGATAGTTTTCTTGCAAATCTGTACATGTTTTGTGCATTCAAAAAAGAAAAGGCATTTCAGTTTCAATTTTGTCACAAGAAGGGCACTGTTGAGATTTATCGTTATAACGGTTGTTTTCATTTTACTTACCGATTCTAAGTGCAGATTTAACGAGAACTTTCCTAAACTTGCCCATTGTGACACCAGTAAGGGTTTTTTCAGGGGGTGGAAAGGATTCAATTCAAATGACCTATATGTTTCAGATCTTTCGCCTTCAGCCAGTTTTGTGTCCCAGTCTTAACAAAATAAATCCACCCTGCGTTGTTTTCGTTATTTTAGAACATCCTGTTCATTGTCAGTGCCACTATTTATCCACTATTCAGAGAAACTACAAAAAGATCGAGACATCTTTCATTACAATTTGACAAGTTCATGAAATCTAAATGTTCTACAGTGAGTTCTGAAATATTGCATAAAGTCAACAAGTTTCACAAATTTGCATGTTTGAATATAAAACCAGAATGTACGGACCTGACAGTACTGTCAATATACAAAGGATTTCGCCCCGTTTCCCCATGGATCAGTGCCTTAGGAGTCTTAGGGTAAGCATTATTTAATAAACTTTTGGAGGCAAATAAATGAACCGAATCAGTACATTGAAAATTTCGTAAAACCCCAGATCTCAGAAGCAAATAACAACATGAATTTATATTGGGGTATCATGCTGCTTTAAAAAAATAACACAAATATTCATGGTACCCAAGACGCGTATTGTTGTAAAGTTTTCAGAAACTTTCAAAGCCAAAAATGACAATTCTGAGTGCCATTGCATGCCGAAAATACCAGCAACTTTGGACTGCCATTGTATACCGAAAATTTCCAAAAATGTTATGGTGATAATTGAATGCCGGAAACAACAGAATGAATCTTTATCAGTGGAATGAATCACTTTGTTGACAGCTGATCTGAAAAGCTTTGTTGGTCACAAACAGTTTCCAGAAACTACCAAACACTTCTTTCCCGCAGCACATTGTATCCACGTGGCCAAGGCGCGGGTTCGAGCGCGCGTGTGTTTATGTGTGTGGGTTTGCGCGTACAAGCGCACTCACCCGTTGACACAGACACACGCCACGCGCGCGAGCGCATACACACACACTCGCGCGCGCGCGCGCGCACCACACACACACACACACACACACACACACACACACACACACACACACACACACACACAGGGCACATATCTGCGGCTAAACTACGCGAAAAGACTGATGGGTAGGGAATTGGGGTGGTTCACACACCACACACACACACACACACACACACACACACACACACACACACACACCACACCACACACCACACCACGGACGGACAGACGGACGACGGACGGACGGACGGACGGACGGACGGACAGTCATGCATACACAGACAGATAGACGTACAGAGTGAGTGTGGCATGCTGCTGATTGAAGCAGAAATGTTCAGTGTTGTGACGCCAACCATATGGGATATTTGTGTGTGTGTGTGTGTGTGTGTGTGTGTGTGTGTGTGTGTGTGTGTGTGTGTGTGTGTGTGTGTGTGTGTGTGTGCGTGCGTGCGTGCGTGCGTGCGTGCGTGTCCACAGGCGCGTGCATGTGTGTGTATGTGTGTGAATGTGGTGTTTGTGTGTGCGTGCGTGTGTGTGTGTGTGTTATGTGTGTGGAAGTATGTGTGCGTGTGTGCATGCGTGTGTGTGTGTGTGTGTGTGTGTGTGTGTGTGTGTTGTGTGTGCGTGTGTGTGCATGCGTGCGTGTGTGTGTGTGTAAATATGTGTTAGTGTGTGCGTGTGCGCATACGCAGGTGCATGTGTGCGTGTGCGCGCGCGCGAGCGTGGTGTGTGTGTGTATGTGTGTGTGCGCATGTGTGTGTTGTTGCCGTAGTTGTTGTTGTTTTCTTCTTCTTCTTCTTCTTCTTCTTCTTCTTCTTATTCTTATTCAGTCATTCATTAGTTTAATGTCCATTCACTACAAGTGATGTAGGTAATGTTGTACATTTACGTTAAGAAAGTACAAGGGAGAAAAGTACATCAGAGGGTGGGGGCGGATGAAGAATTTAATGGATGTTGACAGGTCTCCAAGATTAGATTGACAGTAACTCTCCCAATGGTCACTGGCAAAATTAATCATTTCTGCGACTAATTCCTAGGACATACGACTCGGAATCATACACAACACTTTTCTCATAGTTTCGATAATTTTCGCATAAATCTAGCTATTCCTTTGCTTTTTTTTTCAAGTGTGTGTGTGTGTTTGTGTGTGTGTCTGTCTGTTTGTGTGTGTGTGTGTGTGTGTGGTTTGTGTGTGTGCGCGTGCCTGCCTGTCTGCCTGCCTGCCTGCCTGCCTGCCTGCCTGCCTGCCTGCCTGCGTCAATACTTGTCTCTAAATGGACCCTGGTGCTCGTTTATATGAATGTTGAAAACCAATCTGAGAGATTAAAGGCAAGAAGATGAGGAGATACACAGCAAATGGAAAACACACACACCACACACACACACACACACACACACACACAACACACACACACACACACACACACACACACACACACACACACACACACACACACACACACATTGCACATATACACACTTACACACACACATAAATTATACACACTTAACACACACACACACACTCACACGCACACACACACACACACACATAAATTATACACAACACACGCACACACACACACACACGCGCGCACAGCGCGCACACACACACACACACACACACACACACACCACACACACACCACACACACACACACACACACAGAGGCAACATCAAAGGAAACCTGAAAAAAACATGCGTGGGCAAACAGAATAGAAAGATCACATTATTGCTAGAATAGCCAAAGAGAGGTAAGAGGAGAGAGGAGAGAGAGGAGAGAGAGAGAGAGAGAGAGAGAGAGGAGAGAGAGAGAGAGAGAGAGAGAGAGAAAGAGACAGACAGACAGACAGACAGACAGACAGACGGGGAGGGGGCAAGGCAAAAGCACAAATTCGTTATTCCGCGAATTCGATAATAATAGATGAGCACTTATGTTTCGTTTTGGTTTGTCTTTTTTTTTAATCAAATCCCTGCCCTTTATGAGAGAGAGAGAGAGAGAGAGAGAGAGAGAGAGAGAGAGAGAGAGAGAGAGAGGAGAGAGAGAGAGAGAGAGAGAGAGAAGAGAGAGGAGAAGAGAGAGAGAGAGTAGAGAGAGAGAGAGAGAGAGATGAGAGAGAGAGAGAGAGAGAGAGAGAGATGAGAGAGAGAGAATGAGATGAAGAATGATGAACATTTTTATTGAGGGAAAAGATTAAGCACAATGGTGGCTTGTTTTTCATCCAGCCCTCTTTAAAAAAAAAAAAAAAAAAAAAAAGAAAAGAGAGAGAGAAGAGAAAAGAAGAAGGAGGAGGAGGAGGATATGATGATGGTGTGGTGTGATGATGATGATGATGAATGACGATGACGATGACGACGACGAAGACGACGACGACGAAGACGAAGACGATGATGACGACCTTTATTTCCAAAAAGTTACAGATAAACATTGATTTAATTTTGATCATCCTAGCTGAACTCTAACTTCAGACTACAGAAAAAATGTAAAAATGTAAGACCAAAAAAAGAAAAGAGAAGAAAAGAAAGGCAAAAGTTACGTGAATAAAACTTAATTGTTAAAGATGTCAAGAACGAAAGCAACAAAGAACGACAAACCCCCAAAACATCCCTTCAATAAACGCACATGTCTAATTTCAATCTGAAGACAACTGCCCTAGGTAAGGATCTATAATAACTAGGAAAACAAACACAAACCAAAAAAAACGGGGCAAAATGAAAACAATAAAAACCCACCCAAAAATCCCAGAGCGACACACCGCCCACACACACGCACATGTCTCATTTCAATCTGAACTAAAACCAATAAAAGCATTGAAATCAAATTATTGACGGACAAACAGAACCATAGACAGTGAGAGAGAGAGACAGAGAGACAGAGACAGAGAGACACAGGGAGAGTATGGGGGAGACAGACAGACAGACAGACAGACAGACAGAGATAGACGGACAGAGAGAGGCTTTGAACCTTTTTTCAGATGATGCTAGAGGAGATGTAACATTGGCCCCCAAAACACTATATAATCTCATGGTGACAACAAATTAGTCATCCAAAGTTAATACAAAGAATAATGTTCTAACAAAAATGAAAGATATCAAAATCTTTAAAACATCGCATTCACATTTTGTCACGAAAAGACAGAAGTGTTTGTTTGATTTGAGTCATGTCAGATCAATAGTGTCTTTTTTGAGAGTCATGTTTCACCACAAGCATAAAAAATAGATTACATCTGGCTGCTTTCTTTAAATTTACATGGATATTGCGGAAAGGACACAGACGCAGGCAGACCTTGCGTCACTGTGAATGTGTGCACAGATTAGATAGTAACTTTGTTCTGACGCTGTCATTTACAAGACTGGCGCATGGTTCGCTCTTATGAGAAAGAAGCTGAGCGTAGTTATTCGTTTCATGCTTTGCTTTACCGCAGGAAACCCGAAGAAGAACGAGATTAAGTTTGGATCGGTTGTTGTAATATCGGTGTCTCTTTTTTTTCTCCTCTTTTTCATTTCTCGGTGTTATCTTTTTTGTGTTGTCTACTTACTCACAAGTAATATTGGTGTCTTGTTTTATTTTTAACTGTTACTTTTTCTGTGTGCTATACTTACTAGTCACAAATAGTCTGCAAGATTCATGCACACTTGGTAAGAGATACGTTGTTCATACCTAACCAGTTTTTAAAAGGTGTAACTCTTTTGTATATTTTGGACATCAGCTATTTGTATTGTACTGTATACGCTTAGTCTCAACGAGAACAATAATAACACAGTTGTATGTGTTATAATAATGTTGCTTCGTTGCAAGTGGTGGAGGTGGTGGTTGGTGGTGGGTGTATGTATGTTCGTGTTCGTTCTTGTATTTAACACCTGTTCACTAGATCTATAAGTTATACTAGAATGTGTGTGTGTGTGCACGTGCACGCATATGCGTGCATGCGTATACGTACATGTATGTGCATGTCTGCACGCGTGTACATACTAAGTATATACGTTACGCATGTGTTCGTATTATTTGCATATTATATCCAGACAAACAAACAAACCAACAGACACAACACAGAGCGAGGCGAGCTAGAGCACAGCGCTAGCTGAAGAATTCCCCCACAGCTTTCAGACCCCAGCCCCGGCAATAAATCTCCCATCCCAAAGCACTGAGTCACAACATGACGGATCCATTTTCAGGCTCCCCTTGGTGTCAATACACCCAGACATCCACCAGAAACAGAAAGAGAGAGGGGGGGGGGAGTGGAGGAACTGGTATTGAGGGAGAAGGAGGGGGGGAGGTAACGATCGGAAGAGAAAACTAATTGGGTTGATGACAGGGTGAAAAGTATGGCTGAGTATAAAAGAAAACGCCACCAGAAGAGACGTGATAGAGGGCTTCATATTAAACACATGGTGG
>CM060320.1:44350631-44353131 GCA_030674155.1 Stramonita haemastoma | reverse complement strand
CACTGTGTTTGTCAGCTAGGGCCTACCCTTGACAGTCAGGCATTAAGCAAAGTAGGTGTACACTGTCCCCGAGGCCCCCTCTAAAAGCCTGGCAATCCCAGTTCACTGCTTGAGGGAGTTTCCTCACAGTATAACCGTGTTTTGGACTAAGGCAATACATCGCTCATGTCTCAGGAGGCGTCTGACGACAGGCGAGGAAAACTTCCACACACCGAGTCAGCATCCACACGCTCTGTCCATCAGCAAAAAAGAAAGCTCGTCGGAGAATAGAAGGTACCAGTCTGGTTTATCAAGGTGAAAGATTGCACTCAAAAAAAGTGAGACAGAAAAGAAGGAATGGATGTAAGTGACATATAGCTTGCAGATTAATAATGATATGGAAAAAAAAACGTTCTGGAAAAATAAAAAGTGAGAAATCGGTTGACAGAACGAAAGAAGGAGAGAGAACATTCTCCAGAGAAATACACAGATGGGGGCGGAGGCGAGGAGAGAAATATGAGCACAGAAAATATATATCCGCTCTGGTCAGAGCAGAACAGCGAAAGGTCTTCAGACAATAAACCGTCTTCTGACAAATACAATGGTTTCAGACATGATGGGGTTTGTTTTGAGGCTGTTTGCTTTTTTTTTATAGCGCCACAAAAACACAGGACAGACCTTGACATAACAAAGTAAACTTGGAATAGTCCTGTCATAATTCACGAACACACGCCATAGGTACAGATGATTTCACAGTACACACTATACACAGTGTGCTGATCCAGCATAACTCAGTCAAGGGTCCAGGACCCAGTGCTAGAAGGAGTGCGCCCCCTTTCTTTTACCAAGTCCGAGAGTGGTTAGTTCCTGCTATAACTGGCACCAGCTGGGCTGGGACGGGATTTTTTTTTTATCGAGGAACTTAGGAGACAAACGTACATCTGCTCTCGGTGTGCTACGGTGGATCGGTGGTCTAGGTGGTAACGCGCCCTGGTGGTAACGCGCCCTGCCTAGAAAGCAAAAGTCCGGGTCGGAGTGTGCGGTGGTTCGTACCCCGTTAGGACCCAAAACTTTTTCCCCCATCCATTAGACCCTGAGCGGTGGTCTGGGCGCTAGTCTTTCGGATGAGACAATAAACCGAGGTCCCGTGTGTTACACATCACTATTTAGCGCACGTAAAAGAACCCACGGCAACAAGGGGGTTTACCCTGGCAAAATTCTGTAGAAAAAAGCCACTCTGATAGGGATACAAATACAGTTGCATGCAGGAAAAAGAAAAAAAAGTGGGTAGGCGCTCGACTTCTGGCGACGCGCTCTCCCCGGGGAGAGCAGCCCGAATTTCACGCAGAGAAATCTGCTGTTGACATAAAGTGGTATAAAATACAAAATACAAAAAGTACAAAATAACGTAGGATGACATGGGTAGCAGCTAAGAGTAGCTGAAAGTGGGGGAAACTGACAGCTGTGACAACAATTGTTTTTTTCATTACTTTTTTAAATGATACGTACGCATGTTAAACATTTCAACAAATATAAACAAAGGATAGTCAATTTAATCGAACAAGCAGCTTACTCACAGTACAGGCCAACTGTTTGACGTCTGTTCAACAAGAGTATGTGTGTGATTTTTGTTACAAAGTTTTTCGTTTTTTTTTCAGTAAACTCTTGATAATAATGACGATGATTATGATACTTGTACTGATGGTAATGGTGATGATGATGATGATGATGATGATGATGATGATGATGATGATGATGATGATGATGATGATGATGAATACAGGAATAAGATGAATATAAAAATGAACATGTGGTGAAGAGAAGGAGAAGGCGAGCAGAGAGACAGAGAGAGAGAGAGAGAGAGATACAGACAGACAGACAGACAGACAGTTAGAGACAGACAGACAGACAGACAGAGAGAAAGACAGACAGAGAGAGAGAGAGAAATACTTTGGTCCTGAATTTTTTTTGCCCCTTGTGGAGAAAGGAGAAGGAGGGAGCACGAAACCTACTGATCATGACTTCTGTAGTTACCACTTCTCCCCCTCCCTGGGTCCAAACTCAGACCCATGCCCTCATAACTTTTCCGGGCCGCCTCAAGGCCGCAGACTGAAGGAGACAATGAGAAAACACCAGACAACATTAACGCAACCAGGTGAACGGAAAGTGAGGGAAAGGGGGAAAAAACAAGTTATATTAAAAAAAAAAACTCAAGTCATTAGTCTTGTCTTCACTGGCTTATCCATCTGATTCATGACCACACTTACATACCTCCCCTTTTCTTCTTCTTCTTCTTCTTGTTCTTCTTGTTCTTCTTCTTCTTCTTCTTCTTCTTCTTGTTCTTGTTCTCTTCTTCTTCTTCTTCTTCTTCTTCTTCTTCTCTTCTCTTCTTCTTCTTCTTCTTCTTCTTCTTCTTCTTCTTTTTCTCCTCCTTTTCCTCCTCCTCATCCTCCTTCTCCTCCTCCTTCGTCTCCTCCTCCTCCTTCTTATTCTTCTTCTTCTCCTCCTCCTCTCCTCCTCC
>CM060320.1:44338131-44343131 GCA_030674155.1 Stramonita haemastoma | reverse complement strand
CACACCCTGGCAGCTTTTGTCTGGCGAGGAGAGATAAAAGACTTTGATGAAATGTGGGGACACGCAAAGATTGGGTGGAGCATTCTCTGTCTCTGTCTCTGTCTGTCTGTCTATCTTCTGCTTCTCTCTCTCTCTCTCTTCTCCTCTCTCTCTCTCTCTCTCTCACTCTCTTCATCTCTCTCTCTCTCTCTCTCTCTCTCCTCTCTCTCTCTCTCTCTCTCTCTCTCCTCTCTCTCTCTCTCTCCTCTCCTCCTCTCTCTCTCTCATCTCTCTCCTCTCTCGGTGGTTAAGAGTGTGTTTTAAAAAGTGGATGTGAAAGCATGGCGTGTTTGATTTCATTTTGGGGGGGAGGGGAAAGCGCCCAATTTTACTAAATTTTTAGAGATTGGTAGGATGAAACTTTAGGCTTTTTAGTCCAGTCTGCTTCCTGTTTTACACACGATATTGAATGTATGAAGAAATGTCATAGCTCCTTACTTTAAGAACATCCCGAGTGTAAAGACAGTGGCAGACAGTGCAGCATTATTGTTGTGAATTTTCACTCTTTAAAAAAAAAAAGTATGTTTTATTGGAATCAAAGTTAGAATTCAGATAGTTTCAAGAACAAAATGCACGTCTGGGCTTTGTTTTTGACCAATGAGTCACTATTTGCCCTTTGGTTTTTAGTTTTGAGTCTGGCTCCAGTTTGTTTTTTTTATCTTTTTTTTATTGGGGAGAGGGTAGGAACGGTGGTGTATTGCCTTAAGAAAAGCTGCAGATGTGTGTAGAGACAGAGACAGACAAACAGAGAGACAGCAACACAGATGGATGGAATCAAGCTTAATGCCCCGTCAAGCACATCGGGTATTGAGGATTTTATCACCGTTATAAAAGAGAATGAGATATAGACACAGAGGCACAAATTCAAAAAGTCTTTATATGACTCAGCAGTTCATCACATCAGTTGCTAAGGTTATTTATTATTCTTCCCCTGTAAGACCTCTACTGTAGTTAGTTCTGAGTGTAATATATATATATATATATATATATATATATAATATATATATATATATATATATATATATATATATAATGTGTGTGTATAAGACAGAGGTGATGATTTCAATGCGGGTGTGTCTATTTCACCAAGTAGTGAATGGTAACGGTAAAGGTGTCCCATAACCTGTGTGGTCGTAGAGAAGCGAGGCGTCAGAGACCTCAGCTTCTCCAGGGGCCAGCATATTGAGGGCGGCGCCTACCTCCTCTCCCTCGCTGCTTTACCTTCCCTGGCCCTAAAGAGAGGGGAGGGGAGTCAGTACTGCTAACTCCATGAGGAAAATCTTTTTAAATGGGCGTCTCGAGGGGTCTGGCTTGAACCTGTACTCAATCCCTAACCACCAGGCTCTCCTGGCCCCCGTAGGTGATCTAAACGCTATCTCGCCTTTGGGAAACACAAAGTTTCTGTGTGCATCAAACATGTAACACAAGTAAGAAAATGAGAGACAAATAGGGATACAGAGAGGCATACTCAAAAAAGATGGGGGCGGGAGGGGGGGGGGCGAAGTAGGGAAAGTGAGGATCTGACAGAAAGGTTTGGCTCCAACGCCATTAACTGTGTCCCACACACACGCACGTCCTTTCTCATTCTTCTCAGCAGGCTGAAGATGGGGGAACAGCACAAGTCCATTCACTGACCTGGCGAATCAAGCACACACGGTATTGTGTGTGCACGAACATGTCCCGTCCCTTTAACCATGCTCTACCCTCCCCCCCCCCCCCCCCCCATCCCCACCCCCACCCCACCCCCATCACTGCGCTTTGTCCAGTCTGAAACTCACGTAGCCGCCTGGTGGCACTAATATTGACTGATCTGATCGCTTGTTAGAATCACGCACTACCGTATTTTTTGTCTGTCTTTTACTTACTTGTAGCTGTTTCACTACACCGTGAAGATTTTGCTGGTTGACATGCTAGAAAAAAAATTGAAGTAATAATCTGTCTGTAGTGCGCGTATAACACGTTTTCTTTTCAACATAAAGCAATTCCGAATTATATGGGTAGCAAGAGAGTTGTTTGTTGTTAAACGTTCTGGAGGCAAAGCCTATCTCTCAAATAAACAAAATTCATTAAATACACACACGTGCGCGCGCACACACACCACACACACACACACTGACACTAACACACACACACACATACACGCACGCACGCACACACACAACACACACACACACACACACACACCACACACACACACACACACACACATTAATAGGATAACGCTTGGTAGGATGACCCAATTTCCTTTAAAAAAAAAAAAAGCAATAATAATAAAAGAAAAGAAAAGAAAAGAACAGCTCAAGTTTCAAACAGGGAAATCTACCGTGGCAAAAACTGATAATGAAGGAGACCGCGCCATCAGTACAGACAGATTACAACTAGGCCTATTGCTTCTCTTTGCCCACGTTTCCTACTTTTCCCCCAGCGACGCTGGAACCTTACAGACTATTTCCATTCAACCTCCAGACAGCAGACAGACAGGGGCTGTGTCAACAGACAGAGGCTGGGAGACAGCAATGCCCTGTCTCCCTCCCTCCCCGCTCCGTGCTCTGAAAACAGAATGTCACGGGGGGATGTGTCCCTGTGGTTTGGCACACTTTTCTCACACCCCACTCTGATAGGTCTGATACTAGATCACCTGCCACCCCATGTGTGTTTTTTTTTATCCCACCTCTCTCGTGTGAGTGTGTTAGTGAAACCAACGGCGCTAATCAGAGTAAGCAAACAAGACAGTTAATGTAAGGTAAAGGTGAAGGTGTCCCATGACCTATGTCGTCGTAGGGGAGCGAGGTGTCAAGAGACCTCAGCTTCTCCAGGGGCCAGCATATTGAGGGCGGCGCCCACTCCTCTCCCTCGCTGCTTTACCTTCCCTGACCCTCAAGATGGCAGATACCAATTTACAGCTGGGGGGACTGTACTGTAGCCAAGGCGCGCAAACGGTCACTCATCCAATTGGCATTCAAACTCGATGCTGCTTAACCTTAGCTTGGGAAAGCGAGTGCTCTGACCACTAAGCGAGTCCATGTATAACTCATTTATAATAAGATTTGACAAAATGGCATACAAATGCTTTAATAGCGTAATGCTTTTGTTTCCCTATCCAACAAATAAAGCGGAATATGTATGTATCAAGGACATACTACTAATTTCTCTGATAACTCGATTCTCCGACTGTTTAGCTTGCTATAAAGAGATGAAATGATTGCATATTCAGAACATGTAAACAAACGTAGAATGGAGTGTATGACAAACTACGCAATTAAAAAACACACACTGAAAGAGTACCTTGATAAAGAAGGGTAATTCATCCCTTTAAGTAGGTGGCTTTTGGTAAAATCAGACATTTTAAAAGGTACATATTTTTCCCTTCATGCTAAAACAGGCTACACGCCAGTATTAATTTGGACTACTTTTCCTTCTATTTTCATATATATCTCTTGCATTTGCACTGCACGTAGGCCTACTAAGGCATCCACAGATATAAACACCACTTTTTCAGAAAGACTAGCCCCTGACTCAAAACTCATGTGGTTTTGCACAAACTTGGTAGGTTTTAACTTTTTTTACAAAAAATTTCAGCAAACACAGTACCCCCTCAGTCCTTTGCCGTCTGCTAGCTTTCTAACCCCAAAATGCATGCGCGGAGTGAACGCTGTAGGAATACAAGAAATCCTTATTTGATCATCCTTCCCAACTTTCTCGTGACTACACGGTATTGCTGTATGTCCTCAATCCCGAAAACAAGTACACAGTGCATCTTTTCAAACTTATCTGTGAAAAACAACAACAACAAAATTCCGGCCGGCACTTTAGAGAAGATACTACCACATGACCCCCAAAATAATACCGGAGTGTAACCGAAGCGCTTCAATCCATCCAATTCCCTTTTGACTAATCCCCACCCCCTCCTCCCTCTTCCCTCCTCCTTCCCGCCATTCCTGCTCTCCTCTAGGCCTGGTTTGTGGACAGCAGCAGCTAGCGGGGACCGACCGCCCCCAAGGGCGAGGGTGTCCTGTTTTGCCGTCTGCTTTTCTGACTGCAGAGAGCTCTCTGATTACCACCATTGTATTGAGCCCCTGTGTTTTCTTCCATCAAACTTTGTAGCTTCCATATTCAAGGAAGTGTTGCGTGAGAGAGACAGACAACTGGGAGAGAGAGAGAGAGAGAGAGAGAGAGAGAGAGAGAGAGAGAGAGAGAGAGAGAGAGAGAGAGAGAGAGAGAGAGAGAGACTTCAAGACTTCAAATGATTTAATGTTCATAAGTCTTCAGACTCCTAACGTTCTCCACGAGAGAGAGAGAATATGTTTATGTATGTGTTTGTGTGTGTGTGTGTTTATGCATATACATAGAGAATAGGTTGGTCTGTGCTTGTAATTGAGTGTGTCTGTGCTTCCAGTAGAAGAGAGAGAGAGAGAGAGGTAGGGGGAGAGAGAACACTGAACACTGAAATTGTTTAATGGATATCGGCCTAAGGCCACAAACCACTTTCAGGGGAAAATGGAAATATGCAAAAAATGAAATATAAAAAAGTTACAATTTCTCGTAAGAGAGAGAAAGCGAGAGAGAGAGTGTGTGTCTCCAAAATGTCTTCCTCCCTCCTACCTCTCCTTTCCTCTTACCATGCTCTTTCTCCCCACCATCACCACCACCACCACCACCACTACCTCAGGCAAACCCTCATAAACTGTGAACTAAGCCCAACATGGCGGAGGTTCACATTGATCCAGCTAACAGCAACCTACGCCTTTGCCGTATATCCCTCCTATAAACTTTCCTTCAGCCTGTATATCTTCTTGTAATCTGCTCATAACCTTTTCCCTATCTTGTAAGCTTTTTGTATTTCCTAAACTAACTCTCTCTCTCTCTCTCTCCTCTCTCTCTCTCTCTCTCTCTCTCTCTCTCTCTCTCTCTCTCTCTCTCTCTCTCTCTCTCTCTGTGTCTGAATCCCCCCCTCTCTCTCT
>CM060320.1:44318131-44325631 GCA_030674155.1 Stramonita haemastoma | reverse complement strand
TCTTCGATTGTTTCCTCTGGCATCTGGGCAAGCATGCTGAATTTGTTTCTTAGTTCCAGCTTGAATTCTTCTGTTTTCGCTCTGTCTTTAAGGCTTTGCACGTTGAATTTGTGCGATGGTCTTCCTGCCTTGTCGGTGAAGGCTTTGAGCTTTGTCTTGAGGATGGCTATTACAAGATGGTGGTCTGACGCTGCGTCTGCTCCGCGCTTCACCCTGACATCGTGCAGGCTCCTTCTCCACTTTCGCCCGATGGTGATGTGGTCGATCTGGTTTTCAGTCTTGCCATCTGGGGAAGTCCATGTGGTCTTGTGGACTTTCTTGTGGGGAAAGATGGTGCCTCCAATGACCAGGTCATTGAAGGTGCAGAACTCTGCTAAGAGTTCACCATTTTCATTCTGGTCTCCCGTGCCATGTTTGCCCATGATCAGTTCTCTGTTGGTGTTATCTGACCCAACTTTTGCATTCAGGTCTCCCATTAGGATCTTCATGTCCCTCTTTGGCGTTTTGTCCATTATGGCTTGGACTTGCTCGTAGAAGTTTTCTTTTTCTTCTAAGTCAGCGGCATTTGTTGGAGCATAGCATTGGAGGATGGTAACTTTCCTGCCCTTTGAGTTGAACCGGGCAGTGAGGATCCGTGGTGACACTGGTTCCCAGGATAGTAGTGCTCGCGTTGCCTCAGGTTTCATCAGCAGCGCTACTCCATGTGTGTGGGGCTGGCCTTCCTCCTGTCCAGAGTAGATGATGGTATCTCCACTCGCTAGTCTTGACCGTCCCGTTCCATTCCATCTAGTCTCGCACAGGCCAAGGATCTTCAGGTTGTACCTATGCATTTCTCTACATACCTGTGCTGTTTTTCCAGTTTCATATAGGGTTCTGATGTTCCAGGTCCCTATCCTGGTTGTTGACTTGGTTGACAGAAGAGTTGTCGGCGCACTGGCTTCCCGAAGGCTTTCACCAGCTCGCGTCATAGACTCTGCCAGAGAGGACTCTCCCCCAACCAGGTCGCTGTTTAGAGATATTGTTGTGGTTTCTGTAACATACTGATTTTTAAGTGAATGGGTTGTTAACCCAAAGCACAACCCCCAACCTGGAGGACCAGGGTGCAAATTTAGTCTGGCTCCTACCCCACAGACCTGTTGAGCATGGTTGAACCTGCCGGAGGCCGAAGCCCCCGCCCACATAGCTCTGGGGATCAAACAGAACATGCAAGCCATCCCACCACGTCAAGGTAACGCACCATCGGGACAGGCATAGTGTAATAGTCGTTCATTTTTTTCTTCTTTTTTGTTTGTTTCTCGGCATAGGGCTCCGAGGTACACCCAATGGTGAGATGATTTTTTTGGGCGTATGCGACCGTTTTTTGCCCACCATGAAAGTAGCAGGCCACTGTTCAACTTCAGTGATTATAGTCTTAATTCAAAATGAGGTACTAACCGTGAGATTCTGGGGTTTGATTGATTCCCAGCCTTGGCCTGTTCTTCCCAGTTTTGACAGAAAAAATCGCACTGAATTCAAAGTCTTTTGGGTGATACTATAAACCGAAGCCCTGTGTGAGCGAATGCACGTAGAACATTGTGTGTGCGCACTTTAGAAACATGTTCCGCTATTCGGAAGAGTAGGTCATTTGATGCCAGTAAGAAATTATGACAGTTTCTTTTTTAAAAAAATGCATGCACCCATGTGCCGTGTTTAGACATCATCCTCGAATTTGCAATGGGGCTGCTTTAAAATGATGGGCAAAAATAGTTGCATACGCACAATCTCATCTCATCTGAACTTTGGAGCTAGCTCTAGCTGAGGAATGAACACAAAATGAAGGATTCTTTTACCCGCGACATCCTAGAAAAGCAGGAAGCAGAAACGAAAAAAAGAAAAAAGCTACACTAAGATAAAATAACTCTGTCAAACAAATCATTAGGTCCGTTTCAGATAATGGTGTGTGTGTGTGTGTGTGTGTGTGTGTGTGTGTGTGTGTGTGTGTGTGTGTGTGTGTGTTAGTATGTGTGTGTGTGTGTGTGTGTGTGTGTGTGTGTGTATGTGTGTGTGTGTGTGTGTGTGTGTGTGTGTGTGTGTGTGTGTGTGGGGAGGAGGACTTGTATTTTCTTGTTGTTCGTTTGCATCTCTTTTCTGCAGGAAAAGTTGTGGGCTTTTTTTTTTGTTGGGTTGTTTTTGTTTTGTTGTTGATGGGGTTTTTTAGGGGTTTTTTGGGGGGTTGCTATTGGAAGAGAGGGTAGAGGCTATTTCTGTAATTTTGTTTGTTTGCTTACTTTTGGAGGGAAGGACAGTTATAACTGCTAGGGTTTTTCTTTTTTACAATCCGTTTTGTTTGTTGTTGCTTTCTGTTTGCAGCAGAAAGTTTCTTCTAAATTTATAACTCTTTGTGACAAGCTTTGAGATTGTGAATTGAACGGAGTGAATCCCCGCTGAGTCGAAGGGACCAGCAAAACAAGACAATCCCTGGGGATTTTGTTTGGAATTGGCCAGTCGGTCGGTCACTCACCCGCAGCACTGGCGTTCATTCAGAAAGAAGGAGAGACCACGTGTGTGCAAAAGTCTGTTACACGCTTTCAAAAAAAAAAAACCCTTCCGTTCGCTCACCTTGTTAGAAATCTTAGAGACAAAACCGACATCGGCATAACCAAACTTGACACGTACGTTTTGTCACATCAGTGCAAACTTATTTTTAAACCCGTTACTTGTTTATCGCTCTTTATGTCAGACACTAATAATTCGGGCCCAAAAAAATGAAATAAGAACACCAGCAACGTCGTACACAATCAGTCATTTCATGATTTAAAAAGATAATCGAAGATGAAAAAAAAAACTAGACTTGACGACGCCAGTGTCTAACCATACAAAACGCACACGTTAAAATGTAGGTGTAAGGTTTGGTTATGCCGATGTCGGTTTTGTCCCTAAGACTTCTAAGCGCACACGTTAAATCCTGTTCCGCTTTTTGTAAGAGTAAGCCATCGTGTGCCGGTGGGAACAGATGACATTTACAAAACTGCACACACACGGGGACTGGATGTTAAAAAGCACAAGAGTGCTTATTTCATTATCCTCGATATAAAAGAATATAACCAAAAAAAAAAACCCCGTTTCTTTCGCACAACATAAAAAAGAGGACGGGAGTGCGTATTACAGTAAGGATGATGGTGCAGGAGAAGACAGAGGGAAGATGGACGCAGTCAGAATCGATGATGGCAGTAACTGCTTTACGTGGCCGATAGTTCCTCCTCCCATCCACTTTGCTGTTGTTAACTTCTGGACCAAAGTGCAGGAAGCCGTGGGATGGCTTCAACGCCTTGTCTTGTCAGACCTGACCTGCCTTATCTCACCGAGATCGCTTTTCCAAACCACAGAAAAACAAACTGTGACAGAAACAAAGAAAAAAAGAAAAGAAATGAATGAAGTAACGGTTCAGTTTGTCTGTCTTCTGTTTTTGCTTGGGGTGAAAGGAAGTTGGTGCACTGTCCTCGCTATCTTTCCTCTGGCCCTTACCCGTGATGTGTGTGTGTGTGTGTGGGGGGGGTGTCTGTGTCTGTGTGTCTGTGTCTCTGTGTGTCTGTGTCTATGTGTGTCTGTGCGTGTGTCTGCATGTCTGTCTGTCTGTCTGTCTGTCTGCCCCCCCCCCCCCTCTCTCTCTCTCTCTCTCTCTCTCTCTCTCTCTCTCTCTCTCTCTCCTCTCTCTCTCTCCTCTCTCTCTCTCTCTCTCTCTCTGTCTGTCTGTCTGTCTGTGTGTCTGTGTGTGTCTGTGTGTCTGTGTACATGTGTGAGAGAAAAACAGACTTATCACACAGAAATGATAGAAGGGGTGCTAATTTCTCTCTCTCTCTCTCTCCTCTCTCTCTCTCTCTCTCTCTCTCTCTCTCTCTCTCTCTCTCCTCTCTCTCTCTCTCTCTCTCTCTCTCTCTCTCTCTCCCTCTCTCTCCCCCCCCCCTCTCTCTCTCCTCTCTCCTCTCTCTCTCTCTCTCTCTCTCTCTCTCTCTCTCTCTCTCTCTCTCTCTCTCTCTCTCTCTCTCTCTCTCTCTCCCTTTCCCCCTCTCCCCCTCTCTCACTCTCCCTCCCCCCCCTCTATCTCTCTCTCCCTCCCTCCCTCCCTCTCTCCGCCCTGTCTCTCAAGCGGCATACATTGTGCTACTTCCAAGTTTCGGACACAGATAGTCATTAAATGGCAATTTGTGGACACTGTAGGTAGTGATCAGGTTTTTCATTCAGGACGTGGGGGAGTTGTGTGTGTGCTTTCCCTCTGAAGTCTGAATATCGTTCATTCCCCCCCCCCCCCCCCCTTAGCAATCCTCCTCCTTGCCCACTGTAGGACGATAACGATAATGAAGGAGAGTGTGGTGCATACTGACAGCATGAATGTCGTATGATGACGATGTGTTGACGAGGGCAAGTCGATGAAGATGACTAACAATTATTACCATGATAATGATGATTTTTAGTTTTTTGTTGTATGTCTCTATTTTTTCTCTTCTTTTCTCTTCTCTTCTCTTTTCTTCTCTTTTCTTTTCTTTTCTCATCTTTTCTGTTTTACTCTCTTCTCCTCTCTTCTCTTCTCATCTCTTCTCTTCTCTTTTCTTTTCTTCTCTTCTCTTTTCTTTTTTCTCTTCTCTTCTCTTTTCTTTTCTTCTCTTCTCTTTTCTTTTTTCTCTTCTCTTCTCTTTTCTTCTCTTCTCTTCTCTTTTCTTTTTTCTCTTCTCTTCTCTTTTCTTCTCTTTTCTTCTCTTTTCCTCTCATCTCTTCTCTTCTCTTTTCTTTTCTTCTCTTCTCTTTTCTTCTCTTCTCTTCTCTTTTCTTCTCTTCTCTTCTCTTTTCTTTTCTTCTCTTCTCTTTTCTTCTCTTTTCCTCTCATCTCTTCTCTTTTCTTTTCTTTCCTTCTCTTCTCTTTTCTTCTCTTCTCTTCTCTTTTCTTCTCATCTCTTCTCTTCTCTTTTCTTTCCTTCTTTTCTCTTTTCTTTTCTTCTCTTTTCTTTTCTTCTCTTTTCTTCTCTTTTCCTCTGATCTCTTCTCTTTTCTTTTCTTTCCTTCTCTTCTCTTTTCTTCTCTTTTATTCTCTTCTCTTTTATTCGCTTTTCTTCTTTTCTCTTGTCTATTCTTCTCTTCTCTTTTCTTTTCCTCTTTTCTCTTCTTTTTTCTCTGTTCTCTTCTCTTTTCTTCTCTCGTCTCTTCTTTTTTCATATTTTCTCTTCTCAGCTCATCTCTTCTCTTTTCTTCTCTTCTCTTCTCTTTTTTCTCTTTTCTCTTCTCTTCTTTTCTCTTCTCTTTTTCTCTTCTCTTTTCTTCTCTTTCCTTATCTTCTCTTTCCTTATCTTCTCTTTCCTTCTCTTCTGTTCTCTTCTATTTTCTGCTCTCGTCTCTTCTCTTTTCCTCTCATCTTCTCTTTCCTTCTCTTCTCCTCTCTTCTCTTCTTATCTCATTTCTTCTCTTTTCGTCTCTTCTCTTCACTTCTCTTTTTTCTCTTCTCTTCTCTTCTCTTTTCTTCTCTCTTCTTCTCTTCTCTGTAGCTCTGTAGGAGGTCTGTTCGCTGACCTCAGCGGACAGATTCCGACTTCAGCCCAGTTCATTTATTGTACAGGATGCATGCTGGGTATGTACGTGTTTCCTTAACCCACCAGAAGCTGACACGAATAACGGGGATGTTTAACGCGCGAAATCGATCTGCATGCGTGTGTCTACGTGAAGGGAATTAAGGCTCTGGCAGGTCTGCATTTCAAAGTTAACCTGGGAGACCGTAGAAATTCCCACCCTCAAATTAACTCACCAGACACCGCTTCCGAGATTCGAACCCACGACTTTATAGACTCGCGGGATTGAAGTCAAGTGGTCTTAACCACTCGGCTACAATGTCCGCCAAAGCAGCGAAGAAACTGCCCCCACCCCCACCCCCACCCTCACCCAAAGACTGGGATTTTGCTTATATCATTTCTTTTTAGTGCCACTATTTTCGGTCGTGTTTTCGTGTGTATTGATGGAAAACGATGTGCGAAGCAGTGGGGGCGGGATATAGCCTAGTGGTCAGAACATTGCACTCGCAATTTGACGACCCGGGTTCGATTCCAGGTCGAGGGGATTTTTCCTCTGGAGTTAACATCAGTGCTGACTCCACTCCCCCTGAAAAGTCTTTCGGATGAGACTATAAACCGAGGCCCCGTGTGCGAATGCACGCAGAACATCTTGTGCACATGTTAAATCCTGTTCCGCTTTTCGTAAGAGTAGGCCATCGTGTGCCGGTGGGTACAGATGACATTTACAAAACTGCATACACATGGGGACTGGATGTAAAAAAAAAAGCTTATGAATGCTTATTCCATTATCCTCTATTTAAAAGAAATAAATACATAAAAAAAGAAAGAAAGAAAGAAAGAAAGATAGATAGATAAATTCCAGTCACTTTTGGACCAGGTTGGCGCAGTTGAATGTCCTAATGCGGTTAGAGACTAGAAAACTATTTAGCGACACCAAAAACGGCCTAACATTCAGAGCATTGCCCTTAGAGTCCCTGCTCTTTGGCCAGTGTATTAGAGACGAGTTGACGGTATTTGCTTTTTGAAAGAAAATATTCCATCTTTTTCTCAGTCTTTGATCTTGTTCGGTGGTATCGCTCATTTAGCGGTTTATGTTCTCTTGATGAGACTCTTGTGCTGTGTGGCCCACGCGATGTCATAATTAAAGGCTCTTATTAACGATCTGATTTGTGATTGAGGGTGGGGGGGGAGGGGCTGCGGCATTATTCTCTTGTGAAACAATGCGCTGCTGGGAATATCAAAGACGCTGGACTTTGGAATTTCTAAAAATGTCAGTTTGATTTTTTTTTTTAATCCGAGCGCAGGTTGCTGAATTGCCGTATGTGGGGGGGGGGGGGGGATTATGTGTGTGTGTTGTGTGTGTGTGTGTGTGTGTGTGTGTGTGTGTGTGTGTGTGTGTGTGTGTGTGTGTGTGTGTGTGTGTGTGGTGTGTGTGTGTGTTAGTGTGTGTGTTGTGTTGTGTTGTGTGTGTTGTGTGTTGTGTGTGTTGTGTGTTTGTGTGTGTGTGTGTGTGTGTGTGTGTGTGTGTGTGTGTGTGTGTGTGTGTGTGTGTGTGTGTGTGTGAGTGAGTGTGTGTGTGCGATGAAATAAAGATCATTCATTCATTCATTCATTCATTCATTCATTCGTTCGTTCGTTCATTCAAAGTAACACTGATGATGCATATAGCTAAACAGCCTGCCGATTTTATCAGAAAAGTCCTCCATAGGAAGAAGTGGTGTATCCAGCTGTTTGACGATCTTTTTATGAGATGATTCTCTAGGATGATTATAGTGATGATCATGATGCTAATGATAAAGATGATCCTTGCTGTAAAGTGCTAGTGATGCCGTCGTTGCTGCTGCTCTTGATAACGACGACAACGATAATGATGATGGTGGTGGTGGTGGTGATGATACTGGTGTGATGGCGACGATGATGATGATGATGATCATGACGACGACGACAACTACGACGATGATGATGG
>CM060320.1:44288131-44313131 GCA_030674155.1 Stramonita haemastoma | reverse complement strand
GGCTCCGCTTCCCCAAAAGTCCTTGGGATAAAACTATAAACCAAGGCCCCGAGAGCAATCGTACGCACAACATCGTACGCACATGTTAAAAACCCGTTCCGTCTTTCGAAAGATAAGGCCATAATGTACCGGTAGGATTGTATAATGTTTTTTTAAAGCCACATGCACACAGGTTTCGTGTTAAAACACTGAAGTTGGAATGTGGCCACCTCAATGGTGGGTAAAAACGGTCGCATAATTATGCAAAATCTCACCATTGATGAATTTCGGAGCTCTAGTCTAAGAACGAAAAACAAATCGCAATCTGCATTTTTTTTAATGTTGGCTGGTTTGATTTGTTAAAAGTCTGCTCTTTCGAAAGAGAACCATTAAACTATAAACTGAACTAGAAGAGGGTGGGGGGAACGGTAAAAAAAAATGGAGCTAAAATTAACTGGCTCCTAATCTAAACTTTGTTATAGCACATAAGCGGTAAATTGAAAAAAAATAATTAGACCTACTTTCATTTGCCTCGCAACTGTTTTGAATTATGCAGATAAAAACATCGACAACACAAAATCGCAGAAAAAGAACTGGCCATGCCAAAGTGGATGTCATTTCCATCACCCAAAAAAGAATGACTACTACTACTACGAATAAGCTGAACCGAATCAGAGTACGCGTATACGATTGGTTTTATGTATGCAATTTCATTTGGAGTTGCCACAGTTTTAGCTTAGTGTCAAAGTCTGAATGTTTCAGCGGTTTAAAATCAGCCTAGATTTGGAGATAAAGATTGTATCTTCATTTCTCTTTTGTACCATGCCCAACAACCCCCCAGCTTGTGCTGAAAATGAATTTAGTTGAAAATAAAAATCAATACTTTTTGTAATGGATAGTTTCCCTAATTATGACCTTGAAACTTGTCTTCCCAAAAAATAAAGTGAAAATTCTCCGCAAAGGAAGAGTAATTTTTGGTTCACTTCAGGAGGGGGACAGAGAGAGAGGGGGGAGGGGGAAGAGAGAGAGAGAAAGAGAGAGAGAGAGAGGAGAGAGAGAGAGAGAGAGAGACGCTTTAACAATTTATTGTCATTGCCAGAGAGAGAGAGAGAGGAGAGAGGAGAGGAGAGAGAGAGAGAGAGAGAGGAGAGAGAGAGAGAGAGAGAGAGATTGATTTATTCTTTTCTTTTATATCGAGGATAATGGGATAAGCACTCTTGTGCTTTTTTACATCCAGTCCCCGTGTGTATGCAGTTTTGTAAATGTCATCTGTTCCCACCGGCACACGATGGCCTACTCTTACGAAAAGCGGAACAGGATTTAACATGTGCGCAAGATGTTCTGCGTGCGTTCGCACACGGGGCCTCGGTTTAAAGTCTCATCCGAAGGACTTGTGGGGAGAGTGGAGTCAGCACTGATGTTAACTCCAGGAGAAAAATCTCCTCGACCAGATTCGAACCCGGGTCTTCAAATTGCCAGGCAATGTTCTGACCACTAGGCTATCCGTCCCCGAGAGAGAGAGTCGGACAAACAGACGGTCAGACATGTGAACTGACAGAAGGACGGACAGACAGAACAGAGGCAAACAAACAAACAGACACAGAGACAGTGAGTCACTGAGAGCCAGTAGGGGCAGAGAGAGAAATTTGGAACCAAGAAGTGATAATGGAAGCGCCGGAAGGAAAGAGAAAGACAAGAGAGGGATATTGGGGAATAGAGGAGGGGTGAAACTAGAGAAAGTGTGAAAAGGGAAATAGAATCCTGGTCCTGTTAACGGGACAGGGAGGTAACAGGCAGGTTGGGGGCGGGGGGAGATTAGGGCAGAGGGAGATAAGTTACAGCTAAAAGAGAGAGACAAAGAGAGACAGACAGACAAACAGACAGAGAGAGGGAGAGACAGAGATCAAATCAAATATAATCAAATCAAATTCTTTTATTTGGCAGAGAGAGACAGGGAAACAGAGACAGACAGACAGAGATAGAGAGAGAGAGACCCACAAAAGAGAGAGAGAGAGAGAGAGAGAGAGAGAGAGAGAGAGAGAGAGAAGAGAGAGAGAGAGAGAGAGAGAGAGGAAGAGAGAGAGAGATCAAATCAAATCAAATCAAATGTAATCAAATCACAATCTTTTATTTCGTAGAGAGGACAGACAGACAGATAGATAGACAGACAGAGATCAAATCAAATATAATCAAATTCTTTTATTTCGTGGTGTGTGTGTGAGAGAGAGAGAGAGAGCGAGAGACAGAGACAGAGACAAAGAGAGACAGAGAGAGAGAAAAACGGAGAGAGAGAAACAAAGAGAGAGAGAGAGAGAGAGAGAGAGAGAGAGAGAGAGAGAGAGAGAGAGAGAGAGAGAGAGAGGAGAGAGAGAGAGGAGATTTGATTTGATTTGATTTGATTTGTTCTTTTATATCGAGGATAATGGAATAAGCACTCTTGTGCTTTTTTTCATCCAGTCCCTGTGTGTATGCAGTTTGGAAATGTCATCTGTTCCCACTGGCACACGATGGCCTACTCTTACGAAAAGCGGAACAAGATTTAACGTGTGCGCAAGATGATCTGCATGCGTTCGCACACGGGGCCTCGGTTTAAAGTCTCATCCGAAGAGAGAGGAGAGAGAGAGAGAGAGAGAGAGAGAGAGAGAGAGAGGAGAGAGAGAGAGAGAGGAGAGAGAGAGAGAGAGAATGAATGAATAATCTTTATTTTTCAAGGGTTACAGAGTAAGCATTACATACTTTTTTTCATCCGGCCCTTGCCCTGATCAGGGAATAAAGCTAAGAACCCCCTCCCTACCCCTACATACCAGCATCACCACCAACAGCAGTTCAACCAATATTTTAAAAGAAGAAAATGGGATACATTCAACAAAACGCGTCATCCTAACTGGATACACTAATAACTATTTAAACAAACGTGTGTGTGTGTGTGTTTGTGTGTGTGTGTGTGTGTGTGTGTGTGTGTGTGTGTGTGTGTGTGTGTGTGTGTGTGTGTGTGTGTGTGTAAGCGGGAAAACAAGCAAAGTAGGCATAAAAGGGAAAAAAACCGAAAAAAAAAACCCACAAACATAAAAAACCTTTAAATACAAAAAGCTACGTGAAAACACATCTCTATATTCCAATGGTAACATAATTTGAATCCAACATAAAAACCAAAAAAACTCCTCTCCATAACAAGTCTAGGATAGAATATGTGAAGGTGGAAGTTGGAAGGGAAAGGAAAGGGAAAGGAAATGACAGGAAAGAGAGAGGAGAGAGAGAGAGAGAGAGAGAGAGAGGAGAGAGAGAGAGAGAGAGAGAGAGAGAGAGAGAGAGAGAGAGAGAGAGAGAGAGAGAGCATCTTCAAGTTACATCGTCATCAAAACAAACCAGTCTACAAAAAATGTCAGAAGACTCACACTTCTATTTAAAAAAAAAAAAAAAAAAAAAAAAAAAACAATGAAACCTAGATCTATAAGCTCACAATGTGGCCAAACCTAACAAGGAATAGAAAACCCTGAAAAGCAACACACATAAAAAAAAGAAAAAAAAAAAGATTATATAAAAGAAATGTCAAATAGGAGCGAAGCAACATTCAAAGTTATAAATCAAACTCAATGCTTTAAAAGATAATATATATATACTTATGAAAAAGAGAAAATAGCAAATATTCATCAGGACCATTAAACATAAGGCATTACAAATCTATAGGCCAAAACATTCATATGAAAAAGAATACATTCCATGTGTGTGTGTGTGTGTGTGGTGTGTGTGTGTGTGTGTGTGTGTGTGTGTGTGTGTGTGTGTGTGTGTGTGTGTGCGCGCGCGTGTGCGTGTGCGTGTGTGTGTGTGTGTGTGTGTGTACCCGCGCGCGCGTGTGTGTGTGTGTGTGTGTGTGTGAGTGCGTATGTGCGTGCGTGTGTGCGTGCGTGCGTGCGCGCGCGCATGTGTGTGTATGAGGGGGAAAAACAAGCAAAGAAGGCAAAAGGGAAAAAGAAAGGCACTCGAAAGACAAACAAACATAAAAACCCTTAAACACACAAAAAACCCTAAATACAATTCGTATCTCTATATTTTAACAGTGAATACAATTTCAATTCAAATTTCAAAAAGAACCAAAACATTCCTATCCAATGATAAGGTTAGGATTGCATATGTGGAAGTGGAAGATGAGGGGGGGGGGAGGGCATCTTCAAGTTACATCAAGATCAAAACATGCCAGTCAATAAAGTACTTTAAAGCACCCACATAACACTTCTATAAACAATTATCATCAAAGAAACCTGTAAGCTCACAACATGGCCAAACCTTACAATGATAAGAAAAATCCCGAAAGCAAAACAACAAACAAAAAAGCAAAATTATATAAAAGAAATATCAAATAGGAGCCAAACAACATTTAAGGTTATATAAAACAGTTTTAAATCAAATTCAATACATTGAAAGATTAAAATATACTAATGAAGATGAAGGGGAAAATGCAATTATTCAGGACGATTGTATACAAGGCATTACAAATCTATAAGCCAAAAACATTTATATGAAAAGTAATATATTCCGTGTGTGTGTGTGTGTGTGTGTGTGTGTGTGTGTGTGTGTGTGTGTGTGTGCGTGCGTGCATGCGTGCGTGTGTGCGTGCGTGCTTCCATGCGTGCGTGCGTGTGTGTGTGTGTGTACCTGTGTCTGTGTGTGTGTGTGTGTGTGGAGGGGGGGAACAAGCAAAGAAGGCATAAAAAACCACGCACACACACATACAAAAGTAAAAACCCTTAAACACAAAAATGTATTTAAAAATCATATCTATATTTAAACAGTAGAATTCCATTTCAGTTCAACATAGGAACCAAACACCTATACAAAGATAAGTCTAGGGTAGTATATATGTGAGAGTGGAAGGTGGAAAGGAAAGGAAAGGAAAGGAGAGGAAAGGAAAGGAGAGAGAGAGAGAGAGAGAGAGAGAGAGAGAGAGAGAGAGAGAGAGAGAGGAGAGAGAGAGAGAGAGAGAGAGAGAGAGCATATTCAGATTACATCATCATAAAAAACCCAGTCAATAAAATATTTGAAAACATCCATAAAAATACTTCTTTAAACAATAATTGTCATCAATGAAACCTATAGGAGATGAAAAAAAAACAACATAAAAAACAAAAAACAAAACAAAAACAGACAAAAAAACAAAATAAAAACAAACAAAAAACCACCATGAGAAGCAACAACACAGAAACAAACAATCAAAAAGCAAAACAAAAACAAAATAGAACTAAGAACAACAAAACTGTAGATATAAAAATATCAAATAGCAACGAAACAGCATTTAAAGTTATATGAACCAGGTTTAAATCAACTCAAATCATTAAAATATCATATATACTATTAAAAAAGAAGACTACAATCATTTAGGGCATGGTACACAAGGCATCACATAATGCGACATATCTTTAAACCAGAACATTCATATTATGAAAATCAAATACATATATTCAGATAGTGCAATACATGATGAAAAATCAAGATAACATTTTCAAATAATAATACACATAAGATACAAATCCTAATTCAGCAACTAAAAAGTTTTACTATTTTAAAAAAAAAAAAAAAAAAAAAGAAGAAGAAGGATTGCCAATAACATGGATTCCAAATAACATAATTACCAGAACATTCATATTAACCAGAACATTCATATTATGAAAATCAAATACATTCCAAGGGAATAGTAAGGAGAGCCATTACTAAGAGAAATACCCAAACAAAAAGACAAAGAAAAAACCAAACAACAACAATGTAATTACAAGCAGGCAAAACACGTCAAGAATAGTATGTATAAAAACATTTATATAAAAAAAAGTCTAGTATTTAGACATAATCTAATGCATTTTCAGATAGTGCAATACATGATGAAAAATCAAGATAACATTTTCAAATAATAATACACATAAGATACAAATCCTAATTCAGCAACTAAAAAGTTTTACTATATAAAAAAATATAAAAAAAATAAAAAAGGATTGCCAATAACATGGATTCCAAATAACATACAAGTGTTCAGTTTATAAACATACTATTCAAAACATGTAGTGGGGGTTCTGTTGTGTAATTAACATACAAGCACTCAGTTTGTAAACATGCTATTCATAACATGTAGTAGGGGCTCTGTTGTGTCAGCATATTATTAGGTATTTTTGAGGTGGGTATAAATGGCTTTCTTGAAAGTTTCTTTACTCTGGGATGTTTTCACGTGTGCGGGAAGCGTGTTCCAGAGTAAGCCACCTGAGTATGCAAGGCTTGATTTAAACAAGTCAATTCTAGGTTTTGGTAGTTGAATTTTGTTGGAGTATCGGGAAGACATATGGAATTTAGATTGGAGGGTTTGTGGAGCAAGTCCTGTCATGATTTTGTGCATAAATATTCCTTTATTTATGGTGAACATATCTTTTAATGGAAGAACCTCAAGTTTTTCATAGTCTGTCTCAGTTAAAGTAGATGATTTTAAGAGAACTGCTTTGAGTGCTCTTCTGTACATGCTGTTAAGAGGTTTTAGGATATTGGCACTGGCTGTATCAAAAAGCGTAGAACAATAACTAATGGAAGATAAAATGTAAGCATGTAGGAATACTCTTCTGGCATGTATGTTGATAAAGTGTTTAATTTTGCATAATTGGTACACTTGTTTGGAAACTGTTTTGCATAATTTATTAATGTGCATCATCCATGAAAGGTTGTTGTCAATCATTACACCTAGAAGTTTATGGTTATCAACTTCTTCAATAGGTTCATTGTTGATTGATATAGGTGGAAGTCTGGTTGTCATGTTTTGTCTTTTTTGTCTTGTTGTAATAAGCATGATTTTGGTTTTGTGGGGGTTAAGTGACATATGGTTGTAATCACACCATTTGCTTAAAGCATTAACACTATTTTGTAATGAGGTAGATATTTTGTTTAGGCTGTTGTGGCTAGTATGAATTGTAGTGTCATCACAAAAAAGTTCACATGATTCTTTGATGTAGAGTGGAAGGTCATTAACATATATAGAAAATAAAAGTGGGCCTAAAACAGACCCTTGTGGTATTCCATATTTTACAGGTAGTGTACATGATTTTGTGGTGTTGATTGAAATGTATTGTTGTCTGTTATGCAGGAATGATCTAATCAGCATCATACTGTTAGCAGATATTCCATAGAGCGATAGTTTTCTGCATAGCAGTTCATGATCAATGACATCAAACGCTTTGGCGAAGTCTACAAAGAGAGCTCCACAAAATTTGTTATCATTTATGTTATTGTGCCAAGTATCTACAATGCTAGTAAGGGCTGTGTGGCATGAATGATTTTTCCTAAATCCTGATTGGTTATCAATTAAAAGGCCATAATGTTCTAAATGTTGGCTAAGATATTTGTGTATATGTTTTTCAAGTGGTTTAGATATAATTGATAATATTGATATTGGCCTATAATTGCATGGGTTTGAAGTGTCACCAGATTTATAAAAGGGAATGATTTTGGCCACTTTGAACTGTGATGGGAAGTAACACTTTGTAATACACAAGTTATAGATATAAGTGAGTGTATCAGCTAAAATTGGTGCTGCGATTTTGATAATTTTTCCATCCAGACCATCTGGACCTCGACTGCTAGTTTGTTTTAATCGTTGGAGGGTTTGATAGACTTCTGCTATGTTCAATGGTGGTATATTCATGTTTGAATTGATATTTTTGGATCTACAAAAGGTTTTCAGTTTTTCTAGAGAATTTTGTTCAACATTATTTTGTTTTATCAATGAGTCGGTTATGGTTGTGAAATGGGTATTTAGGTGATCAGGAGAAATGTTCTGAATAATGGGGATTGATGATGATTTGTTGGTTAGCTGATTGATAGCTTTCCACATTGATTTCGAATTTTGTTTCGATGAAGTCAGATTTTGAAAGTACTTTTGTTTACTTGCTCGCTTTAATGAATTAACTTTGTTCCTTTGTACTTTGTATTCATCAAATTTTCCTGCTTTTAGTAGGTTATCTCGATGACGTGCTTCAGTCATAATTTCATTCGTTAACCATTCAGGCCGTACTTTATGTTTTACTCTGTGGGTTTTAAAGGGAGCATGTTTGTCATAAAGCGACGTGAATGTTTCCAGCCAGAAGGTCAAGGCTTCCTCTGGATCTGTAAAATTGTAAACATTATTAAGAGGAGAATTTAGGAGATCATTTAGGAAATAGTTTTCATCAAATTTTGTAAATGATCGGTAAGTAACTTGCTTATGTCCTACTTTTGGGATTTGTGTACCTTTTCTATTCCATGTGACACATATAGGAAGATGGTCACTACAGCCATGGATAGGTATACATAATTCCTTAATATTTTGCTTATGTGTTATGTAAATATGGTCAATTAGTGTTTTGCTACTAGATGTTATTCGTGTTGGTGTATCAACAATTTGTGTAAGGTTATAGGTGTCTAACTTGTTTATCCATGAGGGCTGAGGTTTGAGTAAGTCTATATTGAAATCGCCCAAAAGTAATGTTTCTATAGTGTCAAGAGATGCTGAGTCCATCATTGTGGAGAATCTGTCTGTCCAGTTAATTCTTTCAGATGGATTTCTATAGATAAATCCAATTCTGATAGGTTTGTTTCGTTTGAGCTTAACTTCAATCCAGACTGATTCAACCTGATGGTTTTCTAGATCTGGAATACGTTTGAAGTTTAATGCTTCATTGATATATACAAGTACGCCAGTGGATTTGGGGAGTAATGGATCTTTGCGTATGAGTTGGTAACCAGGAATAACGACATCTGTATCTGGTATATTGTTTGAAAGTCTGGATTCAGTAATTCCAAAAATATGAAAGGGCTTATCAGAATTGTATAGTAGGGTTTGTACATCTGATATTTTGTTTAGTACGCTATTTGCATTTAGGTGTCCAATACGCAGTCCATCTTTCCTGGGCCAGTTATTTGATGAGATAACCATGTTGATATATGGAATAATAGGCAAATCACAAAAACTAAATTAAAAATATGACTTAATTAATCACAATATGTAATATAACCACAATCCAATACAGTAAGCAATAACGCACAGATGAATTAAACAATGTAAAGTTAAAATAAACAAATTGACAAAGAAACGAACTGCCACAATAATCCAATACAGTAAGTAATAATGCACTGATGAATATAAAACAATGTGAAGTCAAAGCAAATAAATTGACAAAGAAAAGAAATGCCACAGAGAGTAGAAGATGTCCGTGACTTAGATTTTAGGAATATTTTCCAACTGCAGTAGTTTCTTCTCTATTACAAGGCAATGTAGAGTGTCCTTTTGCAGTCACAGATAACCACACAGTGATTTATAGTGTCCTCCTGTGGTTACACATAGCACCTTCACCTTCACAACAGGTTTTAAGTTCACAATGTGAGGTTAGCTTTTAAATTCACAAAATTCTGCAGTCACAGATAACCACACAGTGATTTATAGTGTCCTCCTGTGGTTACACATAGCACCTTCACCTTCACAACAGGTTTTAAGTTCACAATGTGAGTTTAGCTTTTAAATTCACAAAATTCTGCAGTCACTGATAACCACACAGCAATTTATAGTGTCCATCTGTGGTTTCAGATAACCACACAGCACTTTCACATTCACAACAGAATTTAAATTCACATATCAGGTGGCTGCCTTGTCCTGCTGATGTCCAACTAAGAAACGTTCCTGGGCATAGTCAATTCTAGTCCCTTTTAATGTCTCAGTATAAGGCAGATTTTTTTTCCCCACACGCTTTAAGTACAACAGAGTGTGGTATATATTTTGTTTTTTATTCCCCAAGAATACAGTCCAGATTTTTTCATTTGAAGAATATTTGTCCTGGACTTTTCACTTCAAAGAATACAGTTCTGATTTTCTTTGTAAAGGAATACAGTCTATAGTAGTTTTTTTTTTTTCTTTTTTAACTTTGGCAGCTGATTGGCCAACGGCAACAGTATATGTAGTATACTTATACTCAACACACACACACACACACACACACACACACACACACACAACATTGTAAGCATTATTACAACAACAACAACAACAACAAAAAGAAATTTAGTTACTTGGTTTCATATAGGCAGGGGGAAAGGGAGGAGGCAGAAAGAATGGCCAATTTGGGGGGGAGGGGTAGAACATAGGGTATGGAGGGTAGGAGGGTTTGTTGCCACTCTGACTCTCCTTTTGATTTTCTCTGCTGTCAGGGGGGGTCATGGGAGTGGTGGGGGGAGGATAATATGAGGATCTGCTCCTGTCTCTTGAAAGTGAAAGAAAGTATTCAGCTAGGAGCTGATTACTCAGGTAAGGGAGGAAAGAGGAGGGATGGTCCTTGGCGGGGGTGGGAAGGGAAGAGGACTGATCAACATTTAGGGAGGGTGGGGCTGAGGTTGATGAGTTTGCAGGGGCGGTTTTGGATGCTAGGTTGGATCTTTTGGAAGATGGTAGAGAAGGAAAATCTTCATCATATTTCTGATCACTGGTCTGGTGGGAGGGAGGGGATGAGTGGGTGCAGGGCTGAGAAGGGGTGGTAGCAGAGTATCTTTTGGGCAGGTAAGGTTGTTTTTTTGAGTTTGTAAGAAGTCTCTGTTCACTGTTAAACATGTTTTCTGGTGGGTTTGTTGATAGGGAGGAGGGGGGCTGGGAATGAGGGGGTAGGTGGGTTGAGTGACTTTTTGGTGGTATGTCCATTCTCTGTTTGATGCTCCCCACACTCTCTCTATTCAAGGGCTCAGGAAATAAATTAAGAGCTAATCGTGCAGTGCCTTTTTTGGAAGGGTAAAATGCATCTTTATATAGAGCTAAACGAGGTGCTCCACTTGATGTTCTGAAGACAGCAGAATGGTCAATGAGCTGTATCTTGCCTTCCATGTTTCTACATGCTAGCTGGAGATTTTTGTTGCTAGGACTGACGACAGCATTAAGGGCATGTCTGCCTTTAGCAGGTATTATGGCTGAGGCTCTGATTGTAGCCTTTGGGAAGGTGCAAAAGCACTGAGAAAGCAAAGTCTGCCATGTGTCAATGCTGATACTTTCCTTTATTGATGTAGAGAGGAACATACAGTCAGTGAATCCAACATGTATAGTGGCTTGCTGCACTGATGGATTTGGTGTTTGTTGACTGAGCCAGTCTGTCAGTTGGGCAATGGTGAGATCTTGTATACACAAGAGAGAGAGAGAGGCTGCCCCTGTCTCCTGCCCCTGTCTCCTGCTTTCAACCCTCCACATCTCTCCCCCCCCCCCCCCGGGGGGAGAGAGAGAGAGATGTGGAGGGCTGAAAGCAGGAGACAGGGGCAGATGGATTCGGCGCCATGTGGTTTGTCTCCTGAGTGCTCTTCATATCAGCAGAGTACAATTTCCACATGCTCGCACGCATGCACGCACGCACGCATGCACACTAATAGGCTGCGCACAGATTTTTACCTCCCCCCCCCTCTCTCTCTCTCTTTCTCGCTCTGTCTATGTTTCTCTGTCTCTGTCTCTCTCTCTGTCTATGTCTGTGTGTGTGTGTGTTCTCTCCTCTCTCTCTCTCTCTCTCTCTCTCTCTCTCCCCCTCTCTCTCTCTCTGCTCTCTTCTCTGTCTCTGTTAGTTGTTGTGTGTGAATTGGCGGTATGTTTGACTCTCTCTCTCTCTCTCTCTCTTCTCCTCTCCTTCTCTCTCTCTCTCTCTCTCTCTCTCTCTCTCTCTCTCCTCTCTCTCTTCTCTCTCTCTCTCTCTCTCTCTCTCTCTCTCTCTCTCCTTCTCTCTCCTCTCTCTCTCTCTCTCTCTCTCTCTTTCGTAAGAGTAGGCCATCGTGTGCTGGTGGGAACAGATGACATTTACAAAACTGCATACACACGGGGACTGGATGTAAAAAAGCACAAGAGTGCTTATTCCATTATCCTCGATAAAAAAGAATAAATCAAATCAAATCAAATCAAATCTCTCTCTCACCCTCCACGCACACACAATGAGCACACACACACACACACGCACGCACGCACGCACGCACGCACGCACGCACGCACGCACGCACACACACACACACACACACACACACACACACACACACACACACTTTTATGTGTTGATTCAAAATCAGTGCTCCAATCCCTTAAAAACTCCGGGTCAAAAGTAAGACAAGAACTTGTCACTGAAATATTACATCTTATACATTTTCTAATCCTAAGAGGCACCGATATCACCTTTTGCTGGGTACCTTCTCATTGCAATATAGTATTCAATGAAAAGGTTGATAGAGCTGCTAAAAATGCGGCAATGCGTTTTGATTGTGCTGATACTTTGAACATACCAATGTCTGTCGATGAGAATTATACTTTGATCGAACATGCATGCTGGAAACATGTTAGAAAAAAACAAGAAGACGCTGGATTTTCTCATCATCGTGTTTCCTTTTCTGACCTTAACCATATTCTCTGTGTACGTTTTGGGCTGGATATATTGCGTCTTAGATCGGTCATTTGTCTCATAAATAGACTTAAACTAAATGCCTTCCGAACGAAGTATGCTAAAAATGTGCGTTGCATATGTGATGGGACGATTTCAGTCAGACATATTCTTTTTGACTGTCCAGTTTTAAAACAGTGTCTTCCCATCACACGTGAGAACTCTCTGGACAGCATTTTAAGTAACTGTGTGTTGCTGTGTGAACTCGCCTTATCGCTGAAGAAGAGTCCAATTGACAGTTTACTATAGTGCTTATGAGCATGTTAGTAGCTTGTTTAGAGACAGAGACTTTAATCTTGTGCTCTTTCTTAATTTTCTAAAAAGTTATGATTGATTGTTCAGGGTTTAGTGTTCACTTTTTGTGTTTTTACTTACTTTTTGTTTCTACCATTGGTTAAAAGTTTGACAAGTAATTTTTTTTTGGTCTAATATCACTTATGTGAATAGACATTAAACTGAAGAACAACACACTCACTCACTCACTCACTCACAAATATCCCCCCCCCTCCCCATAAACACACTCGAAGCAACAACAACGGCAACAAGAAATGGGAGCCACTCTTCAAAATAACTATGTGACATCTACAGCATAATGTTACAGCAGCATTACTTTCCATCAGTATGATTGTGATCGTATGAGAAGTGCCTGTAAACGCTTGGCACACACTAACAATAACATTGTCGCACAGCCGTTCCTCATTGACGCTGTGACACTGGGAAACGGCACTGTAGATGTTTTGGCTTTGGGGGGGGGGTTGTTTTTGTTTTTTTTAGAATAACAAATAAACACTCATGTAGAGTTTTTTTAACATTCAGTCCCTATGTACATGCAGTTTTTGTAAATTGTGTCATCCGTTCCCACCGGCACACATTGGCCTACTTTTTTCTAAAAGCGGAAAGGGTTTGAACGTGTGCTGAGGATGTTCTGTGTGCGTTTTCACACAGGACCTCGGGTTATAGTCTCATCCGAATGGTTTTTGGAGTGAAGTCGACACCGAAGTGGGAATGCGTCTACCTTAATGGTAGACAAAAACCGTCGCAGAAGCAGTCTCATCAGCGGTAAACCTCGGAGCTCTAGCCGATGTCTATTTTATACCTCATCAATGTTGCTTTTAAGAGCAAAGCACACATCCAAAAAAAAAACCCTGACAATATAACAATTTTATTTTTGTACAAAGTCATAGTTTCGTTTGAGGTTGTTGTTTTTTTTCCAGACTATACAATTTTGTTTTCTCCCAATTTAGAAATAATGATTAAGCGTAGGAGTACCTTTTATTTTTCTTTTTAGAGGGCTTGACCCTATTTTTATCATTACATTTGATGCAGAGGAGCTTTTTGTATTATTAGAAAATACGATGTAGGAGGGCTAGCGATCAGACAAAAGAATTTTTTATCAAAAACTCTGTGTTCAGGCTTTTCATCTTTATAAAACAAAAAAAACAAAAAACCCTCCACCTTTCAGACTGAAAAGATTGCAGTTATTTTTATGTCTGCCTTTCTGCTGTTGCAATCCTTTTTTGTTTTTAAAGGTAATCTATAATTGTGGTCCTTTTGCTGTATTTTTTCATGTGTATTATATTTTTACATGCCTTGGGTGGGTGGTGTTTTTGTTTTGCTTGTGCGTATAGCTGCATTCTGTTTATTTATTTCTTTATTTATTCTTTCATTTCGAGGTTAATGGACGACGACGACGATGATGATGATGATGATGATGATGATGATGATGATGATGACTGAGACTATGGTCTGCAGCAGTAACATCAGCAGCATCTTTCTTTCTTCTTCTTTCTTCTTCTTCTTCTTCTTCTCTTCTTCTTCTTCTTCACAATTCTTCTTCTTCTCCTCCTCCTCCTCCTCCTCCTTCTCCTTCTTCTTCTTCTTCTTCTTCTTCTTCTTCTTCTTCTTCTTCTTCTTCTTCTTCTTCTTCTCATTAACCTTCTTTTTCTTCTTCTTCTTCTTCTTCTTTTTCTTCTTCTTCTTCTTCTTCTTCTTCTTCTTCTTTCTTCTTCTTCTTCTTCTCCTTCTCCTTCTTCTTCTTCTTCTTCTCCTTCTTTTTCTTCTTCTTCTTCTCCTTCTTCTTCTTCTTCTTCTTCTTCTTCTTTGCAATTCTTCTTCTTCTTCTTCTTCTTCTCATTCTCCTTCTTTTTCTTCTTCTTCTTCTTCTTCTTTGCAATTCTTCTTCTTCTTCTTCTCCTTCTCCTTCTCCTTCTTCTTCTTCTTCTTCTTCTTCTTCTTCTTCTTCTTCTTTGCAATTCTTCTTCTTCTTTTTTGGGGGGGTTCTTCTTCTTCTTCTTCTTCTTCTTCTTCTTCTTCTTCTTCTTCTTCTTCTTCTTCTTCTTCTTCTTCTTCTTCTTCTTCTTCTTCTTCTTCTTCTTCAAACGTTACATCCGACCCCCACACCACATCAACACACACACACACACACACACACACACACACACAAACACAAACACAACACAACACAACACAACAACACAACACAACACAACAACACAACACAACACAACACAACACAACACAACACACACACACACACACACACACACACACACACACACACACACACACACACACACACAACCACCACCACCACCACCACCACAACACACACCCACACCCCACCCACCACCACACCCCCACCCAACCACCCACACAACCACCCACACACCACCCCCCACACCACACCACACTCACCCCTATTTCCCCACCCACACCCCCCACCCCCATCATTTTTACAGAGGTGGAGTTGACAGCGTGTGGCGCGGAGGGACAGGAGGGGCCCAGCCCGGAGCAGTGTGAGCAGCACTATGGCCTGTCCCCCAACGTCACCGTGCTCACACAGCCCCCCTTCACTGGGGCCCAGCTGTGGACCGTGCCTCTCACTGCCCAGTACAGGTAACAGTCATTTGGGGACAGGGGGAGGATTCATTAGGATGGAGGGGAGAGGAGGGGGGTGGGGGTGGAGTGGGAGTGGGGGGGTAGAGTGTGTGTGTGAAGGGGTGTGGGGTTGGGGGTGATGTTGGATGGGTGGTGTGGGGGGGGGAGTTGTGTGTGTGTGTTTGTGTGTGTGGTGTATTTTGTGTTGTGTTGTGTGTGTTGTGTTGTGTGTGTGTGTTTGTGTATGTGTATGTTGTTGTTGTTGTCTTCAATTTTACGTCTGTTCACTCTTAGTGATATTAGACGAGAATGTGTGTGTGATTAAAGCCAAAAAAAATGTGTGTGTGTGATTATAGCCAAAAAGTTCATGGCATTTTTAACAGAGACAGTTTGAACAAAACGCCAGATTATTTGACAGGGTAGAGGCAGTTGAGTAAGACTTTTTTGACATGGTGTGTAAGCAAACAACCACGCAATCGCATGCCCGCGGGCAGGCGCGCGCGCGCGTGTGAGTGTGTGCGTGCGTGTGTGTTTGTGTGTGCCTCTCTGTGTGTGCATACCTTTGCATGTACGTGTGTGTTTGCGCGCGTGCCTGTATGTATATACCTAACATCTATTCGAGTCTATGAATCCGCATGATTGTGACAATCCACACATACGAGCTAAATTCGTGGCAAAATAATGTCACTTTTCCCTGGACACACATTCAATTGATATTGGCTCCACGTCCGAACATTTCATAACGGTGGGATGTGGGTCAGAGAAAAAAAAAATGTACTTTTACCAATGAATGCTAGTAAAAACTTCTCCATCGATGTGTCCAACATATGTCTTGTTAGCCACGCAAACTTCCCAAAACTATGTTTGGCTGTCCAGAGTGGACTTTTCCGACTTCATTGAGATCTGTATTGGCATTGCATAAGCGATGCTGACAGGAGAGAGAGAGAGATGGGGAGGGGTTTTATTAATGAAATGTTTGAGTATAGAGTAGTGCTAGTGCCGTATCTAGCCTATCGCGCTCCATTGGTCCTTTCTTTCCAGCTTTCTTGCTGTTAGGTTTCTCTCTGTTTCTGCCTGTATTTGTTTGTCTGTTTGTCTGTTTGCCTTTCTTTCTCTCTGCCTCTGTCTCTGTCTCTGTCTCTCTCTCTCTCTGTCTCTGTCTCTCTATCTCTAAGTCTCTGTCTCTCTATCTCTAAGTCTCTCTCTATCTCTCTCTTCTCTCTCTTGCTCTCTCTTTCTCTCTCTTTCTCTCTCTTTCTTTCTCTCTCTCTTCTTCTCTCTCTCTCTCTCTCTCTCTCTCTCTCTCTCTCTCTCTCTCCTCTCTCTCTCTCCTCTCTCTCTCCTCCTTCTCTCTCTCTCTCTCTCTCTCTCTCTCCCTCCTCCCTCCCTTCTCTCTTCATTCTCTCGGTCTCTCTCTCTCTCCCTCTCCCTCCCTCTCTCTCTCTTCCTCTTTCTCTCCTCTCTCTTTCTTTCTTTCTTTCTTTCTTTACTTACCAGCCGCTTGCTTGTTTGCTTCCGATGGAAGTTTTAACAAACCGTCCTGATATGAGGAATATTCATTTATTTACTCGACGACCTAGTTGCAAAAGGAAAATATAACATTCGAAGGACAACTGGAGAGTTCCAAAAAAAAGTTTGAAGAACTAAAGAAAAAGCCACCCTCCTAACGAGCGTTTTATTGCTTAACTTCCTGCGCCCTGGGAGAGAAGAGGATCGGAGGGGGGGTGGGGGGGGACATTGTAGATCATAACTTCTGCATGCTTTTCTGATTTTTGCCTTTTTACCTATTTATTCACTGGGTTGTATTGTGTCTTCCTTATATGTGTATATGTACGTGTGTGTGTATATATATAATTATGTATATATGTATGTGTGTGTATGTATATATATATATATATATATATATATATATATATATATATATATATATATAGGGGGGGGGGATTCACTTCGCCACGATTGCTGGATGTGTGAAAAGAACAAAGAAGATACGAATTCCCTGGCTGACTGAAATCGTGGTAACATCCACGCGCAGCTATATTGTTCGAATCAAGTGTTGTAGCTATTTTTGCAGATTGAGTCCAATCCATTGGTCAAGCAAGAGAAGGCAAAAGTTTGTTGTTGGGTTGGTTGTTGTCGTTTTGTTTTGTTTTTTAACGACCGAGAACGGGATAGCTCAGTGGTCAGAGCGCTCGCTTTCCCCCAAGCTAAGGTTAAGCGGCATCGTGCGTGATTACCAGTTGGAGGGGTGACCGTTTGCGCGCCTTGGCTTTAGTACAGTCTCCCAGTCCACCCAGCTGTCAATGGGTACCTGCTCTTTTTAGGGTCATGGAAGGTAAAGCAGCGAGGGAGAGGAGATGGGCGCTGCTCTCAATATGCTGGCCCCTAGAGAAGCTGAGGTCTCTGATGCCTTGCTCCCTTACGACCGCATAGGTTATGGGACACCTTTACCTGTACCTTTACCCTATCAAAATAAAGGTGTTGGATACGTCGTCGCTAGCTGAACGACCCACCAGACTAACTGACAAAAAACAGAGCAAAGCAACATACTGTCGTTGCCTGATTGCCTGGATAAGCTTGACTGACTCACAGGTGACAGATTACGCACGTTGATTGACACTGAAGTTACACACTGATTGGCACATAGGTGACAAGCAGACCAACACATCGACAGACAGAAAGACAAACACAGACAGACAAGACAGACAGACACGACAGATAGAAAGACAGACAGACATACAGACAGGCAAACACGACAGACGGACAGATCAACACGACAGACGGACAGACCAACAGACAGACAGACAGACGGACCAACAGACAGACAAACAGACACACAGGCCAACACACACACACAAAGCTGATGACAGTGTGTGTGTGTGTGTGTGTGTGTGTGTGTGTGTGTGTGTGTGTTGTGTGCGCGCGCGCGCGCGCGTGTGTGTGTGTGTGTGTGTGTGTGTGTGTGTGTGTGTGTGTGTATGTTGTGTGTGTGCATGCGTGTGTGCGTGCGTGCGTATGTCTTTGTGCATGCGTGCGCGCGCGCGCGCGTGCGTGCGTCTGTGTGTGCGTGCGCGTGTGTTGTAAACTGGGTTGCACAGCCTGAAGGCCTACGGGGCGAGAGGCGGGCGGGGGAAGGAAGGGACGGACTCGGAGCTGAGTTACGGGGCTCACGTGCAGGCCAAATTCCACCTGAGGCAGGGGGACAGGCTGGCGGTGCTGGTTGGGCAGAGAGGCCAGGACAGCCCCCAGGTGAGAGGGGGTGGAACATTGGGGGGTGGGGGGGTGGGGAGGGGGGTGTTGGAGGGGTGGGAATAGTGTTGTAGTGTAGTGTATTGTGTTGTGTTGTTTTTTGTATTTGTATTTTGTTGATTCTAGTTTTGTGAATGGTTGTGTGTGTGTGTGACTTGGTTTTGAATGCAAGCGTTTCGATTGTTGTTGGGTTTTTTTTTCTGTTGGTCACTGTCATTGTGAACACTGGTGTTTATATAAAAAACAGAAACATGGGATGTGGTCACTGTCGTTGTGAAGTGGACAATGCCAGTGTGGACAATGTCAATGGCCACATCCCATGTTTCTGTTTTTCAGATAGACAATTTTAGTAACCACATCCCATGTTTCTGTTTTTCAGATAGACAATTTTAGTAACCACATCCCATGTTTCTGTTTTTCAGATAGACAATTTTAGTAACCACATCCCATGTTTCTGTTTTTCAGATAGACAATGTCAGTAGCCACATCCCATGTTTCTATTTTTCAGATAGACATTGACAGTGACCACATTCCATACTTCTGTTTTTCAGATAGACATTGACAGTGACCACATTCCATACTTCTGTTTTTCAGATAGACAATGACAGTAACCACATCCCATGTTTCTGTTTTTCAGATAGATTATGACAATAACCACATCCCATGGTTCTGTTTTTTATGACAATAACCACATCCCATGTTTCTATTTTTACGACAGTAACCACATCCCATGTTTCTATTTTTACGACAGTAACCACATCCCATGTTTCTATTTTTACGACAGTAACCACATCCCATGTTTCTATTTTTACGACAGTAACCACATCCCATGTTTCTATTTTTACGACAGTAACCACATCCCATGTTTCTATTTTTACGACAGTAACCACATCCCATGTTTCTGTTTTTCAGATGAACACCAGTGTGGACACGCCATCAGAAAGCATCACTATCCCCAGCGGAGGAGGGGGTGGGGGAGCCACCTTTATCTATAAGGTAGGGGGGGCTGTGTGTCATGTCCTCCGCCATAAATCTCCGCTGGGACACTAATATAACCACAACAGCAACAACAACAACAATAACACCTCCCACACAAGTTTTCATGGCATGCTAAAGATAGATTAGAGCATTGTTTTGGGTGCAGCTGGGAGAGGGGGTGGAGTTATTTTTGTATAGGGTGATTGTGTTCTGTTTTGTTCCCAGGCCAAAAATAACACCGTGGGACATTGTTTATGTCCAGGGGTCAGGGATGAAGGGATTGAGTTTATAGTCATGTCTTGTTTGTTTCAAGTTCCTGGGCCCAAAATATCAATTAGCCTGGGACATAATGTGGGTGCTGTCTACGGCAGAAATATTCTTGGAAAAAGAAGTTGCAAATTTTAGAAATCACTCTCGAAGGAACAAAGCCACAGATCTCATCAAAACATTTCTGGAGTCATCAACGGTGCCTGGTTGAGTAAGGGTAGAGATTTCCACGGTTTGTGATCAGTTTATTAGCAGGCCTGCCAGTGCCTTATTCCCTATAGGTAAACACGCTCAGAAAACAAAAAAAAGTAAGTTGCCGCGGTACGTGTAAGAACTTGATGTAAAACAGACACGAAAAATAAGCCCCATGTATCCACACAACTATAATTTCTTCTTTTTTTCCCCTTCTTACCATACCAAACAATACTGAATTCATTTATCGAAATAGTTATATGAAACACTTAAAATCAAAAGTTTGAGTTGAGTTGTCAGAGTATTAATGTTTCCAATTTCATGTATGGAATATAATTATAACAGAGTTCATCTGTTGTGTCTTATCAGTTTTGCAAACTGTCAAAAGCAGCTCATCGAGTAATCAGAAGTATGGGAAACAGATTGATACCACAGACATTTTAAAGGCAGCTTTGGTGTTTCCATCACAGTCTGCTTACGTCATCGAGAATTGATGATGCTGTAAATAACTATAGTGTTTTTATATGATGTGCTTCAAGAGTTAAAAACGAATTGTCTTGGAAGTAACAATTATTCTATGGGCAATTGGGGAACTCACTCACTCACTCACTACTCAGTCCCATGTCCCAAAGGACGTAGGGGGGACATGAGAGAAGACGCAACGGAGATCTTTTTCCATGCTTCACGATCCTGTGTGGCTAGTAGGTGTTGCAGGGGTTGGGCAGTTCAGTCTTTGATGTTGTCAACCCATGATTTCTTTTGGCGGCCTCTTCTTCTCTTGCCCTCGACTGTTCCTTGCAAGATGGTTTTTGCTAGGGTGTTGTGTCTTGTGGTGTGACCAAACCACATCAGCTTTCTCCTCTTTATGGTGGAGAGCAAAGGCTCTTGGGGGCCCACACGCTTTTTGATTTCTTCTTTCACATAGTTATTGGTCTTGTGTTCTTTGTATGATATTTTGAGGAGTCTTCTGTGGCACTTGTTCTCGAATGCTTGGATTCTCCTCTCTAACTCTGCTGTCAGAGTCCATGATTCACAGCCATATAGGAGGATAGATATCACGAGGGATTTGTAGAGGTGGTATTTGGTGCAGAAGCTGATGTTGTTGCTTCTGATGATCCTCTGGAGTCTGACTAGAGCAGATGTTGCTGTTGCAATGCGAGCTTTCACTTCATTGTTTGATGTGCCATCTTTTGTTAGGATGGAGCCTAAGTATTTGAATTGGCTCACCTCTTCCAATATTTCTCCATTCATCTTTATTTCCGTGATGTCATTATTCAGGCTGTTGACCATGATCTTCGATTTCTCTGTACTAACCTCCATGCCGTATGCGCTCGCTCGATCTGTTAGACTGTCTGTGAGGATTTGCAGTTCTTATTTGGTGCTGCCCATGAGGTCAATGTCATCTACAAATCTGAGGTTGCAAAGGGGTCTTCCACCAATGGAGATGGAAGTGTGGTGGTTTTGCAGTGTCTCTGTCATGATGTTTTCGAGGAAGAGGTTGAAGAGTACAGGTGAGAGAAGGCAGCCCTGGCGGACTCCAACCGTGGTCTTGAAGAACTCGCCCACGTGATTGTTCATGAAAACTGCACTTCTTGCATTCTCATACAGAGCCTTGATGACTTCAATTAGGCAGTTGTCAATGTTGAAGTGCCTGAGTACTTGCCAGAGGCCGTCATGCCATACCCTGTCAAAGGCCTTTTTGAAGTCTATAAAATTGTGGTACAAGTCTATTTGGTGTTGCAGATGCTTCTCTATCAGAATTCTCAGGTTGAAAATTTGTTCCATTGTGCTCGTTTTGGTCTAAAGCCCACTTGTTCTTCTGCCAGGAGTTTTTCTGCTTGGTTTTTCAGTCTGTTGAGGACTACTAGTACCTGCAGCATGATCTTGCTGGGATGGCTTATGAGACCGATGGTTCTGTAGTTCTGGCATTTCTTGAGGTTTCCTTTCTTTGGCAGGGGTATTACAAGAGACTGTGTCCATTCTTTTGGCCATTCTTTGGTGTCGTGGATCTTCTGACAAAGATCTGTGAATCGCCTTGCTGTTTCATTCCCTCCATTTTTTATGAGTTCAGCTGGGATGTTATCGATTCCAGGGGACTTCCCCTTCTTCAATTGTTTAATAGCTGCATCTACTTCACACCTTAGTATTGGTGGGTCTTTATCTTGGTGTTCAGGGGGTTTGTTGGAAACTATTTTGGTATCTGGGCGTAGTGGGTAGTTATACAATCCCTCACAGTATTCTGTCCAGCGTTGGAGGATGGCATTGTTTTCCGTTAAAAGATTTCCTTCTTTGTCTTCAATAACAGAGGCTTTAGGCTGTGTGGTTTTAGTTAGTGCTTTCAGAGTGTTGTAAGCTGTTTTGCTGTTTCCCTTGGCCATTCCAGCTTCGATGTTGTTGCATTGTTCTTCTATCCACGTTCTTTGGCTTCCTCATCTTTTTCCTCACTTCTCTGTGGCTATCCATGTACTTGTTGTTGGCTTCTTGACTTGTGAACTTTTGCTTCTTAAGTTCTCTTCTTTTGTCGCAGAGGTCAAGAACCTCATTTGTCACCCAGAGTTGTTTCTTTGTTCTGCTTCTGTCCTAATGTTTCTTCTGCTGCTGTCGTTAGCACTTCTTTGATGTTGTTGGCTAGTGTGTTCACATCATTGTCGATGCTGTGAGTGCGGCGAACTTTCCTCCAATGTTGGCTTGGAAGATCTCAACCACTGTTGGGTCTTTGAGTTTTTCCAGGTCGAATCTTATGCGTGGGCTTTTTGGCTGTTGTTTTGTTTTCAGTTTCAGCCTGATGATGGTAAGTACAAGGTCGTGGTCACTGCCAATGTCAGCTCCTGGGAATGTTCTTGTGTTTGCCTTGTTTATGCTGGATTTGAATCTTTGGGGTGACAGAATGTAATCAATTTGATTATGAATCAGACCATTTGGTGAGTGCCAGGTTGATGTTCTAGATGGCTTGTGAGGGTGGAGTGTGTTAGCCAGAGTTAGTTTGTGCTTCTTTGCGAATTCCAGCAGCCGCTGTCCTCTGTCATTTGTTTCTCCCAGTCCAAAGCGTCCTGTGGTTCCTGCCCAGGTGTCATAGGCATCAGGTCCCACCTTAGCATTCCAATCGCCTTCCACAATAAGAATGTCTTTTTGGGGCGTTTTGGAGATGACGTTTTCAAGTTCTTCATAGAATTCTTCTATCTGGTCGTCATCGTAGTCAGATGTTGGAGCATACACTTGGTTGATGGTGAGATTCTGGGGTTTTGCAGAGACTCTGATTGAGATGAGTCTGCTGGATATTGGTGTGCAGTTGAGGATGCTTGACACAATCTCTTTCCTGACAATGAGATTGGGGAACAGTAAAGGGGAAACTGTACGTTAATTCTTCATCGAACTTTCCCTCACTGGAAGTTCTGGTATTTGTAAAACACACACTCACACACCACACACACACACACACACACACACACACACACACAACAACACACACACACACATGTGCGCGCGCGCACGCACACACACACACACAAAAACAGTCTTCTCTCTCTCTCTCTCTCTCTCTCTCTCTCTCTCTCTCTCCCTCTCCTCTCTCTCTCTCTCTCTCTCTCTCTCTCTCTCTCTCTCTCTCTCTCTCTCTCTCTCTGAGTTTCTCGCAGAGGTGTTTGTGTGTGTGTATGTGTGTGCGTGCGCGCGCGCGCGCGCGTGCGTGCGTGGATACCCGTCTGTGCCCAAACGTGCGCGTTAGCTCATGCCTGAGCAGCACTGAGAAGCACTCGTACCATCTGTTTGCAGTGGGTGAAGGACCAGGACCCGCAACTGCTGCTGATGGCAGGGGGAGGGGGCGGCCTGATTACGTGTCCTTTGCTGATAACAACAACAGGTCAGTAGTGGCCACCGGCAGCAACACCAGCACCATCACCAGTCTCACGTTCATGCCCTGCCCTGCCCTACTTACTCTGCCCTGCCCTGCCCTGCCCTACCCTGCCCTGCCCTACCCTACCCTACCCTGCCCTCGCCCTGCCCTACCCCTCTCCCTGCCCTACCCTGCCCTGCCCTGCCCTACCCTGCCCTGCCCTACCCTGCCCTGCCTACCCTGCCCTCCCTGCCCTGCCTACCCTACCCTCCGCCCTGCCCTTGCCCTGCACTACCCTCCCTACCCTGCCCTGCCCTACCCTGCCCTGCACTACCCTGCCACTACCCTACCCTTACCCTACCCTGCACTACCCTGACCCTGCCCTGCCCTACCCTGCCCTGCACTACCCTACCCTGCCCTGCCCTACCCTGCCCTGCCTACCTGCCCTACCCTGCCCTACCCTGCCCTGCCCCTACTCTGCCCTGCCCTACCCCCGCCCTACCCTGCCGCCGCCCTACGCCTACCCTGCCCTAGCCTGCTGCCCTACCCCTGCCCTGCCCTACCCTGCCCTAGCACTACCTACCCTGCCCTACCCTGCCCTGCACTAGCCTCCCTGCCCTACCCTGCCCTGCCCTCTACCCTGCCCTACCCTGCCCTCCCACCCTGCCCTGCCCTACCTTACCCTGCCCTGCCCTCCCTGCCCTGCCCTGCCAACTACGGAAGTTCCATTAGGGTTGCCATCTGGTCACAAAACTGAAGCTTTTCTGTGCATTTCATTGTGTTTATGAATAGCCATACAGATCACGAAAGCCATATCATGGCTGTCACTTGATTCAGTGTCAGTGGCTTCAGTGACATTCAAGTTCAAAACCAACGCCTGTTGATCCCTTTAAATATCTAGCACCGTCAATTAAGGTAAAAAACTCCATATTAAATAACACATTTTTCGTTAATCATTTTATTCTTTAAGGTTGATAAAACCATATGGCATCTGGTTGAAAATTGAAGCTCTTGTTAAAAAAATGTGCAACTATTTTACAAATGGAAGCACTCACATTGAAAAAAAAATTCAGATAGATCAAGGAATCGATGAATCAATAGTAATAAAATATCAAATTGTTTAGTCATTCGTAGGGGACAGGAATAGCTCAGTGGTCCGAGCACTCGCTTTCCCCAAGCTACA
>CM060320.1:44283131-44285631 GCA_030674155.1 Stramonita haemastoma | reverse complement strand
AGCCGGAATACCAGCTACCTTATCGTCTCATCCGAATAAAATAATACTACATAGAATATTAACAGTGACCAATTTCAAACTTGTAAATCGACCTTGGGGGAGGCATAACTCAGTGGTCAGAGCGTTCGCTTTCCACAAGTCAAGCAGCGTCGAGTGTGGTTACCAACTAGATGGGTGACCGTTTGTTCGCCTTAGCTTCGGTACAATCCCCCCAGTTCACCCAGCTGTAATTGGGTACCTGTCCTCTTTAGAGTCAGGGATTGTAAAGCAGCGAGGAAGAGGAGATGGGCGCCACCCTAAACATGCTGGCCCCAAGAGAACCTTAGATCTCTGATGCCTCGCTCCCCCTATGACCGCCCAGGTTATGGGAACACTTTCACCTTTATTCTTAAATCGAACTTTCTTCATCCTATTCACCATCACAACACAATGCATAGCATTTTTACTGTTATATTTTTTATGTTGACACAACTTTTTACTATTATATTTTTTGGAGGGTGATGTTGACACAACTTGTCCTGTGTCCACAGAGGTGGAGTTCCCGTGGCAGGAGAGGTGGGAGACAGCCCTCAACCTGGTGTGGACCCGGCCCGGAGAGGCGGGGTCTTTTTCGGGCAGGGGCTGCCCGGCATCCGACACGGCTTCTCTGGCCCTGGGGGCTTCGGGGCTGGCCATGGAGCCTGCAGAAAGTCCGGGGGCCATGGAGGGGGCAGTAACGGTAAGGAGGAGTGAGGAGAAGGAGGAGGAGGAGGATGGGGTAGAAGTAGTAGAAGGGGGAGCAGTAGTAGTATTGGTGGCGGTGGTGGTGGTAGTAGTAGTAGTGGTAGTAGTAGTAGTGTAGTAGTAGTAGTAGAAGTAGTAGTGTAGTAGTAGTAGTAGTAGTAGTAGTGGTAGTGGTAGTAGTAGTAGTAGTAGTAGTAGTAGTAGTAGTAGTAGTAGTAGTAGTAGTAGTAGTGATGTTGGTGGTGGTAGTGGTAGTAGTAGTAATAGTAGTAGTAGTAGTAGTCGTAGTCGTAATAGTAGTAGTGGAAGTTGAAGTAGTAGTATAGTAGGGGTAGTAGTAGTAGCCGAGGAACACCAAAAAAAAATCAGTCGGTCCATATGTTTTTTTTTTCAATCACTCATTAATGTCTTCATTCATTGTCTTCTTTGGCGTACTATTTATCATCCATTTAGCTATCTACTTTTGTATCTATCTATCTATCAATCAATCTATCTATCTATCTATTATCTATCTATCTATACTATCTATCTACCTATCTATCTGTCTGTCTGTCTGTCTGTCTATCTATATATCTATCTATCAGTCTATCTACCTACCCATCTATCTATCTATTTAATTTTATCTATCTAGCTTTCTTTCTATCTGGCGACCGTGAGGGGCACCTCCGAAGACTTGACAACCAGTTCCCTCCATTCCTCTCTCTGTTCTGCCTTTCTCAACATTTTATTGAGTTCTAGGCCTTCCCCTTCGCGGATGTTGTCCTCCTATCTCTTCCTTAGATCTATACCTTGCAATCCCCATGTCGCTGTTAACTACTGTTGCCAGAATAATGGGGGGCGGGATAGCATAGTGGTCAGGACATTGCGCTCGCAATTTGACGACCCGAGTTCGACTCCCGTTCGAGGGGATTTTTCCCCTGGAGTTAACATCAGTGCTGACTCCAATCTCGCCAACAGTCTTTCGAATGGACTGTAAACCGAAGCCCTGTGTGCGAACGCACGCAAAACATCTTGCGCACACGTTAACTCCTGTTCTGCTTTTCGTATTAGTAGGCCATTGTGTGCCGGTGGGAACAGATGACAAGATTTACACAACTGTATACACACGGGGACTGGATTTATATAAAAAAAAAAGCACATTAGTGCTTATTCCATTATCCTCGATATAAAAGAATAGATAAAGAAAAGAAAGAAAGAAAGAATAAAGAAAGAAAGAAAGAAGAAAAGAAAGAAAATAAACAAATAAATAAATAAAATAAAGAAAATAAAGAAATAAAAAAATAAAATTTTTAAAATGTTGCAGCCAAGGCAGACGACAGTTCCAGTACAGCGCTGTACGTGGGGTGGCCGGGGTCCGTGTACGTGCATCCTGACCATCTGATGGCGTCCTTCCAGTACAGTAAGTGGGTGGCCGGTGGGTGGGTGGGGGGCCGGGTGGATTGGGGTAGGTGGGGGGACGGGTGGTTGGGGTGTGGGTGTGCGATGGGCGGGAGTGTGAAATGGGTCGGGGTATGAGTATTTGTTTTGAGTATGTGTGTGTTGCATGTGATATGTGCGTAAGCGTGTTTGTATCTGTATATGTATACATTGTATAGAGTAGAAGGCATCCATCAGTCTCGGAAAGACTATGGAGTTGCGCTCTAGTCTTTAGAGCGCAAAGCCTGGGTAAGTAAGTATGGAGGGCAAGCTGTTACCCATGCAGCAGACCCCCCCCCCCCCTCTCCACGCCACTGGAATGATCCATTGGAAAGGCAATGACCGATACGAATGGTTCCAG
>CM060320.1:44270631-44273131 GCA_030674155.1 Stramonita haemastoma | reverse complement strand
GCACATTAAGAATCATAACAACAACAGCCTTAGTGTTTTCACATGTCTTTTTTAATATTTCTCCCAGTTTATTTTTTTAAAAGAACTGTTGGAAAGATAAGTCAAGCTAGCGTGACTAACTTAATGACTGACTGACTGGGGGACGGGATAGCCTAGTGGTCAGAACATTGCGCTCGCAATGTGACGACCCGAGTTCGATTCCCGTTCGAGGGGATTTTTCCCCTGGAGTTAACATCAGTGCTGACTCCACTCTCCCCAATAGTCTTTCGGATGAGACTGTAAAACGAGGCCCCGTGTGTGAAAGCACGCAGAACATCTTGCGCACACGTTAAATCCTGTTCCGCTTTTCGTAAGAGTAGGCCATTGTATACCGGTGGGAACAGATGACAAAATTTACAAAACTGCATACACACGGGGACTGGACTGGACGTAAAAAACACATGAGTGCTTATTCCATTATCCCTGATATAAAAGAATAAATACAATATTAAAAAAATAAGTAAACTTACTGACTGGCTGACTGACCTACTGTTGCAGGGTCAGATGTCCAAGCTGAGTGTCCGGGATCTCATCTCACTGGCCAGGGACATCTGCTGTGGCTGCTGTTACCTGGAGGAGCATCACTTCATCCACAGGTAAACAGGATGGCACTAGTGGATCGGTGGCCTACAGGTAACCCACCTGCCTTGAAAGCGAAAAGTCCGGGTCGGAGTGTATACACGGTGGTTCGAATCCCGTTTGGGCCCAAAACCTTTTTACCCATCTATTAGACCCTGAGTGGTGGTTTGGGTGCTAGTCTTTCGGATGAGACGATAAACCGAGGTCCCGTGTGTTACACATCATTATTCAGCAATCGTAAAAGAACCCACGGTAACAAGAGGGTTGTCTCTGGCAAAATTCTGTTGAAAAAAAGTCACTCGGATAGGGAAACAAATACATTGCATACAGGAAAAAGAAAAAATAGTGAGTGGCGCTGCAGTTGTGGCGACGCGCTCTCCCCTGGGGAGAGCATCCCGAATTTCACGCAGAGAAATCAGCTGTGACATAAAGTGGTATGAAATGAAATAAAATGACAGACAGCTGATGATGGCTGTCTTTTCTTTTCCTTTTGATTTTTTTGTTTGGTTGTTTGTTTTGGGTTTGGTTGTTGTTGTTTGTTGCTGTTGTTGTTGTTTTTGGGGGGTGCGTGAAAGCCACCTCATCAACAAACCCTTTTGGCCTGATACTCTGGATGTAAGTTTTGTCTCGTGGTTTTAAAAAGGGAAATCAGTATGTAAAAAAATTTCTTGATCGGTGTTTCAGGTCTTTTGCGGTGCAAGTGTAGCAAAACGTTGTAAGATTTCTGTTTAATAGGCTCTGCATTGTTTGCTCTCTCTCTCTCTCTCTCTCTCTCTCTCTCTCTCTCTCTCTCTCTCTCTCTCTCTCTCTCTCTCTCTCTCTCTCTCTCTCTCTCTCTCTCTCTCTCTTATATATATATATATATATATCCATATATATATATATATATATATATCCATATATATATATATATATCCATATATACTTTTATATAGTCTAGATATCATATATCTTCCCACACTAATCAGAGAAACGTTTTATTACATAGGAGATTGTCATGTGTACTTTTGATCTGTTACAGGAGATATCTCAGTGACAATTTTGAACTACTTCCATCAAGTGAAGTGAATCCTTTCAATTCAAAGCCACCATTTTTTTTTCCTCAATGTCCGCAAGTCGTATGGCTTTGTTGACAAAAAACAGGAAGAAGCAGAAATATTAATTTTGTTGAACGTGAGGCAAATATGATAGGACTAGCTGAAATTGCACAAAGTTGCAGTCCTGATATGATTTTTGTGGTCTGTGGGGCTAGAAACAACAGGAAATAAAATGAAAGTGTTTGTGTATGTTTTTGTGTGTGTGTGTTTATGTGTGTGTGTTTATGTGTGTGTGTTTATGTGTGTTGTGTGAGTGTTTATGTATGTGTTTGCGTGTGTGTGTGGTGAGAGAGTGTTTATGTGTCTATGTTTGTGTGAGTGTTTGTTTACGTGTGTGTTTATGTATGTGCGTGTGTGTGTGTGTGTGTGTGTGTGTGTGTGTGTGTGTGTGTGTGTGTCTGTCTGTCTGTCTGTCTGTCTTATAGCAATGGTGGTATTGATTGTGTTCAGGGACGTGGCTGCCCGCAACTGTCTGCTGACCAGCAAAGCGCCGGAGCGAGTGGCCAAGATTGCAGATTTCGGAATGTCCAGGATGTCTACAGGTAACTGAGATTTGGGCGAGCGAGTATACACACCTGCATACACACACTCATACACGCGCGCGCACGCACACACACACAGATTCATACACGCGAGCGTACGCACACACACTCAAACACACACACATACAAAGGACCGAATACGAGCATCTCTCTCTCTCTCTCTCTCTCTCTCTCTTCTCTCCTCTCTCTCTCATCTCTCTCTCTCTCTCTCTCTCTCTCTCTCTCTCTCGCTTGTGCTACGTA
>CM060320.1:44240631-44265631 GCA_030674155.1 Stramonita haemastoma | reverse complement strand
TACTACCACCGATATAACTCTGACACTGCCCTGTTCTGTACACATGAGTAATGTCTGTAATGTCTGTGGTGTGTGTCTGTGTATGTGTGTGTCTGTGTAAGTATGTGTGTGTCTGTATATGTGTGTCTGTGTGTGTATGTGTCTATGTGTGTGTGTCTGTGTGTGTGTCTGTGTGTGTACGTGTCTGTATGTGTCTGTGTGTGTGTCTGTGTGTGTGTGCCTGTGTGTGGGTCTGTGTGTGTCTGTGTGTGTTTGTGTCTGTCTGTATGTGTGTTTGTGTATTTGTGTGTGTCTTTGTATGTGTGTCTGTGTGTGTATGTCTGTGTGTGTACGGTGTTGTGTGTGTGTTGTGTGTGTACGTGTCTGTGTGTCTGGTGCGTGTCTGTGTGTGTGTCTGTGAGTCTGTGTGAGTATATATGTGTCTGTGTATGTGTCTCTGTCTGTGTATGTGTCTCTGCGTGTCTGTGTGTATGTATGTGTCTGTGTCTATGTCTGTCTATGTCTTGTCTGTGTGTGTGTCTGTGTCTCTCTGTCTCTGTCTGTCTGTGTCTCTGTCTGTCTCTCTGTCTTTGTATGTCTGTCTGTCTCTGAGTCTGTCTATGTCTCTGTATGTCTGTATATCCAGGACACGGCCACCATGTCGCAGCACCTGCCGGCCTTCCGCCTGCCGCACATGCACAACGGCTGCAGCGGCCGCAACCTCATGCTGCTCAACCACCCCGTGCCCGCCCTGGGGCTGCACCTGCAGGACCCCGCCCCCAGCGCCCTGGGCTCCGAACCCTCCTGCACCGAACCCCTCCTCAAAACCACCGCCTACAAACACACCCTGGGCGGAGGAGTAGGAGGAGGAGTCGTAGTAGGAGGAGGTGTAGGAGGAGGAGTTGGAGGTTCCTCAGCTTCGCGCGGGGAGTTCTTCCCCAGGAAGGGCAGCAGCGGCACGACGCATCTCTTGGTGGAGAGTGACAGCTCTTCCAGTAAAGGCTCTTGTTCAAGCCTCGAGCCTTTGCTGCCTCCGGACTCGCTGTCCCTCACAGACTCGGAGGAGGTTCGGGGTGGCGACTCGGAGATCCTGTCCCCTGAGGGGACGGAGACGGACGCCTTGATGGAGAAGGAGAGGCGGGCCGGGGGCAGGGGCTTCAGCAGCAGCAGCAGCAGCGGGTCAAGCTGCCCCCTCCCTCCTCCTCCTCCTTCTCCTCCTCCTCCTCCTCCGGGCTGCTGCGCTGTGAGAGACTCAAGTCGCTCAGCTCGCTCAGCACTTTGGAGGAACAGGACGAAGTGGTGTACGAAGAAGACAAGAACGCTTCGGTGTGATGGAAGGGAGGAGGGAGAGGGGAGGGAGGAGGAGGGAGGAGGAGGGTAGGAGTGGGCAGGGGGTGGGGGTGGGCAGGGGTGGGGGTGGTGGTGGTGTTGGGTGAGGGTGGGGTGGGGTGTTGGATGAGGGTGGGGGGGTAGTGGTGGGGTGAGGGTGGGTAAAGAAGACAAGAACGCTTCGGTGTGAAGGAAGAGAGGGAGGGAGGGAGGGTTGGGGGTGGTGGGTTGGGGTGTTGGGTGAGGGTGGGGTGGGAGGGTGAGGGTGGGAGGGTGGGGTGAAAGAAGAGAAGAACGCCACAGTTTGAAGTGCTTTATCACCGTTGTTCATCACATCGTTCTTCTCTTCATGCTTTGGTTTCTCTTTTGTCTGTCTGTCTGTCTGGTTGTTTGTTGCAACAAAAAAAAAACCTCGGTCTTTTGGGGGAAAAAGGGGTGTGGGGTTGTTGGGGTGTGGTGTGTGTGTGTGTGTGTGTGTGTGTGTGTGTTGTGTGTTGTCTGTGTCTGTGTTGTGTCTGTGTGTCGTGTCTGTGTCGTGTGTGTGTGTGTGTGTGTTGTGTGTGTGTGTGTGTGTGTGTGTGTGGTGTGTGTCTGTGTCTGTGTGTTGTGTGTTGTGTGTGTGTGTGTGTGTGTCGTGTGTGTGTGTGTGTTTGTGTGTGTGTGTGTCGTGTGTGTGTGCTGTGTGTGGTGTTGTGTGTGTGGTGTGTGTGTGGTGTGTGTGTGTGTGTGTGTTGGTCCTCGTTGCATACATTTTCTGCCGATTCTCCGCTCCGTCACGTCACGTCACGGTGGGTGCCGACTTCAGAAATTGTGTCTTATTCAGTGGAAACTGGCCCCCGAAAAACACAGTGTGTAGCATTTTTTTTTTATTTATTGCGGTTGGGTTGTGGGGTTGGTTTTGTTGGGTTTTTTTGGGATGGGGGGTTGTTTTGATGTGTATGATGGGGTCATGGTTTGGGAGCACACAAAAAAAAGGAAAAAGCTCCTGATTTTTTTTTTGGCCGTAAATTATTCAAGCTGTGTGTGTATGTGTGTATGTGTTTGTTTGTGTGTGTGTGTGTTTGTGTTTGTGTTTGTGTGTGTGTGTGTGGTGTGTGTGTGTGTGGTGTGTGTGTGTGTGTGTGTGTGTGTGTGTGTGTGTGTGTGTGTTGTGTGTGTGCGCGTGTGTGACTTGCGTTGCGTGGCGTGCGTGCGTGCGTCCTAGCACGCATATGAGCGTGCGTGCATGTGTACATAAACTGTTACTGATGAAGCTACGACAACTCAAGACGTGTCTGAACTCTGAAGTCTCTGTTAATCCTTGCCAGTGGTAGTTCTCACACAGTCTCGTTTCACAACAAATGCTTGTCTTGCATAATACTCCACGAGAGAAGAAAATTAATACTGTTCTTGATCAAAAACACTGGTTTGTGTGTGTATGTGTATGTGTGTGTGTGTACGCGCACGCACCGAGATCACATAATATACGTATCAGGATATCGTCCCTTGTTGATGAAGAGTCGGAGCTTGCTCAATTGCATTTTTATTTTTTCGTCTTGCCCGAGCGATAGATAATCTGTGTACAGAAAATTCGGAAACACTACGAGATAGCGGGTCTTTCGGAATAGAAGCCCCTTTCTGACAAATATGTGGGGGGTTAACTTCTAAAAGAGAATGGGAGGGGGTAGTTTGGAGGGGGGGGGGGGGGCTCTGATATGTTTTTGTTGAAAAATTTAACATAAAGGTGTTGACGTGATTTGCTGGAATGGGGCTTCCTAGGAGAGTTAGTTTATCAGAGCTGATATAGCTTTCTGTAAAATTATAGACGTATAAGCTGTTTACGTCATTTGCTAGAAGGGGACTTATCATGAGAGTTTATCAGTTACAATAGCCACCTCCAAAAAAAATCATTATAGCCGACGCAAATGAACATTTGGTTAAAGATTCCTGCTTAGGACTGAAAATAACATCATGATAGCAGCGCTGAACTCGACATCTGACGGCAAAAATTGATGACAGTGCAGCTTCAACTCGCTGCTGTTCTGCCAGTCCCTGTGAAGAGATGGTTTGTGTTTCTCCTGGAAATCATCCACGTTGGTACCCAGAGTGTCTGTCGTCCCTACAGGTTCTTTAGGTCAGACTATAAACCACACACCCCCATAGTCGGATGCGCTGGGCCTGACTTGTCAGGCGCTTTACGGCAACGCAACAACACATTTTCGCTCATATAACGGACTACAATAGTTGCTGTCTGGGTGTTCGACGACGAAGAAGAAGACTATAAACTGAGATCGTGTCCGTTTGCAAAGGCGTGTATAAATGCTTGGCTTTCTGGCCTATCCAGGGGGGAGTCTATGACTCTCAGTCGCTTAACGCCACAGAAACCGGGATAAGTACCGGCCTGATGAGCCTTAGGCTCGGGACGGACTTTTAACTTTTTTTCGTTACCACTCTGACCATCTTTCCTGGAGGAGACCAGCTATGGCCAGCGGTGTGGAGGACAGCAGCTAGCGTTTGTATCGTACTTGCCTACAGCACACTGCCTGAAACTCTCGTCCCAGTGCCTCCACCACTGCTCAAGGTGGTAAGCGAGATGTTAGGTATCTATTTTAGTGTGTATGGTATTGTCATGAAACTTATCGCTTTGATCATTTTATTTTCCCGATCGAATCGGGGAACTGCCATTCCTGAAGGGTAGGGTTGTTTGTTTTGTAGGCTATGAAATATCAGAAAAATATAGACTTCGGTGATCATTGTCATCTGTATCTACTCTTGTCAATGGGGATATCTCCATCGGCAGAATCGGGAGGCCCTCTTTTTCTTTATTTCCTATCAAATATCAGTGCTACTGGGGTGGTTGTTTTTTCCCCCAAGTCCTAGTCGAAAGGAAATGCAAGCTGATAATTATCATGTTTTATCTTCAGGTTTTTTTTTCTTTACATATCAAAAGATATCAATTCAGGGTGGTGAATCTGAACAGACGATTGTAAGAGTATCAGTTGTATATCAAACAGGTATGTCTACGTGGATTTCTCTCCTACTCAGATTCTGCCTTGGATCTCTCTTACTCCCCAAACCCCCCTCCTCCCCCTCATTCCTACCCCAGCCCTCAAAGGTCTTAGTCCATGAATGTATATGATTGTTTTATTTACAAAGCGCATAAATTGTCTATATCCATAATCATTATCGCAGCTTGTGGGGGGGGGGGGGGGTGAAAGCAACCCCTCCCCATCCTTTCAAAATATCCGCCTAAACATGAGCTTGTCTCCCATCCGCCTGGCCTTGAGTGGCGGTCTGGGTGCTTGCCTTTCGGATGAGACGGTAAACTGAGGCCCTGTGTGCAACACACATTAACTGCACATTAAAAGTAATAGAGAAATAGCCCAGGAACAAGAGAGTTGTCCCTGGAAAAACTATGTTTAAAAGGCACCTCTCATAGAGAACCAAATACACATACAGACAGGGAAAAAAATTTAAAGAAAAAGATATGGGTGGCGTTGATCCTGTAATGATGCACTCACCCTGGGATAGCAGCCTGAATTTCACGTAGAGCGATCTGCCTTGCCACACAGTACAATATGATATTACAAGATTCATACAACACAATACAATTTCTCACATTCCAATACAATCCACAACCCTGACTGTCAACAGACATAGTTGCTCCCACAAAAAGAAGTGCATAAGATAAGTGTGTTTCGCAAGAAGGGCTTCAAGTTTCATGCAGAAGGAATGATCGGTAAAGGTGTCCCACAACCTATGAGGTCGCTGGGAAGCGAGATGTCAGAGGCCTCAGCTTCTCTAGGAGGCCAGCATATTTAGGGCGGCGTCTATCTCCTCCCCCTATGGAGTGATAGTGCTTTGAAAAGTGGTAAAGACAATAATTATAAGATTCGGTTTGTTTCGATAGAGAGGCCTTTCACGAAGGTTGTCCCATGTGCCGTGAATGTAGACAATGTGTAAAGAGTGCTGTGGGCTTTCCTTTGTACTTGTACAGGTTCTGTGGTGTCTTGTTATTCTTCTCTCACATACATAGAGAGAAGTGAATACGGTCTGCTTTCAATTGAGAAGAAACGAACGGGAACAAAGGGGGGGCCTTCTTCTAACGAAATCGGGGAGATGGGGGATGTATGTGTGTTGGGTGTGTGTGTGGGGGGGGGGGGGGGGGGGGTAGGGGAGGGGGCAAGTGCGTGCGTGCGTGTGTGTGTGTGTGTGTGTGGTGTGTGTGTGTGTGTGTGTGTGTGTGTTCCTGTTCACTCCACTGCCTAAACCTGTACTGACAAAGCTGTTCTTAGGTTTGTTGAACAAAATACCTCTTCATGATCACTTAAGAATTCCGTTTAGGGCATACATTTGCTAGTGACGGTGTATATGTCACTGCACTTTCATTTCAGAGGAAAAGAAGCAGAAGAAAAAAACACACCAATTCACAGTTTAGTTTATACTTCTGTCACGTACAGGGGTTTGATGGAGTTTCAAAGTTTACTCGTACGGTTGTTCTGACCCTAGCCCTCTAGGCAGCCATATCCCGTCTTGGAGAGGATGCTTGGTGAATGTGAGTGTCCGTGATCTAACGGATACTGCTATCATAGTCTGCGGATTCTTTCTTTGCGTGTTTGACTTTGTGCATTTTCGAGAGAGAGAAAAAATGACGATAGGGACGACAGCATTGCCTGATAACTGATAAGTTGTTACATTCAAAACTAAGCGATCCTGTGTAGGACTGCATCTTGTACACAATCTTTAAAAAATGAATAATAATAAAAATTAAAAAAACTGGCGCACGTGAGATTTTCACTTGCACTTGTTCTCCTGCCTGAAAATCAGTATGGGGCAGTTTTCCTCATGCTTCGCGCTTACTCTTGTTCAGGGTCTTGAAAAAACCAACACGTGTGACAGCTTCCGAACAAGTGTTGGGCGTTTTGTCTTCAAAAGTGTACGCTTGCTGGCATCCTGTTCATGAGCTCTTGTTCTTGTTAGTGGTTTGCTGAAAGAGATTAAACGAAACACATTTATTTGATTAAAACATGATCTTTTTCATGCAGATCAGTCAAATAAATATACTGCCAAACGTCAAACTAAATACCGTGAATAAGAATGAAAGACACTAATGACGTAGTGTACTTCGCGCGAGTCAAACTGTTATTAGACGTGTTTTTGCTGCAGTAATATCATATTTAAAACAGCAGTATCAACAAGGATTTCAAAATTTTCCTTGGCGATTTTCTTGTCGTGAAGGCAAAATCAAGAGGACGGTGAAATGAGAGTGAGAGAAAGACTTTTGTTTTAGAGCTGACTTACATGAAGAGAGCAGGGGCATTCGTGTTTAAGGATATACAGAGAAATGTTTGTCCTTAATTTATTTTTCGCCGCCGAAACTAGAATCACTAATTTCGGGTTGGATTTTTTTTTCTGGAGATTGCACTTGCAGGCAGGATTTTGTTCTGTATATTTTGGTCTGGACACCATGCTTTATTTGATGTAGAATTCTTCTTCATGAATGATTTTTTTCTTGGTCAGAATGATATTTCGTTACTTTATTGGCATTACTTTGGGTTATTCATTTTTTTGGGTTTCTTCAGTATCCTAAATGATTCTTTTTTGCTTTTTATTTGAATTCAAGCTTGTCAAGGTTTTGTTGTATTATTGTGTATCCGCGTGTATGGCTTGAACAAAAGACATTGTGTAATACTTGACTTTGTATCCATGAACAAAGTAGTGAAATGCTATATTGAAAAAAAAAAATGATTGTACGATGTATGTATGTATATATGTAAGTACGTATTGTTGTTGTTGTTGTTGTTCATTCCACATTGATACCAGTGTCAAATTTGGATCTGTGATTGGCTCTTTACTCCGCTGCATTTTTTTTTCAGATTTGACAAGAAAATACTGAGAGGGTTGAATAAACATGACTTTGATATGCTGAAGACAAGTGACTGGTGTTTTCTCTCTGTTTGCTTGCGGTTTTGTCTTCTGTGTGTATAGGTCGGGATACCAGGAGGAAACAAAGGACAGACATATGCTGCAGGAAGGAGACTTTAGCCAGTGGTTCAGGTATGTTAAGAGATGGAGTTGAGCATAGGTACGTGAAAATAAAATGAGATGAGTAAAAAAAAAAAAAAAAAAAAAAAAAGGATGTATGCATAAAATACCTCTCTCTCTCTCTCTCTCTCTCTCTCTCTCTCTCTCTCTCTCTCTCTCTCTCTCTCTCTCTCTCTCTCTCTCTCTCTCTCTCTCCCCACACACACCACAACACGCACACACACACAGAGTGGGAACGAGACAGACACAGAGAGAGAACATGAATGTAATGTAAATGTAAACTTGGAGAGTGCTTGACTTTGGAGTGACCCAAGATACTAAAAAGAAATCCAATAGGTTAAAAAGGAGCATGATAAGATAACCAACGATAACTTGAAAGCAAAATACCGTCATTAGCAATTGCAAATTAATGGTCAGGAAAATAAAAACAGCAATCGCAATCAAGTAAACAGTACCTGGTCGAAATAACATAATATAAATCCACACAAACAGCTCAAGCTCCACAATATCCTTCGATATAAAAGAAGAAATAAAATAAAATAAACACCAAACTATAATTTGAAGGAAAAGAAAGAAAAGAAACCCATCACAAACACTTCATTGATATTTGGAGGCAACGTTCGCTTTATTCCACAAAAAAAAACTTTTGTCATCGTTGAACAAGTTCTAAAATAGAGCCGAAGAACCTGAACAGGGACTGTATGCAGTGTAGTATAATACTGTGCAGAAAATTTCATGATTTTATTGTGTCATTTCAGATGGTGGGGAAAAGATTCCGAGATAGAGTGGGTAGCACGTGAAAACAATCACAAGAGACACTAAATAATCAGATTATCTGCTTTGTAGCACAAACACAAACACATACGCACACACACACACACACACACACACACACACACACACACACACACACACACACACACACACACACACACACACACACACACACAGAGTGAGAGAGAGAGATGTAATATATACGTGACATGTAGGACAAGTAAGCTTTTTCTGCTCTGTGTGTGTGTGTGTGTGTGTGTGTGTGTTGTCTGTCTGTCTGTTGTCTGTGTCTTAGTCTATGCACGCACCACGCACACAAATGCGTGAATATCACGCAATGTTAATGTCATTAATATATATATATATATATATATATATATATATATAATATATATATATATATAATATATATATGATATATATATATAGATATATATAAGAGAGAGAGAGAGAGAGACCTCCACAGTCGTGCATTGAAATCCATGATTTTTTTTTTCAAGATACGTGACTTTTGTTTAAAAGTATATTCCAAAAGAAATATTTTATTCAAAGGTTGATTAGCATTATTAATACAATAATGCCTTGAAAAATCATGTGTATGTTTTCCAAAATGGTTTTATTGTAAGTGCTGTTGCAGTTGCTGCTTTTTGGCAATGTAAAAGCAAAGAACATGTCAAATGGACAACAATAATACTTCAAAGAGACAGGATCATCATTAAGTTTCATGGTCATAATCCAATGTAAAACAACCCACCCCACCCATCCCAAAAAAAGATAAAACAAGTATTGAAACTGCCATGTTTTCTGTCCTTGGACGTAAGACATATATTTCAGAGCTTCTTTCAAAATTAACTTGTGTTAAAAACAAACAAACAAAAACCTTCTTGTCGTCGTGATGAAAAAGAACAGATATCTATCCCTGCGAAAATAGAATTATTTTCCTCAGATTCATGTCATATCAAGCAGTTATCTAGATTTTCTTCACCAAACAATAGGCTGTTTTTCTCTCGGTAAAGGTAAAAGGTAAAGATGTCCTATAACATATGTGGTCGTAGGGGACCTCAGAGACCTTAGCTTCTCTAGGAGCCAGCATATTGAGGGCGGCGCCCATCTCCTCTCCCTTGCTGCTTTACCTTCCCTGACCCTAACGATGGCAGGTATCCATTTACAGCTTGGGGAACTGGGGAAACTGTACTGAAGCCAAGACACGCAAACGGTCACCCATCCACTGGGTAACCACGCTCGATGCTACTTAACCTTTGGCTTGGGGAAAGCGAGTGCTTGACCACTGAGCTTACTGTCCCCATTCTCTAGAAAAGTTCATGTATTCTAAACCAGCTGTTCCGTACTCTTTTTGCTGAGAATACTGTGGACCTGCATTCCAAGTTGGTTTTTGTTCTCTGAGTGTAAGAAACTTAGGCACTACAATTGTTTAGCTTGTGAAATGGATTAGCGGGAACTGCATGCAGGTTCTTACTGGCTACTGCCAGAAGAAACGCCAGGCGCGAAGAAGTAATAATGCAAAATTAGTCCTATTCTTATTCTGACTCCTGCCATTTCTAACGAGTGCACAACCTTTGCATGGCCTCAGTGGTCGGCGGGACTAAAACAAATATAATTGAGTTCTACTGATTGTCGTCGTTGTCGTTAATCGTCGTTTGCTTGGTTGTCGCTTTTATGTACAGATAATCAACCGTGCGCCTCCCTCAACCTCCATCCCCCCAAAATTAAAATAAATAAATAAACAAATACACAAATAATTAACAGACTAAAAATCGCGAAATGATTGTTAATTAAGTTCACCCATTCTTAAGCCATTTCTTGGAAAACCACATTCCTTTGTTCTTTATGCTAACGTAAACAACATTTAACACCGTATCAGGACAAATCGAATGCATCAACTCCGAAAGAATATCCAGTCTGCACAATATTACAAACAACGTAGTAATACAACAAAAGAATATCTCAACAACATTGCTTTGTTACCCCTTGTCACTGAAGTTTTGAGTTAAGGAAATAAAACACAGACAGACAGACTTAACAGTTAAATACGGAGTACACATTTTCTAACCAAATTTCACGGATATAACATTCAAATACGGAGTATATACATGAAAAAAAAATATCAGTAAATATTTTGTATCTTAGTGTTGGTCCCTATATCGTTAAAGGCACTTTGTCGTGAAGGAAACGTGATACTGGGGGAATATGGGGATAGAAAAGGGAGGGAAAATGGGTATATAGTGAGACCTTTGCTCATATAAAACACACAACACTTTTTAACAAGACATACTGTAGGCTTCTGTTGTTTTTCTTTTTTTCCAAACTCATACAGTGAGTAGGCGTACTTGTGATTTCAGAACCCTGACCCTCTGTCTGTTCTGTCTGTCTGTTGTTTTTGTCTGTCTGTCTGCTTGTATGTCTGTCTCTGTCTCTCTGTCTCTGTGTCTGTCTGCTGTGTCTGTCTGTCTGTCTGTCTGTCTGTCTTTTGTCTGTCTGTCTGTCTGTCTGTCTGTTCTCTCTCTCTCTCTCTCTCTCTCTCTCTCTCTCTCTCTCTCTCTCTCTCTCTCTCCCCTCTCCCTCTCTCTCTCTCTCTCTCTCTCTCTCTCTCTCTCTCTCTTCCTCTCTCTCTCTCTCTCTCTTCCCCCCCCCCTTCCCAATGAACTTCTTTGTGATATAGTAATAAAAGGACGGCCGGACTTTGCTATGTAATCAAAATTACACATTATATCTTTTGTATCAACGTTCCGATATGTCAATAGTTTTCTTCTTTTTTGCGTTATTTTTTTTTTCATTCGCTTTATTCACAGTCATGCACGGTTATACGAGTAAGCATTAAAAAGTATGCTGCACAGGCGCACATGCAGGCACGTATGGTGTGTGCGCGCCCTTAGACGCACGAGCGCGCGTGCACACACACACACACACACACACACACACACATACACATACACACTCATAGTCCTTCGGATGAACTTTAAACTGGCGCCGTGTGCGAACGCACGCAGAACATCTTGCGCAACACGTTAAATCTGTTCGCTTTTCATAAGAGTAGGCCATCGTGTGCGTGGACAGATGCAATATTTACAAAAACTGATACACACGGAACGGATGAAAAAAAAGCACATTGCTTATTCTGTTATCCTCGATATAAAAGATAAGAAATAATAAAAATAAATAGGCAAGTGTGATTTTGCGCCTCCAACATGCACAAAACCAAAACAAAACTATGTCTTTTCAGAAGTAGTTCATTTGACCAGTCCACATTTCTTCCTTCTGTCTCGAAGATGAGAGTCGCCACATTTGACCATGAACAGATCGCATCATCATCTAGCACCTGCAACACACACACACACCACACACACACACACACACACACACACCACGCACGCACGCACTCACGCACACACACACACAATAGGGTAGTCTTAACACCTGGGCTTAACAGGCAGATATAAAGTTGCTGTACTACATTATATATATGGTAACTGCGTGCATAGGCCCTACACATAACACGAAAATATAACTTTAAATATTTAGTAAAAGAGATTCTTTATGGGTTTGTTGTTGACGTTTTTGTTTGTTTTGTTTATTTGTGGGTTTGTTTTTTTTTACCCTGGCTGCAACAAAACCTCAAAAGACACCGATTCTGAGAGAAACAGAACACTCGCAATACAACTTTCACCAACAAAAATTAGCCTGGTCGTATTCGTCAAGCTTAGTTATGTCCCCTGCATACACATGTGCACTATGGCGTGTAGAGGCAGTGTGCGAAGTTGTGTGTTATCAGAAAATGAATTGTCACAAGTGCCAGGAGCTTACAGCGACAGAATATGGATGACAAGGTAAGCTGCTTGCGTTTTTGGTTGATTCGTGTTTTTTCATCACAAAAAATGGAAAGGGAATAGTTAATAATTGGGTTGAAGAATGAGCAAGCTCCTTGAAGTGTACTTCACTAGCATGTCCTCCTACCCTTCTCGACGTTTGGCTGTGTTGACATAATTGTGGCACCGTCTTCTCTTGTATTGAATGAAATTCGGGTGTCTTTTTCCTATTTCTGTATCGTCACAGGATAGGGCAGACAGAATACGAATATTGCTTGAATTTTTGCAGCGACTAGACAGGATTTTAGAGAAGTAATAAAACAGCAGATGCACGTGCATGGCAGACGTGCATGGCAGACGAGAAAAATGGCAGCTTTAAAAAATAGCTTTGCTTCCTGCAAATTACACACTCCTGCCAGGAACGAAACTTTTTTAATTTTATTTAGTAATGTGTAGTAAGAACTTCTGTGATGTTTCTTGTTAAAAAAAAAAAAAAAAAAGATTTCTGCGATGGGAAGATTGATTTGATGCAACAGCCTGGGCCGCACAGCAATAACAATAAACAAACAGAAAATGAAGCCAGAAAACTCTCTTTCCTCTGTCTTTCTTTTCTTTTCATTTATTTTCGTTTTAACTCTTGCTTTTGAAATATTCTTTCAGTGAAATATAGAAGATACAAACAAACTGGTTTGGAGAACGAGATCTGCTGGCATAGATTCAGAATTGTTTCAGAGGGCGTTTGTCGGGCTTTTTTGCGACTTGTAGATCTACGTCGTTTTGACATGTGCAAAACAATCTTAAGAAAAGAATTTTGCAACAAAATGACCACACCGCTTTGTTTTTAAAAAGGATACATATAAATAAAATCTATCAATGGAAATTTTACGAAAGAGTTTTGGGAGTAAGAAATTCAGGATAAGAAACTCTTTGACGTACAGAGAGAACACTGAACATGAACTGAACACTGAACACATTTTATTGCTTTTAAAGCTGACAAAGCTTATCAAGCATGCATCGCGAAAGATCGAATCGAACACGACGCGAAATGTTTGACATGGAAACCATAACAAACAGGTTTTTTCTTTCTTTTTTTTCATATGGTATTGACAATATTTGTCAGCGACTGTCACTTTATATGTACACATCAAGCAGCACTCTGGTCCACGGTACACGGCCGTCGTCACCCCATGTAGAAAACAGATGAGGTCACGGAGCACCAACGTACAGAGAGAGAGAGAGAGAGAGAGAGAGAGAGAGAGAGAGAGAGAGAGAGAGAGAGAGAGAGAAAAGAATGATGAATGAATGAATGAATGATATTTCTTTAAAATGAATAATCCTTATTTTTCAGGGTTACAGAGTAAGCATTACATACTTTTTTCATCCGGCCCTTGCCCATCATCTTGAAGAGAGAGAGAGACAGAGAGACAGACAGACAGACAGACAGAGAGAGAGACAGACAGACAGACAGACAGAGAGAGAGAGAGTAGAGAGAGATGAGAGAGAGAAGAGAGAGAAGAGAGGAGAGAAGAGATTAAAGAGAAGGGATCTAACCGTGACAACGCCACTGTAGATGCTTTGCGGAGAGCAGTGGTTGAGGACCTGGCGACAGACGAAGTCAGTCAGTGGGGGGACTCCTCTCCTGTGTGCTCCTTCAGCTTCTGCCGTACCCATGGCTTGATGCGACGATCCGTCAGACACTGCACACACATCCGTGATATCATGGCGACGATGATGATGGTCATGTGTTTTACTTCACATTTGTACATCACTTCTCCTGTTAGACATTAAATATTCCCCCTTCTGTATATTATGCATTACCACACACACACACACACACACACACACACACACACACACACACACACACACACACACACACACACACACACACTGCTCTCTCTCTCTCTCTCTCTTCTCTTCTCTCTCTCTCTCTCTTCTCTCTCTGTCTCTCTCTCTCTGTCTGTCTCTATCTCTGTCTCTCTCTCTCTCTCTCATCTCTGTCTCTCCTTCTCTGTCCTCTGTCTCTGTCTTTCTCTTTCGCTCACACACACACACACACACACACACACACACACACACACACACACACACACACACACACACACACACACACTTTGCACTAGAAACGTAGTAAGAATCGTACAAAGAGGACAAAAAAGAGAAGGAAAGGAACGAAGAAAAGACCCTCAACTTCCCACCCCCACCCCACCCCTACTATCCCTTCGACCTCACCTGATCCACAATAGTCCAGTCCACAGGATAGCGGTACACATCAAACTTGCCGCACGGGATGCGAGCGATCAGCCTTCGGACCCGCCGCATCTTCTTCCCTCCCTTCTCCTCTGACCGTTTCCTCCTCCTCCTCCGTGACCTGTCTGTCGCCTCTCCTCCTCATCCTCTTCCCCCTCCTCCTCCTCTCCTTTGCGGTTGGTAGTTCTCCTGTTCCTCCTGCCGCCGTCGTTGTCATCGTCGTCGCTGCTACTGCTGCTCTCTTCCATAGGCAACAGAGGATGGGGGTGGCGGTAAGGGTGGGGGTTCGTGGTGGTGGTGGTGTGGTGTTGGCTGTTTCGGTGGTGGTGGTGGTTGTTGGGATGTGGGAGCCGTTGGTGTTTGTGGTGTGGGAGTGGGGGTGGTTGTGGTGGTGGAGGGGTGTGTGGAAGAGGGGGGTAGTGTGGGGTCGGTGGTCGCTGGGGTGGTTTCGGCTGAGGGTTCTTTTGGGTGGTGGGTGTGAGTTCTGCGTCTGCAAAATAGAGAAGCATCTGTATTTCGTGTGCGTCTGTTGGCTGGCTGCTGTCAGTTACTCTGCTCTCTCTTTCTCTCTCTCTGTCTCTGTCTGTCTCTGTCTTTGCTTCTGTCTGTCTTCTGTCTGTCTGTCTTCTGTCTGTCTGTCTGTCTGTCTGTCTTCTGTTCTGTCTCTGTGTTGTGTGTGTTGTGCGTGCGCGCGCGCGCGCGTGTGTGTGTGTGTGAGTGCATGTATTGTCTGCGTGTGTGTGCGTATTTGTGTGTGTGTGGTATGTGTGTGGTGCGTATGTATTGTGGGGGGGGGTGATTGCGCATGCGCACGCTCCCGAACGCACCAACAAACCACATGGTGCCTTTGAATTTAACGAAAATAAAGAAAAACAATCCGCTAAATGCATGAACAAAAAACACACGGTGCCTCTAAAGAAATAAAAGAAAAAAACATGTTAAAGTAGAAACTAAAAAACATTCCTTACCTGAAAAATTCTCTTGTCACAACATTCGTCAGTACCATTGATTTCGTCGCTCCTTTCTACAGTCTTTTCCTGCTTTTTAGCTTCATGTGCAGCACCTTCCACACCTGAGCTGCTGACATCTGTCACAGGGGATTTGGCTTCTGCCATGTCTGCAGGTGATCTTTGAGGCCTGTGAGATGGGTTGTTTCTGCCAACGCCTGCTTGTGTCCACTGAGGGTGTCTGTGTATCCGTTAAAAGTTCCGTCGTCTTTGAAAGGTCATCAGACGAATTTGGCGCTGTGTGTTTGTTCGTTGTTGGTGGTCGTTCGTTACTGTTTTGGCAGTATCTGTGACTTGTCAGGTATGTCAGATATGTCTGTGAGAATTTCACTTGCAGTTGCTTTGTGCTCGTTGACGTTAATTGAACGGTTGTCTGTTTCTACCAAAGGTTGATTCGGTTTCAGTATTGCCGTTGTATCTACTCAAAATTCTCGTCCGTTTCCATTGCACATTGCTGCTGTTTTTGTCATATGTTTGGTGATTTCTAGTGAGGTTTGGTTAGCATCTGATAAAGGTTCTGCATTTGTTGTCGAAGGTTTATTCGTTTCTGTCACGGCTGTTGGAGTTTCTGTTGGAGATCGGTTTTACCAAAATTTTGTTGGCGTTTGTAACCATGTTTTTGTAGGGATTGTATCGTCTTTGTCAGTTCCCCATCCGTTTCAGTCACAGATTCTGTCTGTTTTGTCAGGGATGTTTCTGCGTCCGTCATCTGGGCTGTGTTTGTCAAGACCTCAGTTCCTTCAGTCAAGGGTTCGGCTGTATTCGTCGGAGTTAGCTGTGGTTCACTTAAGGGGTCATTTGTGCTGGTTATGATTTCATTGGTTCAGTCAGTGGCTCGTGTGTGTGTGTGGAGATTTCTTTCAATGCTGTCACTGGGTCATGTACGTTTGTCACTCTCATTTGTTTCCATGGGTTCTTCCGCTTTTTCGGGCTGTTCCTCCGTTTTGTCAAACTGTTTCTCGTTTTTTCGACTGTTTCTTTGTGGTTTTAAGCGTGTCCCCTGATTGCTTCAACTCTTTATCTGTGTCTAGCACAACGTCATTGGGTTCTGTTTGCTGTTCTGAATTTGGAAATCAGGTTCATTTGTTTCCGTGAGAAGTTCACCTGCGTATTTCAAAGATTGCTGTCTTTCTGTGAAATGATCAGCAGAGTTGGCAAGAATTGTGGTGTTTTTGTAGAGATGTTTCTGTTTCTGTAGGTACTTCGCTTGTTGTATTATCGGTCTGTCTGTCTGTGCCGTAGATTCATTTGTGTTTGTCAACGGTACCTCAGTATCTGTCACAAGTTCGATGCTTTCTGTTTGTAGCCCATCTGTTTGTTGTCATTTCCTCGTCAGTTACTTGATTCTGACTTTCCTCCATTTCTACCAAACTGTAAGTCGTTTCCACCAAGATTTCTTCGTGGTCAATCAGTGATTCGTCTATGTCCATCACTTGTTCGGTTTCTATCAGTTCCTCTCGATGGTCTGTGAACAGTCCATCTATTTTCGTCGTACTTTCGTTTGTTGTTATCAAATTTCTTCTGACACCGCAAAAATGTTCGCCGAACTGGTTGACAGTGTCTGTGAAATAGTCTGTTTTACCTGCATGCTGGTCATTTATCTCTGTCAGCGGTTTGGTCATTTCTGGTACTGGTTCTATGCCGTATGAAAAACAATATGATTCTTCTTCCATAGGTTCATCCGTATCTGTCATGGCATCGTATGCATCCAATGATATCACCCGTTCGTCTACCTCGGTCAGAAGCTGGCCTGTGTCAGGACATAAGTCCTTTGGCTTGGAGAAAGGTTGATCTTCTGTGTCTGCCGTGGTTTGATCTGTGTCTCCTCTGTTGATTTCCAGCTGTGGATGGTTTGTCGTTATTTCTTCCTCTTGGTGTGGTTTCTTCGATTCCGTCAACTGGTGTTTTTCTCTGGTCACTGTCAGTGGTGTCTGTGTTTCCATCATGTGTGGTTCCTTTGCGTCCATTGTCTGTGATTTCGTTGTTTTTTCAGTCTCTGAGTTATTTGCTTCATTCATCTCTCGGTCTTTCTGTCTCTGTTATTTGTATTTTGTTCGCTTCCTTCATCCGTGGTCTCTCGATTTCCATCAATTTTGGCTTCTTTGTTTCTATCTCGGTTCATTTGTTCCTTCCATCTGTGTATCGTTTGGTTCCATTTGTCGTTTTCTTGACTCGGCCATCTCTGGCTTCTTTGTTCCAATTATTTCTGGTTTATCTGTATCCATTACCTGTGGCATTGCTTCGTTTTCATCCTATTTTGTTTCTGTGTTTCTTTCTGTGGTTCCTGTGTTTCCATTTGCAATTTGTTTGTCAGCTGTGATTTCTTTGTTCCTTTCATACGCGGTTCCTTTGTTCCCGTCACCTTCGATGTCTTTGTTTCCGTTTGTGCTTCGGCTGTTTCCATCCTCTGTGGTTCACTTTTTTCCATCCATGCTTCGTTTATTTCCTGAGTAAATGGTTCATCTATCTCTACCTGCGATTGCTTTGTTTTTATTGTTGCTTGCTGCTCTGTTCATTTGTAGTTGGCTTGTTTCCATCTGTGGCTGGTTTGTGGCTGGTTTTGATTTCTTCGCTTGTATGTGCGGCCTATTTATTTTCGTCTGTTGTTCGCTTGCTTCTGTTTGCAATTCGTTTGCTTCTATTTGTGGTTGGTTTTCTTTAATTGTCTCTTGCTTCATTGGTTTCTGTCTGGTTCAGTTTGCTTTGTCTGTGGCCGGTTGGTTTTTGTTTTGGGTTGTTCGTTTCCATCATCGGTCCTCTCCTGTGTTCAAATGGGGTTTGTATGCTTGCATCATCTGATGCTGCTTGGATTTTGTTTGTAATTGGTTTTGATCTTCATCTTTTGCTCATTTGTTTCCTTTGATGTCTTGTGTGTTCGTTTAGAGCTTCTTCTATATCTGTCGTTGATTCGTTTGTGTCAGAGAAAGGTTCATCTATGTCTGTCACAGCTTCGTATACATTCCTAGGAAGATTGGTGCATTTGGTTCTGGTTCATCGACGTCAGTTGATGCATCATAATATATCTGACATTGATTCATCTATGTCTGCTGATGCATCTCTTGTTTTTTCCAAAGGTTTTCTCTTTTTGCTTCCAGGTCTGCTTCAGTGAAAGGATGTTTTGTTTGGGATGTGCATATTTTGTTCTTTGTAGAGACTTGGCTTTTGTCTGTGTGGCATCTATTCATTCTTTCATTTTTTCTGTTCTTCCTCAGTCTCTGCCACAGATTCATAGGATTCTTCTGCATCTGTCCCAGAGTCATATACATCTGTCAAAGATTCGTCAGAATCTGCAAAACGTTCTTGTTTTGCTGTGCTTGGCTCCTCTGCTTCTGATAGGTTCATCAGTTTCTGCTGCTGGTTTGTCTGTGAATGGCTCCTCTGTTTCTGACAATGAACCACTGTTCGATGCTGTGTCCTCTGTTTCAGACGTGGGTTCATTGGTTTCTGTAAATTGTTCCTCTGACAATGATGCGTTTTCTGAAAGTGGTTCCTCTGCATCAGACAAACGGTTGCTAGTTTCTGTAAGGTAGTCTTCTGTTTCTGACAGTGGGTTGTTAACTTCTGTGAATCTCTTTCCTTTTGACAGAGGTTTACTGGCCAGTTCACTAGCTTCTGTCAGCTGTTCTTCTGTATTTGACAACTCTTCATCTGCTGCTCCAACTTGATCGTCTCCTGAGAAAGCATCATCAACTGTTATGAACTGGTCTTCTTCTCCAGACAAGGGTTCATCTACTGTGATGAACTGTTCTTCTACTTCAGACAAAGACTGTTCATACATTTCATATCGCTCCTCATCTTCTGAAAAAGACCTATCAAATCTTGCAAAGTCCTTTTCTCCCTCAGACAAAGGTTCATCAACTGTTATAAACTGTTCATCTGATTCTGTTGAACGCCTACGAACTATTGTAAAGTCTTTTTGCACGTCTGATGACGACTCGTCGGCTGTTACAATTTGATCATCTCCTTCTGACAAAGCTTCGTCAACTGTTATGAATTGTTCATCTACTTCTGACATGGGGTCCTCGACTTCTGTTGATACGTCGTCTGTTTCTAACAAAGGCTCATCACCATCTGACGATGGTTCATCCGCTTCTGACAAAGATCCATGGCTTTCTGCAGGTTGTTGGTCTATTTCTGACAGGGGCTCGTCCACTTCTACTGGAACTTCGTCTCCTTCTGACAACATTTCGCTGTGTCCCTCTGATGGTTCTCTGGTTTCTACAAACCATTCTTTGAATTTGGTAGGGAGCTTGTCTATTTTCATTTAAACCTTCGTTAAGTGCATTCCTGTCTGGCCAAGGAATGATGTTTTCTTCACTTAGCTCCTCTGCTTCTAACACAACTGTACTAGTTGTTTCAAATGGTACTTCTCTTTCCAACAAAGGTGCTTCGTCTGTTACGAACAACTCGTCTGTTTCTAATAAAACCCTGACGGTTTCAACTAGTGGTTCTTCCTTCTCTAACAGAGGGGCTTCTGGTGATACAGAGGGTGTGTTTGTCAGTGACACAGGCTTGTCAACTGTTACAAGATCTTTGCCTACTTCTGACAGATGTGATGGTTTGCCTGATGTAGGTGCTTCAGCTGTTTCTAACACACTCTCTTCTATGGCTGTGAATTGTTCAAGTTCTCCCATCACCCACTTTCTGACTCTTGAGAGAGGTTCACTTGTTTCTGGTAAATGCACTTTTTCTATAGGGATTGGTACACCTGCTGATCTGATGATGGATCATTAATTGCTGTCAATTTTTTGTCTCTTTCTAATATTGGTTCTTTCGAAGTTGGGGATGTATCTTGTGTCTTTGACAAAGCCTGGTTGATTTCATTGAGGTGGAGTTGATTGTCTGTTTCTGACAAATGTTCATTGGCTGTTGTAAATGGCTCATCTGTTTCTGTCAAAGACTCTGGTATTGGTGAGAGATTTTTATTTGTTTGCGACATTATATCATTTGAATTTGTGGTTGATTCGTTTGTAGCTGATGAGAGCTCTTCGATTTCTACGTACTGGTCCTCAACTTCTGACAAAAGCTCCTCTACTGCAGTGATTGGTATATCTGTTTCTGATAAAGACTCGTCCATTGCTGTTTCTGTTGGCTCGTCAGTAACCATGAGTTGGTTCCCGTCAGTTGAAGGCTGGTTTATTTTTGTTTCTACCAAAGGCTCATCAGATTCTTCAAAGGGGTCAGAAGCTGACAGAGGCTCAATGATGACTGTTTCTACCAAAGGCTCTTCAGTTTCTGTGCATTGATTTGCATCTGACCAAGATTCGCTGAGTGTTGGTTCTGCTAAAAGATTTTCAGTTTCTGTCTGCTGAGTTACATCTGAAAAAGACTCACTGGTCACAGTTTCTGACAAAAGCATATCAGTGTTGGTGAGTTGCTCTGTGACTGATGTAGGCTTACTGGGTACTTTTTCTGTCAAAGATTTCTCTGTGTCTGTGGGCTCGCCTGCCTCTGACAAGGGATTGTTGACTGGTTTTTCAGTCAGTGGTTGATTAGTTGGTACAAGTTGATTTGTATCTGAGAGTGATTTATCAGCTACTGTTTCCGTCAGTTTATCATTCACTATGAACTGATCTGTAACTGACAAAGCCTCATCGACTGCTTTTTCTGCCAACAATTGATTATTTTGTGCAATTTGGTCTGTAACTGCCAAAGACTTAAGGGTTGTTTCTGTCGAGGGCTCCTCACTTTTCGTACATGGGTCTGTAGCTGATGAAGGCTCTTTTATGGTATTTTCTCTCAGAGACTCCTCGGGTACAGTCAGTTGATTTGCTGCATCGTCAGAGGCTCACTGGTCGTAATTTCTGTCAAAGGCTCATTGGTCGTAATTTCTGTCAAAGGCTCATTGGTCGTAATTTCTGCCAAAGGCTCATTGGTCATAATTTCTGCCAAAGGCTCATTGGTCGTTATTTCTGACAAAGGCTCATTGGTCGTAATTTCTGACAAAGGCTCATTGGTCGTAATTTCTGTCAGAGACTCATTGGTCATAATTTCTGTGAAAGGCTCAATGGTCGTAGTTTCTGTCAAAGGCTCATTGTTTACTCTGGACTGATCAGTATCTGGCAAAGACTCACTACCAGATGTTGTTATCGAAGTCTTAGTGTTCATCGTATTTGTCTGTGCCTGACACAGGCTGGCTGGTTTCTGTTTCTGTCAAAGGCTCATTATTTTCTGAATGTAGATGTCTTGCTGACAAAGACTCATTGATTACTATTCTTGTCAAAGGCTCATCATTCACTGTGGATTGATCTGTGGCTGGCAAAGGTTTTGTTACTGCTGTTTCTGTGATTGGCGCATCAGTCACTGCGGACTGAGTTGTTTCTAACAATGGCTGGTTGGCAACTGTTTCTGTCATAGGTTCATCGTTTATTTGGAATTGGTCTGTTTCTGTGTAAGGGTCTCAGCAGCAATAGACTGGTCTGTTTCCATCAAAGTTTCAGCGGTTACATCAAGTTGATCTACATCTGCCAAAGTTTTGTCAGTTGCCTGAATTTGGTCTATCTCTGACATCGGCTTTTTGTGGGCATCTTGGGGAGTTTCGATTGTTTCCATTGGTGTTTCATCTCCTTCATGTAAGGGTTTATGTATCTCTGGCAATGTCTGGTCTGCAGATATCAAAGGTGTGCCAGTTTTCATTTCTGTGTTGCCTCTTTCTGTCTCTGCTTCTGTAAATGTTTCATTTGATTCTATGACCTGCTTTTGGGGTTCTACAAGTGGTGATTCAGTTCTCGTGATAGTCTCGGTGATTTCTGTTGGTGGTTCACTCGTGTCCATTTGAATCAACTCAGTGTTCATTGTATGCTCGTTCTTTTCAGATTTTTCCTCGTTTTTGGTCTCTGCTATGTCTATTTTGAGTTGTGGGTTTTTCTTTTTGATAACCAATTTCTTTGGCTCTGTTTGCAATTTCCGACTTTTTGTGGAAGCTTGGTTCACTTTTAAAGGACCACTTGGCCTCTTAAGTGGTGATACTTCCCTTTCTGCAGAATTTCTGAACGTTTTCTCTGCTGGTAATTGACCTGTTCCTGAAATTATCTTGTTTCTTTCAGCAGAATGATCGTGGATCTCATTCAGCAGGTTGTTGAACTCGTTTTCCTGACTTTTGGTTTTGGTAGGTTGATCCTTTAGTTCTTCTGGTAACTCGTGAGATTCCTTTGAAGCATCATTTGTTTCTGTCAGTTTTTCTTCTGATGATTCTGTTTCTGCCAGTGATTCATTCATGTCCTTCAGTAGTTTGTGCTTTTGCATCGAGGGCTCATGTGTTTTGACTGGTTGGTTGGTTGTTGTTTGTAGTCTGTGTATGTTTTCCTGTGATGTGTTGGGTTTTGCCTGTGATTCTTGCGTTTTTTCTAATGGTTCAAGAGTTTGAGCCATTGGTTCCAGCATTTCCGTCACTGATTCTTCTGAGAGTTCGGTGGCCTCTGGCGGTGGTTTGTTTGAGAGTTCAGTGGCTTTTGTCTCTGTTTCGTCCAACAGCTTGGTGGATTCTGCCATTGATTTATCTGAGGGCTCAAAGGTTTCTATTTGTGGTGTATCAGATGCTTTGGTGGTTTTTCTGGTAGTTTGTTTGATTGCTCAGTGGTATGTGTCTGTGGTTTGTCTGACAGTTCGGTGGTTTCTGTTTCTAGTTTGTCTGCTAGCTTGGTGGTTTCTGTTTCTGGTTTGTCTGGTAGCTTGGTGGTTTCTGTTTCTGGTTTGTCTGGTAGCTTGGTGGTTTCTGTTTCTGGTTTGTCTGGTAGCTTGGTGGTTTTGTTTCTGGTTTGTCTGGTAGCTTGGTGGTTTTGTTTCTGGTTTGTCTGGTAGCTTGGTGGTTTCTGTTTCTGGTTTGTCTGGTAGCTTGGTGGTTTCTGTTTCTGGTTTGTCTAATAGCTCGGTAGGTTTCGTTTGTGGTTTGTCTGGTAGCTCTGTGGTTTTTTTTGTGGTTTGTCTGGTAGATCAGTGGTTATTGTTTCTGGTTTTTCTGATGGTTCGGTGGTTTTTGTCACTAATTTTTGTGATGGTTTGTTTGAGGTTACAGCGGTGTTTGTTTCTGATTTGTCTGGGAGCACTGTGGATTTTGCTTGTGGTCTGTTTAATGATTTTTCTGATGGTGACATGGGTTTTATTTGTGATTTGACTGATGGCACAGTAGGTTTTATCTGTGATTTGTTTGAAGGCAGGGTGGGTTTTTCCTGTGGTTTAACTGATGGCACAGTGGGTTTCATCTGTGGTTTGACTGATGGCACATTGGTTTTTATCTGTGGTTTAGCTGATGGTTCAGTGGTTTTCATCTGTGGTTTGATGATGGCACCGTGGTTTTTATCTGGGTCTGACTTGTGGCATAGGGGTTTTATCTGTGATTTCTCTGATGGCACGGTGGTTTTTATTTGTGGTTTGACTGATGACGCAGTGTGTTGTATCTGTGATTTCTCTGATGGCACAGTAGTTTTAGTTGTGATTTCTCTGATGGCATAGTAGTGTTTAGTTGTGGTCTGGCTGACGGCACATTGGTTTTTGCTTGTGGTCTAACTGATGGCATGTTGCGTTTTATCTGTGGTTTGTTTGATGGCACAGTTGTTTTCATCTGTGGTTTGACTGGTGGCATAGCGGGTTTTGGTTGTGGTTTGTTGGATGGCATGATGGTTTTTCTTTGTGGTTTGTCTGAGGGCACAGTACGGTTTGTTTGTGGTTTGTCTGTTTGCACAGTCTCTCTTGCTTGTTGTTTGTTTGATGGCACAGGAGGTTTTGCCTGTGGTTTGTTTGATTGCATAGGAGGTTTTGCCTGTGGTTTAATTGATGGCACCGCGGTTGTAACTAGTGGTTTGTTTGATGTCACAGGAGGTTTTGCCTGTGGTTTGTTTGATGGCAACGTGGGTTTGTTCAGTGGCTTGTGTGATGGCAGGAAGCTTCCTGTGTTTGGTTTGTCTGTGGTTTTTGATGGCACAGTGGCTCTTATCTGTGGTTTTTGTGATGGCACGGAGGGTTTTGTCTGTGGTTTGTTTGATGACAAAGATGTTTTCATTGGTGGTTTCCCTGATGGCGCGATAGTTCCTGTCTTTGATGGCATCGTGGTTTTAGCTTGTGGTTTGTGCATTGGCACAACAGCTTTTGCCAGTGGTTTGCCTGATGGCATAATGGGTTTTTTTCTGTGTCTTGTTGCTTGGCACAGGGGATTTTGCCTGTGGTTTGTCAGCTGGCACATGGGAGGTTGTCTGCTGTGGTTTGTCTGATGGCAAAGAGGTTTTTGTAAGTGTTTTGTCCAACGGCAGAGGAGGTTTTACCTCTGGTTTGTCTGATGGCACAGTAGTTTTTGTCTGAGGCTTGTCTGATGGCACAGTGGGTTTTCTTTGCGGTGTGTCTGATGGCATACTGGTTTCCGTGTGTGATTTTTCTGATGGCACGGGGGCTTTGCCTGTGGTTTGTCTGATGGAAGACAGGCTTCTGTTTGTGGTTTTACTGATGGCACCGTGGTTTTTGCCTGTGGTTTGTCTGATGGTGTATTGGTTTCTATATGTGGTTTGACTGATGGCACAGTGGCTTTTGCCTGTGATTTGTCTAATGGCACAGTGGCTTTTGCCTGTGGTTTGTCTGATGCACAGTGGCTTTTGCTTTTTTGTGGTTTGTCTAGTGGCATAGAAGGGTTTCTGTTTGTGCTTTTTTTGTGTGGTACAGTGGCAATTGCCTGTGGTTTTTCTGATAGCACGGTTATTTCTGTCTCTGGTTTGTTGGATGACACAATGGCTTTTGCCTGTGGCTTGTCTGACAGCACCGTGGCTTCCATATTACTGGTTTCTGGTGATGGTTTGCATGATTGGTCAGTGGGTTTTACCGGTTGTT
>CM060320.1:44230631-44233131 GCA_030674155.1 Stramonita haemastoma | reverse complement strand
TTAGGGTAGGGGTGTGGTGTTGTGTGTGGTATTAGTGTGGTGTGGTGTGGTGGGGTATGGTGGGTGGGGTGGGGTGTGGTGTGGTATTAGTGTGGTGTGGTGTGGTGGGGTATGGTGGGTGTGGTGGGGTGTGTGTGGTGTGGTAGGTGTTTTAGGGTAGGGTGTGGTGTTGTGTGGTATTAGTGTGGTGTGGAGTGGTGGGTATGGTGTGTGGTGGGGTGTTGTAGGGTAGGGGTGTGTCTCTCTCTCTCTCTTCTTCTCTCTCTCCTCTCCCTCCTCTCTCTCTCCTCTCTCTCCTCTCTCTCTCTCTCTCTCTCTCTCTCTCTCTCTCTCTCTCTCTCTCTCCCTACCCCCTCCTCTCTCTCTGCTCTGCCCTCTCTCCCTCCCTCCCTCCCTGGTAGCACAATTTGTCCTAACAGCATACCTCTTCGTAGGCTGCTTCCTTCTCCTCGCTGGTTTTGGCCCGTCTTCTTTCTTCCTTCGTTCCGCTTTTGTCTTTCCTGAACAGCCCAAAGGGATGACGATCATTGTGCTAGGAGTCGACATTCTTCTGACGCTACCACTTTACAAGAAACGGAGAGGTAGAAGAAGAAGTGGAGGTGGAAGTGGTGAGTAGAGTGGGAGGGGAAGAGGAGGAAAGAAGAAGAAGAGAAGAAGAGAGAAGAGAGAGGAGAAGAAGAAGAAGAAAGAGAAGAGAAGAAGAGGGAAGAAGAAGAAGAAAGAAGAAGGAGAAGGAGGAGAAGAAGAGGAGAAGAAGAAGAAGAAGGAGAAGAAAGAAGAAGAAGAAGGAGGAGAAGAAGAAGAAGAAGGAAGGAGAGAAGAAGAAGAAGAAGAGGGAGAAGAAGAAGAAGGAGAGAAGGAGAAGAGAAGAAGAAAGAAGAAGAGAGAGGAGGAGAAGAAGAAGAAGAAGAAGAAGGAGAGAAGAAGAGAAAGAAGAAGGAGAAGAAGAAGAAAGAAGAAGGAGAAGGAGAGAAGAAGAAGAAAGAAGAAGGAGAAGAAGGAGAAGAAGGAGAAGAAGAAGAAGAAGAAGGAAAGAGAAGAAGGAGAAGAAGAAGAAGAAGAAGGAGAAGGAGGAGAGAGAGAGAAGAGAAGAAGAAGAAGAAGAAGAAGAAGAAGAAGAAGAGAAAGAAGGAGAAGGAGAAAGAAGAAGAAAGAAGAAGGAGAAGAGAGAAGGAGGAGGAGAAGAAGAAGAAGAAGAAGAAGAAGAAGGAGGAGGAGGAGGAGGAGGAGGAGAAGAAGAAGAAGAAGAAGAAGAAGAAGAAGAGAAGAAGAAGAAGAAGAAGAAGAAGAAGAAGAAAAAGAAGAAGGAGGGAGGAGGAGGAGGAGGTGGAGGAGGAGGAGGAAGAAGAAGAAGAAGCAGAAGAGGAAGAACAAGAACAAGAAGAACAAGAAGAACAAGAAGAAGAGGCATGTTATTGTCTGTCCGTTTAGTTTCAATATACCACAAAGAACTATATTCTCTTTCTATCTATCTCTCTGTCTCTCTGTGTCTCTCTCTGTCTTGCTCTGTCTCTCTTTCTCTCTGTTTCTGTCTCTCTCTGTAACTGTCTCTGTCTCTCGTCTGTCTGCTTGTCTCTCTGTGTCCCCCCCCCCCCTCTCTCTCTCTCTCTCTCTCTCTCTCTCTCTCTCTCTTCTGTCTGCCTGTCTCTCTGTGTCTCCCCCGCCCTCTCGCTCTCTCTCTTTCTTTACCCCCCCCCCCCTCCCCCTTCTCCTAAAATTATCCCCCACCCTTCTCCCAGTAAATAAAAAATACGTCTTCAAAAACTTTTTACACAAAACTTAAAGACAGGCACTTACGACGATTTCAGCTTCCTTCTCTTTCCCGCCTTCTTCGCGGACGACAAGCTCTGACCCCAAATCCCGCCCTCCCGGGACCCTGACCTCGACCTTGAGCCCGACCATGACCTCGACCCTGACCCTGGGGAGGGGCTTCTGGTCCTCTTCAGCTCGCGGCGTCTGGCGCGTTCCGTCTTGCGGCTGAGGTGCTGAGATTGCCCCCACTCCTGCTGGGGAAAATTGGGCTGGGCCCAGCTTTCGGGGTCTTCCTCTTCGTAGTGTAGCCAGTCGCCCTCTGTTCCTGGTTCTTGAGTGGGATCCCTGGCGTTTTGCGAGTCCTGCGAAAAGAGAAAGGTACGATACGTTGGTGGATTTTCCAAGTTTTGAAAGTTTTTTTTTTTAGGGCCTGGGTAGATATGTTGCTAGGTATATCTTTTTTTGGTTAAAGAATTATTTACTTACCGTTAAGTAGTTGTAATTGTTATGATTGTCAACACCACTGTCATCGCTGTCATCATCACAATGCCACGACTACCCACACTACTGCCACCACTGGCATCATCATCATCATCATCATCATCATCATCGTCATTATCATCACCGCTACTACCACGACCACTACCATCGCCATCAGCAGCAGCAGCAGTAGCACTAGTAATCAATGTCGCCATCGTCGTCAGTGTTATCTTTGTTGTTGATTTTGTATGTTTGTAGAAAAGTTTGA
>CM060320.1:44220631-44223131 GCA_030674155.1 Stramonita haemastoma | reverse complement strand
ACACAGACAGACAAACAGACAGACGGACAGACAGACAGACAGACAGATAGACGGGCGAACAGACAGGCAGATGTACCTGTAGCAGCTGTTGAATCATGGTGTCGGAGGCCCTGTCACTGATGTTGCCGATGAACACTTTGGTCACCGGCCCCTTCTCCTCTGGTGTCTCCGCCACCGCGGTCGGCTGTCGGCCACAACAACAACTCCAAATAAATCGATAATGTGATGTGATGTGATGTGTCTATCTATCTATCTATCTATCTATCTATCTATCTATCTATCTATCTATCTATCTATCTATCTATCTATCTATCTATCTATCCCTTAGTCTGGTGACCGTGGGGGCACCCTGAAGACTTGACAAACAGTTCCTTCCAGTCCTCTCTCTGTTCTGCCTTTCTCAGAGTTTTGTTGAGTTCTAGGCCTGTCCATTCACTGATGTTGTCTTCCCATCTCTTCCTTGGTCTGCCTCTTTTTCTTCCTCTCTGTACAGTGTTTTGCAGTATTGTTTTTTGCGAGTCCATTTGATCTTATGACATGCCCATACCATTTAAATTTACGCTTCTTAACGATTGATAGAAGATTTTCGTAGGGACCAATGGTTTGCTGGATTCTGTTATGCACGTTTTCGTTGCTTACGTGGTCTCTGTAGGAGATGCCAAGGAGTCTCCGGAAGCATCTCATCTCTACCGCCTGTGCTCTTCTCTCCAAATCAGCAGTCAGGGTCCACGATTCACAGGCATATAGGAATATCGATATGACAAGGGAGCGCATTAGTCTGATCTTGGAGTTGAGTGAGATTTTTTTTATCTTTCCAGATGTATATAGCTACATAATTATATCATATTGCTTTCACGGTCGTTTGGGTTGTTTTGTGGTGTGTTTTTTTTAAGTTGTGGTGCAAGTCGTTTAGGTACAGAATTGGTGTGGGGTGGGTGGGGAGTGGGTGGATGAGGCTATTGTCACAAGAATTTTGTATCGCGTTGTATTGTATTTATAGGAAAATACATTGTAGTGTGTTGTGTTGTAGTATTGTGTGGCGTGGTGTAGTATGGTGTGTGGCGTGGTGCGGTGTAGTGTGATGTGGTGTGGTGGAGTAGTGTAGTTAGCGTATTACAGTGTCATCATCATCACCATCATCATCATCATCATCATCATCATCATTATCAGCGTCATCATCATCGTCCTTTACACCCAGTGGTGTGTAGGGCAGCAACAAAGTCTTTCCACCCCTTTCTATCCTAGGCGTAGTAGTGCAGTGTAGTGTTGAGTAATGCCGTGTAGTGTAGTGTTGAGTAATGCCGTGTAGTGTAGTGTTGAGTAATGCCGTGTAGTGTAGTGTTGAGTAATGCCGTGTAGTGTAGTGTTGAGTAATGCCGTGTAGTGTAGTGTTGAGTAATGCCGTGTAGTGTAGTGTTGAGTAATGCCGTGTAGTGTTGAGTAATGCCGTGTAGTGTAGTGTTGAGTAATGCCGTGTAGTGTAGTGTTGAGTAATGCCGTGTAGTGTAGTGTTGAGTAATGCCGTGTAGTGTAGTGTAGTGTTGAGTAATGCCGTGTAGTGTAGTATTGAGTGATGCCGTGTAGTGTAGTGTAGTGTTGAGTAATGCCGTGTAGTGTAGTGTAGTGTTGAGTAATGCCGTGTAGTGTAGTGTTGAGTAATGCCATGTAGTGTAGTGTAGTGTTGAGTAATGCCGTGTAGTGTAGTGTTGAGTAATGCCGTGTAGTGTAGTGTTGAGTAATGCCGTGTAGTGTAGTGTAGTGTTGAGTAATGCCGTGTAGTGTAGTATTGAGTAATGCCGTGTAGTGTAGTGTAGTGTTGAGTAATGCCGTGTAGTGTAGTGTAGTGTTGAGTAATGCCGTGTAGTGTAGTGTTGAGTAATGCCATGTAGTGTAGTGTAGTGTTGAGTAATGCCGTGTAGTGTAGTGTTGAGTAATGCCATGTAGTGTAGTGTAGTGTAATGTAGCGTTGTTGAGCTACCTTACCTAGGCCACTAGGTACTTACCTAGGCCACCTTACCTAGGCCACCTTACCTAGGTCACCTTACCTAGGCCACCTTACCTAGGCCACCTTACCTAGGCCACCTTACCTAGGCCACCTTACCTAGGCCACCTTACTTACCTAGGCCACCTTACCTAGGCCACTAGGTACTTACCTAGGCCACTAGGTACTTACCTAGGCCACCTTACCTAGGCCACTAGGTACTTACCTAGGCCACCTTATCTAGGCCACCTTACCTAGGCCACCTTACCTAGGCCACGTTACTTACCTAGGCCACCTTACCTAGGCCACTAGGTACTTACCTAGGCCACTAGGTACTTACCTAGGCCACCTTACCTAGGCCACCTTACCTAGGTCACCTTACCTAGGCCACCTTACCTAGGCCACCTTACTTACCTAGGCCACCTTACCTAGGCCACTAGGTACTTACCTAGGCCACTAGGTACTTACCTAGGCCACCTTACCTAGGCCACTAGGTACTTACCTAGGCCACCTTATCTA
>CM060320.1:44208131-44213131 GCA_030674155.1 Stramonita haemastoma | reverse complement strand
TATAACCAAAAAAACAACAAAGAAGAAAAGACACAAAAAGAAAATGCCTCTTGTGTGTAGTATGTGTGTGTGTTGATCAATAATCTGTTGACAGAAGACAAGAGAAAAAAATGGTAATGATTAACATGTTAAGCTTTCAATTAGAATAATGAGAACAACTGCTTTCTCCCGCCTACTTGTTTACACGTGTGTTGTTTTTTTATCTGTCTTTCTGTCTGTCGTTGTTTGTCCTTTTCTGTCCCCATGTCTGTGTTTGTCTGTTCTGCCTGCCTGTCTGTGTGATGTCTAAGAAAAATAGGTCTACTATGTTGGTTTCTTCGTTCGATCAATCTGTGTCGGTCTGTGTTTCTTTTTTTTATTTTTCCTTCTCTCTCTCTCTCTCTCTCTCTCTCTCTCTCTCTCTCTCTCTCTCTCTCTCTCTCTCTCTCTCTCTCTCTCTCTCTCTCTCTCTCTCTCTCTCTCTCTCTCTCTATCTTCTCTCTCTCTCTCTCTCTGGTCTCACACCACACACACACACACACACACACACACACACACACACACACACACACACACACACACACACACACGTACGTCTCAGCCTTTTGTTTTGATTCAGTGCAAACCTTTATAGGGTCTGGGTGTAGCAGTAGCAGCACGAACAGACTGTAAAAAGAACATGTTTGCTCTGAAAAGAAAATGAATGTTGGAAGAAAAGTGTGTCGCCCTAAAGAAAATAATGTGTGAAGGACATGATATGCAAACATGCAACGAACAGCATGACATACTGTGAAAAAAAAAACGAACATATATTCAGTACACACGTATACACACTGTAGAGGCTACTTCAGTTACTTGGCTGAACTACCGAACCTAAATACCCCTACATTTTAAGATAAAACGCATAGACCTTTTCTCTTTTTTATCTTTTTCTTTTCTTTTCTTTTTTTTGTTGGGGGGGGGGGGGGGGTGGCGGTTTTGAGTTGGTCGGTTGGTTTTGTATTTAAACAATTCAACAATTCAACACCTTTATTGTCCTCTGTTAAAGGAAATTTGTTTTGCAGTGATTAAAAGCTTATCTAAACAGCTAGTAAGAAATCGAGAAATAATTTAAACATACAAAATAGAGGTAACATTTGTTAAATACACACATACACACACATACACACACACACATGCACGCACACACACATGCACGCACACACACACACACGCGCACACACGCACACACACACACACACACACAACACACACACACACATACACACGCACACACACCCCTTTACTAAAAGAAATCTGTTTAACAACCAATAAAACATTCCACACTACTAAGTTAAACATCTATAAATTTCGATAAATTTGAATGCACATGATAAAAGTTAACATTTGTTAAACACAAACACACACACACACGCACACACACACACACACACACACACACACACACACACACACACACACACACACACACACACACACACACACACACACACACACACACTCACAGGCACGCGTGCGCGCACACACACAAGCGCCCACTCACTCACTCACTCACTCACACATACATACACCTCTAGTAAGAGATATTTGTTTAACAAGGAATAAAAAATATATTTGTTTTCGTTTTTTATCGTTCCTCGGCTTAGAGCTCCGAGGTTCACCAATGGTTAGATTTTGTGTGTTAAGATTGTTTCTACCCACTGTTAAGGTAGCCACACTCCGACTTCAAGGATGGTATTTAAACACATCTGCAGGTGTTCGTTTGGGGGTTTTGTTATTTATTCCTATCAGCACAAAACAGCCTAATCTTCTGGAAGGCGGAACGTGTATTCAACGTGGGCGCAAGACGAGACGTTCTGCGGGGCCTCGCGCGGGTTTATAGTCTCATCTGAAAGAATTTTGGGAGAGCGGAGTCAGTACTGATGTTTAACTCCTGGGTAAAATTCCCTAAAAACGGGTATCTCGGTGGTCTATCAAAAATAACACTCGCAAATGATTTTTATACAGACAGGGTACAGATCTTATGTTTCAGAAATCGTCTTCCATCGTCATCGTTAAAATGAAACTATGATGACAAATATTGTGGCACTATGTGGGAATGACATTATACCCGAAACGCGGGGCTTGCATGTTTGTTGGGTTGTTTTGTTGTGGGTTTTGTTGGGCTTTTGTATTTTTGTTTCTTGGGGGGAGGGGGGCTTGTTAGAGTCGATTTTGTTTTAGGCCTCTTTTATTAAAACGTACCAATCTGTCATTCACCTTTTTTTTTTTTTTAGCAGGTATAATGGGGATTGCAAGTCAGAGGCCATCTCTCTGTTCCCATGTTCTTCGCACGCAAGGAAGCAGCCATCATCATCAGCTGTCAAACTGTATTCAACTGAAATTACGTGCCAGGTTTGGTTTATTTTTGTCTTGTATGTGTTAAAAAAATTAACAGTGTATTTTGTGATGTGTATTTTTTTTTTTTTTTCTGGAGAATAGACTGTTTTGAGCAGACCTCTCTCTCTCACTCTCTGTCTCTCTCTTTGTCTCTCTTTGTCTCTCTCTCTGTCTGTCTTTCTCTGTCTCTCTCTCTCTCTGTCTTTCTCTCTCTTGTCTCTCTGTCTCTCTCTCTCTCTCTCTGTCTCTCTCTGTGTCTCTGTCTCTGTCTCTCCCTCTCTCTCTCTCTCTCTCTCTCTCTCTCTCTCTCTCTCTCTCTCTCTCTCTCTCTCTCTTCTCTCTCTCCCCTCTCTCTCTCTGCATACACACGGGGACTGGATGTAAAAAGCACATGAGTGTTTTTTCCATTATCCTCGATATAAAACAAATAAATAAATATATCTCTCTCCCTCCCTCCCTGAACTAATGATGCCCCTAGTTTGTGAGCCCACGAGGAGGGTGTGCACGTATACACGTAATTCTGTGCTCCTTCATTATTCTGCTTCTGCGTGCTCATCGCTGGATGTTCAGGAATAGTGGCGGTTTGGCATTTATTCAGTATTGAACCAACCCGCTTTCTGTTCTTATCTGGGCTGCGTTCATGCACAGCTTTTCTTCAGCTGGCTGCTGTTGTTTTCTGAGCATTCCAGCACAAAACTGAATATCCACAGCACACAAATCCAACATCACTCAGTCAAAAGAGTGCTATGAAGACCATGCCTCTTCTTTTAACCTAGTCCAAGTGTGGGTCAGTTCCTGCTATAATTAGCACCAGCTGCCCCCCCCCCCCCCCCCCCCCCCCCCCATCTAGGTGGGGATGGGATGGATTAATTAGCAGCTGAGAGGAGCTGAAAGTTGGAGAGAAATGGGCAGCTGTGATATCGTCACTTGAAACAAGTATGCAATGAGAGAGAGTTGAAAGTCTCCCACCACCTAAAAAAAAAGAATAAATAAATAAATAAAATGAAGCGAAAACAAAGCCACACTGACCTCTCCGTCCAAAATAGAACTTCCCAGAAGAATTCCTGGCCCCATGCAGAGGTCGGGGGCGAGCCCCCATATCCGCTCTGTTGCTGCTACTACCACCTCCAGAAGAGAAAGGAGTCTCCCTGAAAGGCCCCGACCTCTGGGGGAAAGGCGCCAAGCTGTCGTTCTTTGCGGAGGGAGAGGTGTCCTCAGGGTTCTCGGGAGAGGAGCTAGGAGTGTCCAGCTGGGTTATGGGAGGCTGCCTGGATCGCATCTGGAAGCTTCTGCGGGGAAGGGACATGGTGGGGGAAGGGTGGGTGTGTGCTTGGAGGATGAGGACGGGTAAGGCACCTCCGCGCTGTTCTTGGAGGACGTTGGAGACAGAGACACGTCCGTGCTGCTGCTGACGGACCGCGGAGGGAAGGCGGAGTAGTGGTGGGGAGGCTGGTGAGTTGACGAGGGTGGTCTGGAGGCCTTCATCTGCTCGTAAAAGAACGCTTCACTCGGTCGGTTGGAGAACTGAGGACCGTGCCTCTCCGGGTTGGTTTGAGGTCGAGAGTGAGAACGCCTGCCGTAGTCTTGCTGGGGGTGGAAAGAGTTGTCCGCTTGTGGATGGAAGGACATACCTTTGTGGCGTGGCTGGAAAGATCTGTCCTCTGGGTCTAGCTGAGAGTCGAAGGCTCTGTCTCGGTTGTCGGATTCGTGTCGAAATGAGGCGCTTGGGCGATTGTCGGGGGTTCGTCCTGATAATAGGGATCTTCATTCCTCGTGGGTCGTGGATGAAAAGAGGACTGGTCGTAGTCCTCTGAAGGGGAATTGTACGGCGTCTCGTCGTCACTCTCTTCTTGCGGAGGAAAGCGATTATCGGATGTCTGGTAAAAAGACATCTCTTCGTTGTCGTCGTATTGAAAAGACATGTCGTTGTTGTAATCTGGAGAGGAGTGGAAACACCTCTCTCTGTCGTCGTGTTGCCGTGGGTGAAAGTGCGGGTCCTCGTTTTCTCTGGGGCGGAACTGCGGATTTGGATTATCGTCAGATCTCGGGTGAAAAGGCCTGTTGTGATGGTAGTGGCTGTTGCTGCTGTTTTCTTGTCGCGGCTGGAAAGGCATACCGCCCCTGCAGTCTTGTCGTGGATGGAAGGATGCCTCTCTGTTGTTCTCTGACTCTGAATAAAACGAGGCCTCTGATGTGTCCTGCGGCCCTCTTGAAAAGGCCATGTTAGGGTTCTTCATTCTCGGAGGCATGCCGATATCTTCTTCCTGAGGCTGCCCAGAAGGAGGCAGGGCTGGCTGGTTGCTCGGGGTTTGCAGTAAAGGCCTCTTCCTAGAGTTTTGTTGGGGTGCAGGGTAAGGCGCCTCCCTGGATTGGGGTTGGAAAGATCTGTCGGACTGGTCTGGGGGTCGACGGAAAGGCCTGTCCATGGTGTTTCTGGGTGGCTGGGGACCAAAGCCGCCCTCTGTGTTCCTGGATCGTTCAGGGTCAGAGGCATTGGAGCTCCTGTGTCGTGAGGAACAAGGCCCCTCCGGGTTGTTGCCTAAGTGCTGAGAGCCCATCCTGTCGCGTTGTCCTGGGTAAGGCCTGTGCATGTCGCCGTCATGGCGCGGATGGAACGAGCCGTGATCAGGGTTGCTTCCTCG
>CM060320.1:44188131-44203131 GCA_030674155.1 Stramonita haemastoma | reverse complement strand
GTCTGAAAGCTGGCCTTGATACCGGGCCATCAAATCGCCTGTTCAACCTCTAAAACCTCAGTGCTATTGTATTTACTGTATTGTATTGTGTTGTATTGTATTGTATACCACTTTAAGTCTCAGCAGGTTTCTCTGTGTGAAATTCGGGCTGCTCTTCCCGGGGTGAACGCGTCGCCTCAAGAGCAGCCCTACCCTTTTTTTAAAAAAAAATTCTGTCTGCAACTGTATTTGTTTCCCTATCAGAGTGGCTTTTTTTCTGCACAATTTTGCTAGAGACAACTCTCTTATTAGCGTGGGTTCTTTTACGTGTCCTAAATATGTGTAGCACACGGGACCTCGGTTTATCCTCTCATCCGAAAGACTTAGCACCCAGACCACCATTCAAGGTCTAAGTGGATGGGGAGAAAAGATTCGGGCCCAAAACGGGGATCGAACCACCTCACACTTTGAACCCGGAGTTTTTCGCTGTCTAGGCAGATGATGCGCTGCCTCTAGACCACCGATCCCTCCCCCTCGTCCCAAAGAGTTGAGCATACTGCATTCCATTCAGAGCAGATAAGAAGAGACCGAAAGACAGCTAGACATGACTGAGTGGGTAATAGCAGGCTTTTTTTTTTGGTCTTTTCTCTTCCTCTGTTCCGAGTCCTTTTATTATTATTATTATTATTATTATTATTATTATTACTTTACATTGTTAGTTAAAGTCTGTCCCGAGCCAAAGGCTCATCAGGCCGGTGCTTATCCCGGTTTCTGTGGCGTTAAGCGACTGAGAGTCATAGACTCCCCCTAGATAGGACGCCAGTCTATCGTAGGGTTAACCCCCAACACAAGGTTGGTACCCCTTTTACACCTGGGTGGGGTGAGAAAATAGCCGTAAAGTGCCTTTTCCAAGGGCACAACGCCATAGCCGAAAGCTGGGATCGAACCCGCAACCTTTAGATTACGAGTCCAACGCCCTAACCACTAGACTACAGCGGCGGCACTTTACATTGTAAGTACGTTGTATTTTTCCCCTTCCACTGCGTTTGCATCTTCCGTTTTTTTGCACACCCAATGTATTTTTTACTCTTTCAGGAATGCTTTGTAGAAAGTGTTGTGAACGTTTAGTTTCAGTTGGTAATGTGTTGGGTTGGTTGGTTGTTTTTCAAAACTTTCGAACACTTTTTTCTTTAAAATGCTCACACATACGCACGCACGCACACACACACACACGCACGCACACACACACGCACGCACGCACGCACGCACACACACACACACACACACACACACACACACACAATCTCTCTCTCTCTCTCTCTCTCTCTCTCTCTCTCTCTCTCTCTCTCTCTCTCTCTCTCTCTCTCTCTCTCTCTCTCTCTGTCTGTCTGTCTGTCTGTCTGTCTGTCATCAGAGAGACATGTATCATGTCTGTGTGTTTGTGTGTGTGTGTGTGTGTGTGTGTGTGTGTGTGTGTGTGTGTGTGTGTGTGTGTGTGTGTGTGTGTGTGTGACCTGCGTGGCACTTAGATTGTGCAGTAGCATATGTAAGTGCGAAGTGAGAGGAAAATTTGAAAAATGTTATTATGTTACACAAATTTATCTGAACTTGTTATTCCCCCTTGTCTACAGGGTTGTAATGCTGTGTGGACAATAAAACTGTGTCAGTGTCAGTCTGTCTGTCTGTCTGTCTGTCTGTCTGTCTGTCTGTCTGTCTGTCTCTCTCTCTCTCTCTCTCTCTCTCTCTCTCTCTCTCTCTCTCTCTCTCTCTCTCTCTCTCTCTCTCTCTCTCTCTCTCTCTCTCTCTCCCTTACCCCTCCCCTTTCGTAACTGCTTGTCTAATACTGCTCTCATTGGATCAGTGACGAGACTTTCAACCCCATGACCCATGTAATTATCATGAGGAAAGGTCAGAGGTAGACAGAGGCAGCATTCAGCTTCCATAACCACCACTGGCAAGTCAATCATGACGTCTATCAGTCGGTCTGTCTGTCTAGTCTGTCTGTCTGTGTGTATGCTTGTCTGTCTGTCTGTCTGTGGGTGGTTGGACTGACTGATGATGACCCACTTACATTTTCTTCATACAGACGACAGGAATCCTTTTATGTCATGACAGGCAAAAATACAATTTTATTTAACCCCTTAAAAAGAAGACAGAGAGATAGGGGGAGGAGAGAGAGAGAGACAGAGAGAGAGACAGACAGAGAGACAGAGAGAGACAGACACAGAGAGAGACAGACAGAGAGAGATAACAGTATTTCATAATGCCAAGTAAGTTCTGTAGGGATCCATGTTTATTCGGGTTGATTAATGTTAATGGCTTCGACGAATGAGTATATTATATAACAGCTGGCAGTGTATAATAATCATCTATTAACCATTTACAAGGAGAAGTATCTATGTAGTGTAATGCCATCGAATGTCCTTTTTTTTTGGTTTTATTTTGCTTTTGCTATTTGCATTCCCCCTTCTAAGGGGCCATGGCTTTTATGAATAAACATCTCTCTCTCTCTCTCTCTCTCTCTCTCTCTCTCTCTCTCTCTCTCTCTCTCTCTCTCTCTCTCTCTCTCTCTCTCTCTCTCTCTCTCTCTCTCTTAAGACAGAGAGGACAGACACACAGGTAGAAGAATCTGCACACACACACACCACACACACACACACACACACACACACACACACACACACACACAGCGCACACACACACACACACACACACACACACACACACACACTCGCACACACGCACACACACATACACACACATCATACACACACACTTAGAGAGGTAGAGAATTTTGATACTGTCATTTGTATCACTGAGTGTGAACAGACGTTAAATTGAAGACAACAACAACAGCAACAGAGAGAGAGAGACAGAGAGAGAGAGAGAGAGAGAGAGAGAGAGAGAGAGAGAGAGAGAGAGAGAGAGAGAGAGAGAGAGAGAGAGACTTCAGACTTCAGACTTCAATAATTTAATGTTCATAAGTCTTCAGACTCCTAACATTTTGCACTCTAACTCATGCAATTTCCAGCGGTATACAGATTGCCTGGATTCTGAAAAGGAAACTACAAAGAGTAAACATGATTGTACACATCGGCATACAAAATATGAATAATAATGTATTGAGTTATACAAATTAAGATATCATGATCGCTTGTGCATGTCTCGCTCAAATTTTTTGGCACACTCATAGTTGATCTTGTACGCATGCACCCCCCCCCCCCTCCCCACATGTGCACCCATGCAGTTCGTGCGCGTGCTCAAACGCACACACACACACGCACGTACGCACACACGCACTCACACGCACACCGCACTCACCCGCACGCACGCACGCACTCACACGCACGCACACACACGCACGCACACACGCACGCTCGCACACACACACACACACACACACACACACACACACACACACACACACACACACACACACACAGAGGATTCTGGCCTTTGGCCCTCTTCCAACATGATTGATGGTTTTTCAGGAAGTCAGGAATTTCTTTTAGTTAGCTAGTATCTTTAACACCTCTCTCTTATTCACAGCATGGTAAATAAACTGAGCCAGGTTTTGCATGAACAGTGAGTCACAGTTGGTCATTATATCACAAAATAAGCTTTCATCTAGTTGATTATCCCCTAAATATTTGTTCCTTAGTTCTTTGTAATTATGACATGTACAAATCAAATGGATTTCATTTTCTATTTCATTTTGACAGAAACTACACAGCAAAACTGAAGGATCATCCTGTGCATAACGAAAAGTATTTGCGTTCAGGGGAAGAACCCCCATTCTGGCTTTGGCAAGAGTGTCTCGAAAGTGTTTAACATTTAAGGTATCAACATAAGGTTCAGTCATGAAGTTTGATTTAAAAGATGCATACAATGAAAACCTTTCGCTATTGTTAAGTGCATCCGACCAGTCACTAATGAAATTTGTCACAAGGCGTTCTTTCAACAATGAAAAGAAACTCCGTTCATTCCCGACACCCTGGTTTAACCATGCAAATCCCAAACCACATTTTTCTAATATAGTTCTCAATCTGTATGCCCAACACACAATACCATTTTCATCCATGCTAACATGCATTAAATAAGCTTGCTTAGGCAGTCTCTTTAATTCCATGTGCAACAATTTCACCCAATACTTAACAGCTCTCATGCATGCATTAATCTGAAGAGAGTATCTGCCCAGTTCGCCGTAAATGCATTTATTTGGGGTTTTAGGAGAGACACCTAGAAAGCGTTTGCATGCTAAGGTATGAACTTTTTCGATTGAATCAGTGTGTTCAAGTCCCCAAAACTCTTATCCATATAACAAGATTGGCTGAACCTGGGCATCAAACATCTTAAAGTAAGTCTGTTTAGAAATATCATTAAGATTGCGGAGCACTCGAGCACATTCATAAACTGCCTTCCTTCCTTTTGTAACTAATTTCTTGACTCCTTGAATTACACTCAGTTTTGTAGTAAAAGTATATCCCAGGTAGGTGTAACTATTAACCACTTCCAGGTTTGCTCCATCTAAATGCCATTTTTCATTCCGACCTAGGTGTCCACCCTTTCTAAACACCATAATTTTAGATTTATATATATTTATATCCAGATATTTTTCTTTGCATAGCTTACTCAGATTGTTCAACTGGCTTTGTAGCCCTACAGGAGTCTTTGACAAAAGAGCCAGGTCATCTGCAAATAACAATAGAAATAATTCCATAGAACCAGGTTGCAGTTGAATTCCATGTTTTCCCACATTTTCCATAGTTACCGCTATTTCATTTATAAACAATGAGAAGAGAGCAGGGCTCAAAATACATCCTTGCTTAACACCAAGCGGACATTTAAAGACATCAGACATCGTTTCATTCACACGAACACAGGACAAAACAGAAGAATACATGGCCTTTATGGCTTCCAAAAATGGTCCTGACAAACCTGCCCTAACTAGGGTTGCAAATAAAGAAGGACGATGTACAGAATCGAAAGCCTTTTTCAGGTCTATGAACGCTACATATAATTTTTCCCCTTTTTTGTTCAGGGCTCTTTCGACAATAGAAGACAAGGTAAAAATATGATCAATGGTTGAATATGACTTCCTAAAGCCTGCTTGTTCTTCCACAATTTTTTCGTTTTCTTCCATCCAAGACACGAGTCTTTTTCTGAGAACACTTGTATAGATTTTACTGATAATACTTAATAAAGAAATGCCCCTGTAATTGTCAGGCTGATCTGTATCTCCCTTCTTGAATATAGGTACAATCATAGAATATGACCACTGACTTGGAAATTCGCCATTACGGAAAATCTTATTAAACAAAAGAGTTAAGAAAGCTACTGATTTTAATTCTGCAGTCTTGAGCATTTCAGCAACAACCCCATCACAACCACATGCTTTCCCATTCTTTAGCGTTGCAATGGCGGTTCTAACTTCGGCCTCAGCTATAGGAATGTTTAGCTCATTTACCGATTCCTGATTTATATTAACAAAAACATCCCTGTCTTGCCCGTGGGCTTCATCTGTTCTAAAAACCAATTTAAAATGTTCAAGCCATTTATCTAACGATATGTTTTCACTCAGTTTCTGTTTGTTTGTTTTTGATCTTATTTCTGACCAGAACAGTTTGGGGTCATGAATAGCTTGGTTTATTCTACGAGCTTTCTCCTTTTTATAGCTAGATCTTTTACTCTGTTTAAGTTGACGATACTCTTTTCTTGCATTTACAAAAGCAACTCGTTTCCTATTGACCGATTCTAAATCTTCTATCTCATCATCTCTATTTGCTCTCCCCAGACGCATACCTTTATCATACTTATTTTTTGATTTTCTGAAGGCATTGAGAAGTTTATAAGTTAACCGTTTAGCTTCTTTACATTCTCTATCGAACCAAGGAGCTCCCTTGTTGTCCTGATACATATCTACTTTGAATCTTTTTTTCATGCAAATTGCGGCATTCAACAGACAGTCTACAAATCTTGTTAGAGCTGACTCAGTGTTTGTGTCTATTTCTTCAAAAGCATGGTCAAGGTCAGTGACTGATTCAGGTGAGGACAAGTTAGCTAAAAACTCTCCCTCTTTTTCTTTGTCCCAGCACAACTTTTCCTTCCAAACTCCCTTATTAGCTCCCTTACTGCTATTTTTTATAGACATAGAGTTTAAATTACCCAATGTTATTGAAACAGGTAAATGAGTAGACTCAACTCTACTTATTATTTCAAAGGAGGAAATAAGGTTATGTTCAAGTAAATCATTAGATACAACAAAGTAGTCAATAACGCTTCCCCTGTCTGACAAATATATGTCAAACTATCCTCAAACCCTTTATCACTCAACCCGTTTACAATAGAACACTGGAACATACTACAAAGGTCAATAAGCTGGGAACCAAATATATTTACATTAGTATCTTGGGACTGTCTTGACATGAAAACATCTTCTTGGCTAATTGGATCCAAGTCCACTTCGAACAGACCATTTAGACTGGCTGTTCGTGCATTTAAGTCACCACAAATAACCAAGTCAAAATTATCAAATCTTTCAAAAAGGGTACTGATGCAGCTTTCTAGAGGTTCAATTCCATATCCATTATGAAGCAAGTTGTAGACATTAGAATCACTAGGTGGAACATATGTACCAATGTAAAACATATCTTTTTGTAGACCTAGCAGTGATTTATCTAATCGTAAACAAATTAAATTATCATAATCCATATTAATAACACTGATCCAATCTTTTAACACACTCTTGTAGCCTACAACAACGCCTCCTGATTTCCGACCTCTTACAGTTAGTTTTTTGGCAAAAGAGGAAACAAAACAGTAGTCAGACATTTTATCAAATTGGAACTGGAAATCAATAAAAGTTTCAGTGAGACAAAAGATATCAAAAGATTTAAGAAAAGTGACAAAATCATTGCAATGGAGACGTTGCAGTAACCCTTCAACATTCCAAGCCCCTATCTTTAACCCACCACCACAATGTTGATCCTGTGAGGGCCGGCCAGACCCCTATGTGTTTGAAGAGGGATGTCGTGGATGAGCTGAAGGCTTGTTCTGCTGTCCTGGACTCACAGGAGACTGGCTATGCTGCCCTGCACGAGCCGAAGGCTCGTTCCGCTGCCCTGCACGAGCCGAAGGCTCGTTCCGCTGCCCAGCACGAGCCAAAGGCTCGTTCCGCTGCCCTGCACGTTGTGAAGGCTCGTTCTGCTGCCCTGCACGTTGTGAAGGCTCGTTCTGCTGCCCTGCACGAGCCGAAGGCTTGTTGCGCTGCCCAGCACGTTCCGAAGGCTCGTTGCGCTGCCCTGCACGAGCCGAAGGCTCGTTGCGCTGCCCTGCACGAGCCAAAGGCTCGTTCTGCTGCCCAGCACGCTCCCAAGGCTCGTTGCGGTGCCCAGCACGTTCTGGAGGCTCGTTCTGCTGTTCTGTAGGAGTCGAAGGCTCGTTCGGCTGCTCTGTAGGGGTCGAAGGCTCGTTGCGCTGCCCTGCACGAGCCGAAGGCTGGTTCCACTGCTCCGCACGAACCGAAGGCTCGTACCGCTGTACCGCTGCCCCGCACGTTCCGTAGTTCCCCGCACGTTCCGTAGGCTGGTTCCACTGCTCCGCACGAACCGAAGGCTCGTACGGCTGCCCCGCACGTTCCGTAGGTTGGTTCGGCTGCTCCGCACGAACCAAAGGCTCGCACCGCTGCCCCGCACGTTCCGCAGGCTGGTTCGGCTGCTCCGCACGAACCAAAGGCTCGCACCGCTGCCCCGCACGTTCCGTAGGCTGGTTCGGCTGCTCCGCACGAACCAAAGGCTCGCACCGCTGCCCCGCACGTTCCGTAGGCTGGTTCGGCTGCTCCGCACGAACCAAAGGCTCGCACCGCTGCCCCGCACGTTCCGTAGGCTGGTTCGGCTGCTCCGCACGAACCAAAGGCTCGCACCGCTGCCCCGCACGTTCCGTAGGCTGGTTCGGCTGCTCCGCACGAGCCAAAGGCTCGCACCGCTGCCCCGCACGTTCCGTAGGCTGGTTCGGCTGCTCCGCACGAACCAAAGGCTCGCACCGCTGCCCCGCACGTTCCGTAGGCTCGTTCCGCTGCCCAGCACGAGCCGAAGGCTGGTTCCGCTTCCCCGCACGTTCCGAAGGCTGGTTCCGCTTCCCCGCACGTTCCGAAGGCTGGTTCCGCTGCCCAGCACGAGCTGAAGGCTGGTTCCGCTGCCCCGCACGTTCCAAAGGCTGGTTCCGCTGCCCCGCACGTTCCAAAGGCTGGTTCCGCTGCCCCGCACGTTCCAAAGGCTGGTTCCGCTGCCCCGCACGTTCCAAAGGCTGGTTCCGCTGCCCAGCACGAGCTGAAGGCTCGCCCCGCTGCCCTGGTCTTCCTGAAGTCCCGCCCTGCTGCCCTCCACGAGCTGAAGTCTCACCCTGCTGCCCTGGTCGTGTGGGATGCTCGCCTCGCTGCCCTGGCCGTACGGGGGGCACGCCTTGCTGCCGTGACTGCGCTGGAGGCTCGCTTTGCTGCTCCGGTCGTAGTCGAGGCTGGCCCGGTTGTTCTGAACGTACTGGAGTACGTGGGAGCAGCCCGCCCCACTCTCTGTATCTGCCATCTGTTACCACTGTAGAGTAAAGCCTGTTGTCCTCCCAGTCCATCTCCATTTGCTGGTCCGCAGCTGGCCCGTCGTATGGAGACGTTGTCCTGTCCTTCCTAGGGCCTGAGCGGAAAGCTTTCCCCTTTGCTTTCTGTGGATGGTTCTCTTTCATCTCTTCTTCCTGGTAGCGTGAGGAAGGGGCGGAAATCTTTCCTCCTTCCGTGGTGCGTATGTTCTGTCCCTAAGTTTTACAATTTCTCTTTTCTTCAGGTCGAAGGTGAAGATCCCTTCCTCTGTGTGAAGCTTATCAAATCTGAGGACTGCTCTCTGGTTGCTGTTCTTCATCTCCCTTTTGAGCCCCAACAAACCTTTCTGTTTATTCCGTACTGCCTCCGATACATCTTCCCTCACAAAGATCGGAGGGTCACTTCCTTTTAAATAACCAGCTCGAGACATTACTAGGTTACGGTCCTTAAAAGACAGAAAATTGACAATTATCGCACTTTTGCCTAGAGGATGTGCTCGTTCTATCCCTACTTCTTTGGTAATTTTCATTTTGTTCTTTAACACATAGCGCACTTCTTCTTCACATTCTTCCCATGACTCTTTACCATTTTTCAAAAGACCCCCAAAAATGAGGTTGTTGCGTCGTGAACGATTTTCTAAATTATCCATTTTTTCTTCAAGTTTTTCCACAAGAGTTTTAACATCATCTTGAATGTCCTCTAGTTTTTCGTAGTGCATAAACATTGCGTCTACGTCATCAGTCAGTATTTTTTGTTGATCATTCAATTCATCAAGCCGACTATCCAGTTTTGCTTCGACTTCAGCTATTTTAGAAGACAAAAATTGTTGATTAATTTCTTGCCTGTTTTCAATTCTTGTCACAGATTCAGTAAGGAAGTGCACTGACTTTACCAGTTGTTGCAGCAGTGACGTTTGTTGTGTGTCTGTTTCCAGCTCCCCTGTGTTGTGATTCAGGTATGCTATTTCAGCAGTTGCGCTCTGCTCATCCATGCCAACTGAAGAGCGAGAGAGAGAGAGAGAGAGAGAGAGAGAGAGAGAGAGAGAGAGAGAGCACAGTATATGCATTTCACAAACGCAAGTGCAAACCCGCATCCAAAAGTACCCATACGGTGCACCGAAGACGAACACACTGTATAGCAGGTTGCACAATGTGCATTTCACAATGACATACACAAGTCCACATGCTCAAGTGTCCTTACGGTACACTTCAATCCATAGATAACACACACGCACTCACGCACGCACGCACACACACACACACGCACGCACGCATGCACACACACACGCACACACACACACACACACACACACACACACACACACACACACACACACACACACACACATAGCCCAGGCTAAGAGTGATTTCTGGGCGGCTTTCTGTAATAAAGAAGTAAATAGTCATAAAGATTTACAAAAGGTATGGAAAAATTTAATGACATGAAGCATGGAATTTGTTTACCCCAGTATCCTATCAATATTAAAAATAATGATTTCCCTACTAACTCAGATAAAGGAGAAGCTTTCATTGATATGTTTGCCAATACGATGAGTGACAAAGGTTTGTCTCAAACACAGATTATGTTAAGAAGTAAGGAAATGCAAAAAGATAAATATAATGGTCCTATCTCTGATGACTCACTGTACATAAATGCTCCAATAACTCTGCAAGAGGTCAAAGATACCATTCAATCTCTTAGTAACAAAAAGACATCTGTAGGAGAAGACGCAATATCAAATGAAATGTTAAAACATCTACCTGATAACTGGATTTCACTGTTACATGAATTATTTCAAAAATGTTGGGCAGAGGGCACACTTCCTCTACTATGGAAGCAGTCTGTAATTATTCCTATATTAAAACAAGGGAAAGCCAAAGAAGATATAAATAGCTATAGACCCATTGCATTAACTTCACATACAGGAAAACTTTTGGAAAAAATTATTTTAAATAGATTGGTGTATTTTTGTGACAAAAATAAAGTACTCCCAGTTAATCAGGCAGGCTTCCGTAAAAGCAGATCAAGTATAGACCATCTCGTTAAGCTTACAACACAAATCAAACATCAGTTTGCACGTAGAAAAAATATCCTTGCTACTTTCTTTGATGTTCATAAAGCTTATGACCAAGTTTGGCATGCACGATTATTATTTAAACTTAAATCTATTGGCTTGTCTGGTCATATTTACTTTTATGTTAAAAATTTTCTTAGTCGCAGAAGTATCAAAGTAAAGATTGGAAATACATATTCTAACCCAAGATATCCTCAAATGGGTATACCACAAGGTTCTGTTATTGCTCCTTATCTCTTTAACATTTTGGTTTATGACCTTCCTAGTTCATTGTCGAATAATGTTGTCCTTGTTCAATATGCAGATGACCTCTGCATGTGGATGAAGACAACTATAAAAAAGTCAACACCAAAAAGACAACTAAATTATGTGAAGAAAGTATACCAGCTTGAGCTTGATAATCTCAGTATTTACATGATAGAAAATGGTTTAAAACTGTCTCCAGAAAAAACTAACATTGTACTCTTCAACAATGGAGCCGATTCCCCTTCCCTGCCAAAGTTCAAACTCGAAGACAGGTATCTTGAGTACAAACCTGTTGTTAAATTCCTGGGTATAAATCTTACCTCAAAACTAACATGGAATTATCATATTGAATATTTGTTAAATAAAACCAGAAATACATTAAACCTTTTAAAAGTAGTAAGTAAACAACAATGGGCACAAGACGCCACAGTTCTTAAACATCTATCTTTGGCTCTCATTCGTTCTAAACTAACATACGGCCAACAAGTCTTTTTTAATGCTCCAAAATATTTACTGAAAAAACTTAGGAGTCTTGATTGTAAAGCCTTTCACCTTGCTTTGGGTGTACCATCACATGCCTCATCCTTAGGTACCTACAAAGAAATAGGAGTTCTGCCCCTGGATGAATATCGCGAATTGATGCTGGCAAAGTACATAATAAGAAGCTCAGCTACTGAAAACAATGTTGATCATGAAATCTACCTGAGATCGGATGAGCATTTTCCGAACAGAGCCAAAAATATTTGTTCTCTTACTACACAATTGGCACTTTCACAGCAGATCTTTTCGAAAAGTCAAAAGTTAATCCCAGAGTAATGAAACAGTCCTCGCCTCATTTATCTCCAAGTCCTTCATGGGAACTTCAAAAAGCTTCGTTTGACATTGACCATTCTACCTGTAAAAAAGAAAGAGGGAGTCACATTCTCAGTATTCAGGTAAAAGAGCACATAACAGTTAATTACCCTTCACATCTTAAAATCTATACCGATGGTTCTCTTCTAAATAGTACTGACGGAGGTGCAGCCTTCATAATTCCCTCTTTAAAGGTTGAAAAACTATACCATATTGGAAAGAATCACTCTATTTTTACAGCAGAGCTAACTGCCATTCTGATGGCCTTAAATTACTTAATTGACTTTCCTCGACCTATTTTACAGGTTTTGTTATGTGTTGATTCAAAATCAGTGTTACAATCTCTTAAAAACTCGGGGTCTAATATTAAACAAGATCTTATAACTGAAATAAATCATCTTATACACTTTCTCATTTTAAGAGGCACTAGTGTCACCTTTTGCTGGGTACCATCTCATTGCAATATTTTTTATAATGAAAAGGTTGACAGAGCAGCTAAAAATACAGCAGCTCATTCAGACTCTGCTGCTATCTTGAATGTACCAATGTCAGTCCATGAGAATTATAACCTGTTGGAAAGTGCTTGCTGGAAACATGTAAGAAAAAAACAAGAAGATGCGGGGTATTCCTATGGTAGCTGTTCTATTTTTGAATTAAATTTCTTTCTCTCTTCTCGTTACGGGTTAGATATATCCCGCCAAAGGCCAGTCATAAGTCTTATTAATAGATTGAAGTTAAATGCGTTCCATACAAAATTTTCCAGAAATGTGCATTGTGTGTGTGGTGGGGCAATCTCAAACTTTCATATTCTTTTGGAATGTCAAGTGTTAAAAAACAACCTTCCCACCATACCTGAGAGATCTTTGCAGAAAGTGTTGAATAATTGTAAATTGCTCTGTGAAATTGCTATGCTGTTGAAAGAGAGTTGTGTTAGTAATTTATTATAATGCAAGTAAATATGTCATTTTATTGATTTTAAGCAAAGGCATTCTGCCCACCATGGCATAGTTCTCGACATTGTTTTTCTCCATTTTTCTTTTCACATGGAATGTATAATGGATTTTTATTATTATTATATATATATATATATATATATATATATATATATATATATATATATATATATATATATGCCTTTTTCCTGTTGTAGTTACATTAGTTATACGGTTACTTAATGTGTGAATTCAATTACTTTATTGTGTTATGGTTATAGTTGTTAGACAGTTCCTTTTTTCTGAATTGTTTGTCTTTTTGTGTCTAATATCACTTATTGTGAATAGACGTTAAATTGAAGAACAACACACACACACACACACACACACACACACACACACACACACACACACACACACACACACACACACACACACACACACACACGGTGTGTGTATCACCAATGCGGAGAGAGAGAGAGAGAGAGAGAGAGAGAGAGAGAGAGAGAGAGAGAGAGAGAGAGAGAGAGAGAGAGAGAGAGAGAGAAAATAGACAAATTAGACAAATAGACAGATAATAGATAGATAATAGATAGATAGATAGATAGATAGATAGATAGATAGATAGATAGATAGATAGATAGATAGATGGATGGATGGATGGATGGATGGATGGATGGATCTTTCTCAGTGTTTTTTGTGATGAATTGTTAAGTGGTGTACAAATATATATATATATATATATATATATATATATCTGTGTGTGTGTACAGGTATATATATATATATATATATGTATATATATATATAACCGTTATATATATATATATATATATATATATATATATATATATATATATATATATATATATATATATATACCGTATCTATATATATATATATATTACTGACAGTCTAAAAAACACAAATACAGGACTCTCATCCGTATGACTGAGTAGAAATATATATATATATATATATATATATATATATATATATATATATATATATATATATATATATGTATATATGTATATATATATATATATATATATATATATATATATATATATATATATATATATATAGTGTAAATGCGCGCGCGCGCGCGCGTGTGTGTGTGTACATGCCATTTATTGAATACCCTGTTGAGGCTGAGGAAGAAAAGAAGTTAATTATTCAATCCACTGAGATTGAGTACCGCTGATAATAAGTGCAATGAACTATGAAAGGTAGTGTGTGTGTGTGTGTGTGTGTGCGTGCGTGTGTGTGTGTGTGTGTGTGTGTGTGCGCACGCACGCACGCACGCATATGAAAGTGTGCGTGGGTGCATGTGTTAGTCTGTGTCTATCTTTGCCTCTGTGGATGGTTTGTTTGAAGGGAAGGGGGGATATCTGTAATTAAAATTCGAGCGAGATTCTTTAGAAACGACATATTAAAAACATCTTTATGCTGTGCCAAAAAACACGGTGAAAGGCATTTTTTTTTTGTTAGTATTAGTGTTCCTATTTTGTTATCAAATACTGGCTAGCCCGGTATGTTTTGGGGGGTAGGGGCGGAGGGGAGGGGCGGGGTAGCATGACAAATTCTCCAAAAATAAAGTAAACATGACCTTCACCCCCACCCCCACCCCCCACCCCCCTGCGGAGGTCAACCCGGCCGAAAAACCTTGTTTACTCGAGGAGCGCGCGCGCAGTGCCGCAGTGCACGTGTGGCACGCTTAGTGCAAGCGTACCGCAACAGCCCCCCTGGTTTTCAAACGTGCCGCACACGCACAATGCACTAGAAGCGTACACAGAACGTGCGCACTAGCTAGGCTGGGTAGTATAGGCCCTAGGCCTATATCATATCCCTTTTCTTTCTCGTTGACTTAGTACAGTGGTGGTGTGAGTGCGAGTTCGCTGCTTAGGCCTATATTCTGTTAAGAGGTGAGTACTTTATTTACAGTGTGACTGGCAGATTTTGTAGAGAGTGCTCGATAGCGAAGGACTATGCTGTGAAGAAGGACAGAATATGTTCTAAGACGCGCGTGTGTGTATTTTGTGTGTGTGTGTGTGACACCAAAAATAAGTGTCGTGAAACGGGAAGGGATATATATTGAGACTTTAAATTCTGTTGTGTGAGTAACCTGGCGGCTCGGTTGAGTCTGTTTCGTTCTGTGGAGTGTACGTGAGTAGGCCTATGGGGGTTGCTGTGTTTTTCTTGATATGGGTGATTGGTTTAGGGAAGAAGAATGCACGAGTTGCTAAACTAGTTAGCTGTGTACTTTATGAAGCTTCAACTGAGAAATGATTAGGCCTGTTGTGGTTGGAGTGAGAATACCATAA
>CM060320.1:44170631-44180631 GCA_030674155.1 Stramonita haemastoma | reverse complement strand
TCTCTCTCTCTCTCTCTCTCTCTCCTCTCTCTCTCTCTCTCTCTCTCCTCTCTCTCTCCTCTCTCCTCTCTCTCTCTCTCTCACACACACACACACACACACACACACACACACACACCACACACACACACACACACACACACACACACCACACACACACACACTCTCTTCGGTGCAACCCGTCTCATATCACAACTTGTGAAAAGATGTTAACTGAATTTTTTACACGGTTGAAACTTTTCCGCATTCTTTTACAGAATAATTATTTATTCGCCTGCTTGTAGATGATATTACTCTGTTATCTGAAACAGTGGGAGGTTTACACAAGTAGCCGTTGAACAGGTTGTCCTGTGCTGCAGTTTCACTTGGTCTCAAAGTAAATTTGAATAAAAGTAGTATCGTTGTCTTTAGAAAGGGGGGTTTTCTTACTGCTCGTGAAAAATGGATGTACAGTGGAGATGTTATGCCTGTAAATATTTAGGAACCTGCTAGCTTCTCTACTATCTTGCAAGCAGATGAAAGAACAGTTTATTATTTGTATCGGAAAAAAGCCTACGGATTTTAAATAATTTCTTTGATTTGTTTATCAAGAAATTTGATGCAACCCATAGGCTGATATGGGTCTGAGATTATGGGATTGGATGCAGCATTAAATTAACATTGAATCAGTACAGCTATTTAAGGAGTAGATAAACGAGCATCAAATGATCTTGTCTACAGTGAAGCAAATGAATATTCTGTTGCAATTAATTCTGCTGTAAGATGTGTTAGGTACTAAGACTTTTAACGTGGAATTTTTTCCAATCTTATAGGGTGCTTTTTTTTTTTTATTTAGATGTTAAGGGAGAGAAAAACTGGGCTACACAAATACGTATTTGCGTATTCAAATACGGCTTTGGGTATGTCTGGTTAAATTAAGGTTTTGAGAGTTTGTTGCTGTGTTTAGACAAAGATTGATTCGTTGTTATTGGCAACGATGCAACGATCATATACAATCGAGGGATAGATAAAGAACTCATCGACAATGTATAAGCAAGCTTACATGACGCTCAGATACAATTCAGTGATGTGTATAGAACTTATCGACAATGTAATAGAAGCTTACTACATGACGTCAAACTGTATCTAAACCAAGAAATGGATATGCCTTTTTAAAAGAATAACGGCTAAATTAAGACTGGGTGTGTCAGATATAAATGTTCATAAACTTAGATACAAAATGCATAGTGAATTTGATACAACATGCTCTTTATGTAATGATTGGATTGGTGGTATAGGTGGTAACGCACCTGCCTAGGAAGCGAAAAGTCCGGGTCGAAGTGTGCGGTGGTTCGAATCCCGTTTGGGCCCAAAACTTTTCGCCCATCCATTAGACCAAGAGTGGTGGTCTGGGTGCTAGTCTTTCGGATGAGAGGATAAACCGAGGTCCCGTGTGTTACACATGATTATTTAGCGCACGTTAAAGAACCCACGGCAACACGAGGGTTGTCCCTGGCAAAATTATGTTGAAAAAATCCGCTCAGATAGGAAATAGAGTTGCAGACAGGAAAAAGAAAAAAAATTGGTGGCGCTGCACTTGTGGCGACGCGCTCTCCCCGGGCAGAGCAGCCCGAATTTCACGCAGAGAAATCTGCTGTGACATAAAGTAGTATAAAATAGAGTAGATAAGCAACAGAAGAAGTGTATTTTGTGTTATGTTGTCCCGCCTTTAATGTCATTAGGCACAAGTATATCCCAGCAAAATATACCAACCAGCTTTTTTAGACTCTGTTGTGTGCTCCTCAGATGTCGTAACTTTATGTAAAGCCTTTGAAATGACAGATGCTGTGATGTCATAGGAGTCCCCCACCCTACCCCCACCCGCACCCCCCACCCCCGGTGGATTTGTTTGCATGTGTTTGTCACAGCTGTTGTTTACCGTGTAGTTTTCTTTATTCTGCGAGTTGATCAGCTTCCTCTGTCATGTATGCGCCAACGTCAGTCAAACGGCCTTTTATGAATAAACCTTTCGAGAGTTTAGAGCGCCTCTCTCCTCTCTCTCTCTCTCTTCTCTGTCTCTGTCTCTCCTCTCCTCTCGCTCTCTCTCTCTCTCTCTCTCTCTCCTCTCTCTCTCTCTCTCTCTCTCTTCTCTCTCTCTCTCTCTCTCCTCTCTCTCTCTCTCTCTCTCTCTCTCTCTCTCTCTCCTCCTCTCCCCCTCCCTCTCCTCTCTCTCTCTCTCTCTCTCTCCTCTCTCTCTCTCTCCTCTCTCTCTCTCTCTCTCTCTCTCTCTCTCTCTCTCTCTCTCTCTCTCTCTCTCTCTCTCTCTCTCTTTGATACTAATAAACCCTTTGTCATTCTCTCTCTCTCTCTCTCTCTCTCTCTCTCTCTCTCTCTCTCTCTCTCCTCTCTCTCTCTCTCTCTTCTCTCTCTCCCCCCTCGCCCGCCTCGCTCGCTCGCTCGCTATCTCTGTCTGTCTGTCTTGCTCTCGCTCTCTATTCTTTTTTTTAATTATTCGTTTATTTCTAAGATAGTGGAATAAACACTCATGCGCCTTTTTTTTTTTTACGTCCAGTCTCCGTGTGTATACACTTTTGTCAATTTTATCCTTCTTCTTCCCCCAACGGCACACAATGCATGGCCAACTCTTACGAGAGGTGGAACAGTTTGAATTAACGTGTGCGCGCCGCGCGCAAGATGTTCTGCGTGCGTTTTCATACGGACGTCGGTTTATAGACGTCGATTTATAGACTTTTCGGAGGAGTGGAATCGCCACTGATGTCACCTTCAGGGTAAAAAATCCCCTTGAACAACGTCCTGTGGTGAGTCGACTCAACCCTGGGCTCGAAAGCGGGTGCCGGGCTGTCAGATCACAAGCGCAATGCCCTGACCACCAGGCTATCCCGTCGCTCTGTGTGTGTGTGTGTGTGTGCCTGCGTGTGTGTGTGTGTGTGGCCTGCGTGTGTGTGTGTGCCTGCGTGTGTGTGCGTGTGTGTGCGCGCGCGTGTGCGTGTCTGTGTGTGTGTCTGTGTGTGTCTGTGTGTGTGCGCGCGCGTGTGCGTGCACGCGCGCATGTGAAGTCAGTCAAAATGATGTTTACTGGGGTAAAAAGACTACTTTAACTTTTTTTTTTTCATCCTGTCTTCAAAGGAAATTGAAAAATAATCATATATGGTAAAACACAAAAAAAATATCAATCTTTGTATTAAAAGGAAAATTGATATTCAAGAACGAAGTTGAAAACGTGTGTGTGTGTGTGTGTGGTGTGTGTGTGTGTGTGTGTGTGTGTGTGTGTGTGTGTGTGTGTGTGCGTGCGTGCGTGCGAGTGTGTGTGTGTGTGTGCGTGCGTGCATACGTGCGTGTGTATGTATGAATAATAGAGTCTCTGTGTGTGTGTGTGTGTGTGTGTGTGTGTGTGTGTGTGTGTGTGTTTCTTTCTAGTACCGTTAAAGCAAAGAGTAGTTAATGGTCTTGATGAAATAAATGTTCAGGCTCAAATGCCATTAGATCCGTCCAGCTTATTATACCCCCCCCCCCCCCCCAGTACTATGTTCAGGCTCAAATGCCATTAGATCCGTCCAGCTTATTATACCCCCCCCCCCCCCCAGTACTATGCTAGCACGTATTTCTAGCGAGAGACAGACACACAGGCAGGCAGACAGACAGACAGGGGCAGACAGAGGGACAGAAAAATGGGTATTGGCTAGACTTGTGTGATTATTAATAATAAAAAAGAAAAAGTGAGAAAAAAAAACCTAAAAGAAGCTGCAGTTCGTGGAAACCCGGTTGGCCCAGTGGTAGGGGGCTTAACGATGGAACTCTGGGACCGCAGAATCGAATCCTCACTTTTGAGAGGTTTTTGTTTTGTTCTGGGTTGTTTTTTGTTTTCATTTTCACCAGTCGCCTTTCAGTCCTCTGAGATTTTAAAACATCCCCTGCAGGACTGCAGGCATAAACAGCACATAATTGCTCTCTGTCTCTCTTTCTGTCTCTCTATATCTCTGTCTCTCTCTCCCTCTCCTCGTCTCTCTCTGTCTGTCTGTCTGTCTGTCTGTCTGTCTCTCTTCTCTCTCTGTCTCTCTCTCTCTCTCTCTCTCTCTCTCTCTCTCTCTCTCTCTCTCTCTCTCTCTCTCTCTCTCTCTCTCTCTCTCTCTCTGTATGTCCATCTCTCTCTCTTCTCTCTCTCTCTCTCTCTCTCTCTCTCTCTCTCTCTCTCTCTCTCTCTCTCTCTCTCTCTCTCTCTCTCTCTCTCTCCCCGTCTCTCCCCCGTCTCTCTCCCCCCCTCTTTCTCTCTCTCCACCTCTCTCGTTCTCTCACACGTGCTTTAGTTTCTCACCTGCCAGAATTAATGAATAAGGAGAACGCAGTGTGACTCTGCTCAGCTTCACATATCGAATGGTCTTGCTTGGGATTAAGTACAGGGCATGTGATGACAGAGTAGGCCTACATGATTGCCCATAGGGTACATGTCCCATAGGTACATATTGACTCATAGGGTACATGTTGCCCCATAGGGTACACGTTGACATGCTGACCCATAGGGTACATGTTGGCCAATAGAGTACATGTTTGCCCATAGGGTACATGAAGGCCCATTAGGTATATTTTGGCCCATAGTGTAGGCCTACATGTTGCCCCATAGGGTACATGATGGCCCATAGGTTTACATGTTGGACCATAGACTACATAATGGTCTATAGTGTATGTTAGCCCATAGAGTATATGATGGTCCGAGAGTATATGATGGCCCGTAGGATACATGATGGCCCGTAGGATACATGTTGACAATGGCCCATAGGGTACATGTTGACATATGGCCCTAGGATACATGTTGACAATGGCCCATAGGATACATGTTGACAATGGCCCATAGGGTACATGTTGACATGATGGCCCATAGGGTACATGTTGACATGATGGCCAATAGGGTACATGTTGACAATGGCCCATAGGGTACATGTTGACATGATGGCCATAGGGTACATGTTGACAGATGGCCCATAGGGTACATGTTGACATGATGGCCAATAGGGCACATGTTGACATGATGGCCAATAGTGCAACATGTTGACATGATGGCCAATAGGGCACATGTTGACAATGGCCCATAGGGTACATGTTGACATGATGGCCCATAGGGTACATGTTGACATGATGGCCCTAGGATACATGTTGACAATGGCCCATAGGGTACATGTTGACATGATGGCCCGTAGGATACATGTTGACAATGGCCAATAGGGTACATGTTGACATGATGGCCAATAGGGTACATGTTGACATGATGGCCCATAGGGCACATGTTGACAGATGGCCCATAGGGCACATGTTGACATGATGGCCAAAAGGGCACATGTTGACATGATGGCCCATAGGGCACATGTTGACATGATGGCCCATAGGGCACATGTTGACATGATGGCCCATAGGGCACATGTTGACATGATGGCCAATAGGGCACATGTTGACATGATGGCCAATAGGGCACATGTTGACATGATGGCCAATAGGGCACATGTTGACACGATGGCCAATAGGGCACATGTTGACACGATGGCCAATAGGGACATGTTGACACGATGGCCAATAGGGCACATGTTGACATGATGGCCAATAGGGCACATGTTGACATGATGGCCAATAGGGTACATGTTGACAGATGGCCAATAGGGTACATGTTGACATGATGGCCAAAAGGGTACATGTTGACATGATGGCCATAGGGTACATGTTGACATGATGGCCAATAGGGCACATGTTGACATGATGGCCCATAGGGCACATGTTGACATGATGGCCCATAGGGTACATGTTGACATGATGGCCCATAGGGTACATGTAGACCATGATGCCCATAGGGTACATGTTGACATGATGGCCCATAGGGGTACAGTTGGAACTGATGGCCATAGGGTACATGTTGACATGATGGGCAATAGGTGTACATGTTGACATGATGGCCAATAGGGTACATGTTGACATGATGCCAATAGGGCACATTGACATGATGGCCAATAGGGCACATGTTTGACATGATGGCCAATAGTGCACATGTTGACATGATGGCCAATAGGGCACAATGTTACATGATGGCCCATGGGGTACATGTTGACATGATGGCCAATGGGGTACATGTTGACATGATGGCCCATAGGGTACATGTTGACATGATGGCCAATAGGGTACATGTTGACATGATGGCCAATAGGGCACATGTTGACATGATGGCCAATAGGGCACATGTTAACATGATGGCCAATAGGGCACATGTTGACATGATGGCCAATAGGGCACATGTTGACATGATGGCCCATAGGGTACATGTTGACATGATGGCCAATAGGGCACATGTTGACATGATGGCCAATAGGGCACATGTTGACATGATGGCCAATAGGGCACATGTTGACATGATGGCCAATAGGGCACATGTTGACATGATGGCCAATAGGGCACATGTTGACATGATGGCCAATAGGGCACATGTTGACATGATGGCCAATAGGGCACATGTTGACATGATGGCCCACAGTTGGTGTTCATAATCTTGAGGTGCTTGGGTATGTCTCTGAGACTCCTGTGTGGGGAAAGTTTGGTAATGTCTGTGTCTTTCTCTGTGTGGTGTGTGAGTGTGTGTGTGAGTGTGTGACTGTGACTGTAACTGCATATATGTTACACTTTGTGTGTTGATTTATTTGATCTACTTGTCCTACTTCAAAGATAATGGAATAAGCATTCACGTGCTGTTGTGCATGCAGTTGTTTTTTTTAATGTTGTCCTCCGTTCCCACCAGCACACAATGGCTTACACGTCCCAAGGGCGGAACACGGTTTAACGTGTGCACAAGATGTTATGCGTGCGTTAGCACACGGGACCTCGGTTTATAGCCTTTTCCAGAGGATTTTTATGGGAGTGGAGTCGGTACTGGTGTTAACTCCAGGGGAAAAGTTCACTTGAACGGGCGTCTTGAAGGTGGCTCGAACCTGGGCCGTCAGACTGCTGGCTATGCTCTGTGTGTGTGGTGTGTGTGTGTGTGTGTGTGTGTGTGTGTGTGTGCGTGTGTGTGTGCGTGCGTGCGTGGTGTGCGTGCGTGCGTGCGTGTGTGTCGTGTGTGTGCGTGTGGTCGTGTGTGTGTGTTGTGCGGTGCGTGTGCGTGTGTGTGTGTGCGCGTGTGTGTGTGTGTCTGTGTGTGTGTCTGTGTGTGTGCCAGTGTGTGTGTGCGCGCGCGTGTTTGCCAGCGCGCGCGCGTGTGTGTGTGTGTGTGTGTGTGTGTGGTGTGTGTGCGCGCGCGCGCTTTACTTTGTTTTTTTCCCTTTAAGTGATATTACGCGATAGGAGATAAGGCTATGAGGAGAAAAGAAGGGGAGAGAAGGAGGGAAGAATATGTATGAACGAGCATATGACTGTTAGCATGTGACTGTTTTAGTGTGGGGGCAGGAGACAAGATGACAGTCGTAAAAGTGAGGAAGAAGGGGGTGGCGGAGAAGGCGTATCGGGGGGTGTGTGTGTGTTGTGTGTGTGTGTGTGTGTGTGTGTGTGGGTGTGTGTGTGTGTGTGTCTGTGTCTGTGTCTGTGTGTGTCTGTGTCTGTGTGTGTGTGTGTTGTGTGTGTGTGTGTGTGTACACGAGTGCACGTACATGCAAATGTGCGCTCTCTCTCTCTCCTCTCTCTCTCTCTCTCTCTCTCTCTCTCTCTCTCTCTCTCTCTCTCTCTCTCCCTCCCTCCCCCCTCCTCCCTCTCTCTCTCCTCTCTCTCTCTCTCTCTCTCTCTCTCTCTCTCTCTCTCTCTCTCTCTCTCTCTCTACCTCCCTCTCTCTCTACCCCCTCTCCCTCTCTCTTGATGAGATGAGATGGTATGTGTTCATCCGATTTAGAATCAGTGCAACTGATATACGCACACATAAAATGCGATATGCTACTTTCTGTCCCTTGTGATCTTAAATGTCCGCTCTGTAATTCTTGTCTTGAAGATTACATACTTTATTTTACTGTAAATCTCTGATTTGCGACAAAAATACATCCCATCTCGTTATAGACAATACCCTTCAGAAAAAACATTGAAACTCATGATGCAAGATGACAAAAAGCCTTCATGACTTAGGACGATTCATATATCATTCCAACAAAAGGCGTTCTGCTTTAGAATGATGGCTGTATCAAAATAATTAACGTATTTCTCAAGTTGTTTCAGTGTCTTATGTTACTCTGTGTACAATTTATACCCTAGTTATCAATTCTGTACACAGTTTTATTTATTCATTTATTTATTTATCAAATTTATATTTTGTCTAAAATGTTCCAAACATTCCAAGCAGATGTATGCTAATACCACGAGTGAATGTTATAATCGTTGTGCTTAAAGTCTTTACAGGTGCATTCTTGGAAAGGATTGAGAACGAAATTAATGTGAGGGGGGGGGGGGGGGGGGGGGGGAGCAAGTGTGTGAAATCGTAATGGATCCGGTGACCTAAAATAAAATTGATAAGAACTCGATGGTGGTGGGTTGATGTTCTCAGTTGTTTATCTCATTATGTTCTCTTGTTTGTTCTTTATCTATTAGTGGTTTTTTTAATGATCAAAATCATTTCATTGTGATTTCTAATTTTCGTTTTCTGAATGAGTGCATTTTTATCACCTTATTATGGTCTTGTCCCTATTTCTTGTCTGTTGTTTGGTACTGGATATAGTTTCTTGTTCTTGGTATTTCATTATTCTTGTTGTTGTTAAGTTTAAGGATTTTTCATCTTGATTTAACCCCTGATAAGGGCGGGGACTAGATGTAAAAAAAAAGCCCACGAGCGCTTATTCATTATCCTCGAATAAAAGAATTTGCTTTGCCTTGCCTTGCCTTGCCTTGCCTTGCCTTGCCTTGCCTTGCCTTCTCTCTCTCTCTCTCTCTCTCTCTCTCTCCTCTCTCTCTCCTCTCTCTCTCTCTCTCTCTCTCTCTCTCTCTCTCTCTCTCTCTCTCTCTCTCTCTCTGTCGCGCGCGCGCGCGCGCGTGTGTGTGTGTATGTGAACATTAACAATGAAATAAATGGTTTATTCACGTTTTTGTTGGCCATCTGTTCCATAGGAACGGGAAGTATCCATACGATAAAATATAATATGCTGAGTATTAAATTGCACAACAGAACTCGAAGCAGCCTAAACATAACAAGCATGAACCGTTCACATCGTTTGAGAGAACGTAAGCATAACAGTGCTTAATTATGAGGCAGGAAGTTTTTGTTTTGTTTGTTTGTTTCCAAGTTTCTATGATTCATGATGAACATACCGGTTTTGGAAAACTAAAATTTTCTTGCGATGTTACTAGCTTATAACTGTATAGCTTCCATAGATTGTGAACGCTTTGCATACAGAGTAACAACACTGGGGACAGACCAACGTGAAATGATTATACAGATGTTCCAATACATTGTTGGCCCCCTGCATTGTTCACAGAGTGGGGTTGTTCATGCGTTGGTTTGGCTGAGTCTTGCCTTTGCACCTCAGTAATGTGTGAGTGTGTGTGTGTGCCTGCTGCTGCCTGCCTGCCTGCCTGCCTGTTTGTCTGTCTGCGTGTGCGTGCGTGCGTGTGTGGGGTTTTGTTGTTTGTTTTTTCTTTTATTTTGAGGATAATGGAATAAGCGCTCATGTGTTGTTGTTTTTTTACATCCAGTCCTTGAGTGTAAGCAGTTTTGTAAATTTTGTCATACGTTCTCGTGCGTGGTGTGTGTGTGTGTGTGTGTGTGTGTGTGTGTGTGGTGTGTGTGTGTGTGTGTGTGTGAATCAATTGAAGATATTTTCGCTATGAGTCTTTAGCACTCTTGCAGATCTAATGGAATGGGGAGAGTAATTGTACCTTCAAAATTGTGAGCTGCTTTTCTGGCAGCCCGATCCACCCGTTTCATTTGGAATGATTCTACAGTGTCAAGGAACAACCCACCCCCCCCCCCCCCCCCAAAAAAAAATATATATAATAAAAAAATAATAATAATAATAATAAAAATAAAGAAAGAAAGAAAAGTTACTAATAGAAACATTTA
>CM060320.1:44123131-44165631 GCA_030674155.1 Stramonita haemastoma | reverse complement strand
GTGCGCAAGATGTTCTGCGTGCGTTGTTCGCACACGGGGGGCCTCGGTTTATAGTCTCATCCGACGGACTTTTGGAGAGAGTGGAGTCAGCACTGATGTTAACTGAAGAAGAAAAATCTCCTCGAACGGGAATCGAACCCGGGTCGTCAAATTGCGAGCGCAATGTTCTGACCACTAGGCTATCCCGTCCCCCCCCCCCCCCCCCCCCGTGTGTGTGTGTGTGTGTGTGACTCTGTGTCAGTGTGTGTGTCTGTCTGTGTGTCTGCGAGATGTGTGTGTGTGTGCGCGCGAGTGCAAATCAAATCAAATCAAATGAAATTTTTATTTCCAGATGATACATTATAAGCATTGATTTGCTTTTTTTTCATCAAGCCGTCTATCTAAACAAAGAAAACACAAAAAAACAAACACTGTGCGTGTGTGTGTGTGTGCGCGCGCGCGTGTGTGTGTTGTGTGGTGTCGTGCGCTGTGTGTGTTGCGTGCGGCGCGCGCCGTGTGTGGTGTGTGTGTGTGCGTGCGCGCGCGCGTGTGTTTGTGTGTGTGCGAGCGCGCGTGTGTGTTGCGCACACGGGGCGGTGGTGTTGTGTGTGTGTGGTGTGCGCGCGCGCGCGCGCGCGCGCGCGCGTGTGGTGTGTGTGTGTGTGTGACGCTGTTTCCATGGTCAGTCCTGTCCTGTCTGGGCTGTGGTTTATTTATTATTCATTCATTTATTTATTTATTTATTATTCTTTTATATTGAAAAAGACCCTGTGTGTTGTGTGTGTGTGTGTGTGTGTGTGTGTGTGTGTGTGTGTGACTCTGTGTCCATGGTCAGTCCTGTCCTGTCTGGGCTGTGGTTTATTTATTTATTCATTTATTTATTTATTATTTATTCTTTTATATTGAAAAAGACCCTGTGTGTGTGTGTGTGTGTATGTATGCAGCAGACGCCGTGTGCGGGTGCCCAGAACGACTCTGTGCAGGAGGCCCTGAACTGGGTTCAGTCGCACACCTCGGAGCAGCTGCTGTACTTCAACTTCAGCGAGTTCATCCCCGCCATCTTCGTGGCCCTCATCGTCGGCTCCTGTGCTGACTACTTCGGCCGCAAGTAGGAGGGGGGATGGTTGGTTGTTGTCTTTTTTGTGTGTGTGTGTGTGTGTGTCGATGTCTGTGTTTTTGTCTTTGTCTGTGTGTTGTCTGTTTTGTCTTGTCTTTTCTGGCGTTGGTGGTGTGTGTGTGTGTGTGTGTGTGTGTGTGTGTGTGTGTGCGTGTGCGTGCGTGCGTGCGTGCGTGCGTGCGTGCGTGTGTACGTGTGTGTGTTTGTGTGGGTGTGTCTTCTCTGTCTCTGTCTGTCTGTCTGTCTGTCTCTCTCTCTCTCTCTTCTGTCTGTCTCTGTCTGTCTCTGTCTCTCTGTCTCTGTCTCTGTCTGTCTGTCTGTCTGTCTGTCGTCTCTCTCTCTCTCTCTCTCTCTCTCTCTCTCTCTCTCTCTCTCTCTCTCTCTCTCTCTCTCTCTCTCTCTAACCATCCACCGTTCTTCCTTTCCCCTTCCTACCTCCCCCCCCACGTTCTTCCCTTCAGGCTCCTTCCTAGACCACCGTTTCTCCTTTCAGGCTCCTTCCTAAACAGTCTTCCCTTAAGGCTCCCCCCCCCCACGTTCTTCCCTTAAGGCCTTTCCCTTCCACCTCCCCCCCACCACCGTTCTTCCCTTCAGGCTCCTTCCTAGACCCCTCCACCATTCTTCCTTTCAGGCTCCTTCCTAGACCCCTCCACCATTCTTCCTTTCAGGCTCCTTCCTAGACCCCTCCACCATTCTTCCTTTCAGGCTCCTTCCTAGACCCCTCCACCATTCTTCCTTTCAGGCTCCTTCCTAGACCCCTCCACCATTCTTCCTTTCAGGCTCCTTCCTAGACCCCTCCACCATTCTTCCTTTCAGGCTCCTTCCTAGACCCCTCCACGTTCTTCCTTCAGGCTCCTTCCTAGACCCTCCACCGTTCTTCCCTTCAGGCTCCTTCTAGACCCCTCCACCATTCTTCCCTTCAGGCTCCTTCCTAGACCCTCCACCATTCTTCCTTTCAGGCTCCTTCCTAGACCCCTCCACCATTCTTCCTTTCAGGCTCCTTCCTAGACCCCTCCACCATTCTTCCTTTCAGGCTCCTTCCTAGACCCTCACATCTTCCTTCAGGCTCTTCTAAACCCCTTGCTAATGGCTCTTCCCTCTCCCCCCCCCCCCCACACACACACTACCCACCCCCACACCCCACACCTCTACACCATTCTTCCCACCTACAGGCTCCTGGTGGTGATGCCGGTGGTGGGAAGCTTTCTCAAGTCGGTGGTGACGGTGGTGGTGGTGTACCTGGACCTGGACATCGCCTACCTGTACCTGGGGCACGGGCTGGAGGGGCTGTTCGGCTCCTTCTACGTGGTCAGCCTGGGCGTCTTCGCCGCCGTGGCGGACGTGACGGTGACCTCCCGGCAGCGCGTGCTGCTGTTCGCCACCCTGGAGATCACGCTCGGGGTGGCTGGGCCCGTGTCTATGGTTAGTGCTGGTGTGTTGGGGGGGGGTGGTGGTGGTGGGTGGGGTGGGGTGGGGGTGTGGGGGGGGTTGTGTGGGGGTGGTGTGGGTGGCTGGGGCCGTGTGTGATGGTGTGCTGTTGTGTGTCTGTCTGTGTGTTGTGGGGCTGTGTTTTTGGGGTTTTTTTTAGTGGTGGTTGTGTGTTGTTGTGGGTTGGTGTGGTGTGTGTGTGTGTGGGTGTTGTGTGGTGTATGTGGGTGTGTGGTGTGTTAGTGGTTGTGGTGTGTGTGTTGTGTGGTGTGGTGTGTGTGTGTGTGTGTGTGTGTGTGTGTGTGTGTGTTGTGTGTGTAGTGTGATGTGTGTGTAGTGTGTGTGTGTGTGGTGTGTGTGGTGTGTGTTGTGTGGGTGTGTGTGAGTGTGGTATGTGGGTAGTGTGGTGTGTATAGTGTGGTGTGTGTGTGTGTGTGTGGTGTGTGTGTGTGTGTAGTGGTGTGGTGTGTGTGTGTGATGTGTGTGTGTGTGATGTTGTGTGGTGTGTGTGTGGTGTGGTGTGTGGTGTGTGTGGTGGTGTGTTGTGGTGTGTGGTGTGGGGTGGTTGGGAGTCATGAGGAGAGGAGGAGGAGGAGAGTATGTGGAATGTTTTGGTAGGGTAAAAATCGACGTTAAAAAATGTTATGAAAAGGGTGGATGTTAGGGGGAGGGGAATTGTACTATGAAAAAAAAAATGGTTTAAACAAATAGATTGATTGATAGAGGAGCGATAGAGAGGTATAGGTAGGTTGGTGGGTGGGTAGGTGGGTGGGTGAGTGGGTAAGTAGGTGGGTTGGTAGGTGAGTAGGCAGTAGGTGGTGGTGGTGGTAAGTAGATGAGTGGGTGGGTATGTGGGTGGATGGGTGGGTAGGTAGGTAGATAGGTGGGTGGGTAGGTAGGTAGGCGGTGTGGGTAAGTGGGTAGGAAGGTGGGTGGGTGGGTAGGTAGGTGGGTGGGTGGATGGGTTGGTAGGTAGGTGGGTGGGTGGTGTTGATGGGTAGATAGGTGGGTGGGTGGATGGAAAGGTAGGTAGGTGGGTGGGTAGGTGAGTAGGTAGGTGGTGGGTGGGTAGGTGAGTAGGTAGGTAGGTAGGTGGGTGGGTGAGTGGGTAGGTGGGTGACTAGGTAGGTGGGTGAGTAGGTAGGTGGGTGGATGGGTGGGTGGACGGACGGACAGGCGGACTTACACATGCACGACAGAAAAAAAGAAAAACAGAAGAAACGCAATGATCAATACTATTATATGTCTATATGTGCTCATATAAAAACAGAAGGGATGCAACGGCTGTGTTTGTGTTAATATGGAAAACAGAAGAAATAAAATTGAGATGAAAAAAACATGGAAATTTTATAGCGCTGAAGCTTGTCAGAGCAAACAAGTTCAAAAGGCTTGCATTCAAATCACTCACGTGTATGTCTTTGTGACCAGCTGTTCACAATTAAAGATGAATGGTAGTGTGTTACATACGGGGGGGGGGGGGAGTTTTTATGGTTCAATGTTAGGTGAGTGTGCTTGGCTTGCCCTGTTTTGTTTTGTGTATACTTCTTTGCCTGTGAGAAAGGATTTTTGCCTTGGGGCTTTGGTTCAGTGTTTCATCTCAAAGACTAGCACCCGGACCAGCACCCAAAGCCTAGTAGATTATGGAGGGGACAAGTTTGGGATTAGAATCCCGAGCAGCCTCTTTTATATCATGGGGTGTGTGTGTGTGTGTTTGCGTTCAGATTACCACCACAGATTTCAAAAGAACGGTTAAGAAGGAAGGTGGTAGGACTGTAAAGACATTCACCTGCCCAACAAATAAACCCTGAAGTTCTTAGTTCGTTTCCCGGCCTTCGCAGTTTGACAGAAAAGTCGAACTGAAAGTCCAGAGTCCTCCGGATGAAATTATAAACTGAGGTCCAGTAAGCGAATGCATGCAGGACGTCTTGCACGTATGTAAAAACCCGCTCTATCTTTCGGAAAAGTAGGCCATTTCGTGCCAGTAGGAACGAATGACAATTTCTTTTTAAAGAAGTATACACACAGGTGTCGTGTTGAGACTCCACCCCGAAATCGGAATGTGGCTACCTAAATAATGATTGGGAGGAGGGGGGGGGTGTCACATACCCAAAATCTCACCATTGGTGAACCTTGGAGCCCTAGCCGTGGAACAAAAGGGGGGAAAAAATGGGGGGGGGGGGAGATGACACGGCGTGATAAAAAAAAATTATTGAGTCATTCTGAAACATAAACCCAAAACTGTTGACATGTTTGACAACATCGGTGATTTGTATGCTGAATTTTAAGTGGACATGTTTCTACAATGATATTTCTTGCTTAGTAGTGGGGTTTGATGTCTGCACCAACAAACTGGACACTACCGTATTTTCATATCCAAATCCTCGTCACATGTTTGAATGTGATTAATAATGCATGCCTTGACGGAATTTTACTTGCATATTTCAGGTCAGATTGATATTGAGCCAATTTTCTCGAACGCCAGTTAATTTTCCATATATTTGTGCTTGCAAATGACCTCTCTATCCCTCTCTCCCCCCTCTCTCTCTGTCTGTCTGTCTGTCTCTCTGTCTGTCTGTCTGTCTGTCTGTCTCTCTCTCTCTCTCTCCTCTCTCTCTCTCTCTCTCTCTCTCTCTCTCTCTCTCTCTCTCTCTCTCTCTCTCTCTCTCTCTCTCTTTTCAGTGGGGGGGCGGATAGCCTAGTGGTCAGAACATTGCGCTGGCAATTTGAAGACCCAGGTTCGAGTCCGGTCGAGGAAATTTTCTTCCTGGAGTTAACATCAGTGCTGACTCCACTCTCCCAAAAAGTCCTTCGGATGAGACTTTAAACCGAGGCCCCGTGTGCGAACGCACGCAGAACATCTTGCGCACACGTTAAATCCTGTTCCGCTTTTCGTAAGAGTAGGCCATCGTGTGCCGGTGGGAACAGATGACAATATTTACAAAACTGCATACACACGGGGACGGATGAAAAAAGCACATGATTGCTTATTCTGTTATCCTCGATATAAAAGAATAAATAAATAAATAAATAAAAATCTCTCTCTCTATTGACTTTCTCCTCTCTCTCTCTCTCTTCTCTCTCTCTCTCTCTCTCTCTCTCTCTCTCTCTCTCTCTCTCTCTCTCTCTCTCCCTCTCTCTCTCTCTCTCTCTTCCTCCCTCCCTCTCTCCCCTCCCTCCCCTCCCCTCCCCTCCCCCACCTTCTGCGTTCCCTTTCCTCACCTTTCAATGTTTACTCCTGCAAGTTCATAGACTCACAAATCTTACATTGATTTTAAGATCGGGGGGGGGGGGGGGGGTTGTATTCAGCACCCATACAATTAATTGTCTTTGCACAAAAGTATGGAATAAAGAATAGGGGAAGACTAAGTACAGAGAAGTGACTGTGTGATCCCTTTTTGTCCTTGGTTCTTTGAAATGGTGCCCCGATGCTTCATTAAGTAAGCAAGTGAATGAGAAACGCATTCAACTTGAGATCCCGTCAAGGCACAACATATTGATCACTATACTGGGTCGGTGGTCTAGAGGTACCGGTAACACACCTGCCTAGAAAGCGAAAAGTCCCCGTTGAAAATGTGCGGTGGTTCGAATCCCATTTGGGACCAAAACTTTTCCCTCAATCCATTAGACCATGAGTTGTGGTTTGGGTGCTAGTCTTTGGGATGAGATGATAAACCGAGCTAGGTCCCGTGTGTTACACGTCATTATTTAGCGCACGCAAAAAGAACCCATGGCAACAAGAGGGTTGTCCCTGGCAAAAATCTGTAGGAAAAAAAAAGCCACCCTGATAGGAAACACAGTTGCAGACAGGAAAAAGGAAAAAGAAAAAAATAACGGGTGGCGCTGCACTTGTGGCGACACGCTCTCCTCACGGGGGGGGGGGGGGGGGGGGGGAGCAGCCCAAATGTTACACAGAGAAATCTGCTGTAACGTAAAGTGGTATACATTAAAAAAAACAAAAAAAACAACTACTACTGACCTTGCTAAACAAAGTAAGTCTGTTCTCAGAAAGTGAAAAAAAACTGTTTTCAGATTGGGTCGGGGTTTCTGATCAAGGCCCTGGGGTTCGGGGTACCCTGTGTGCTGGTGTCGTGCTTGTTCCTCATCTCCATCGTCAACGTGCTGTGCTTCATGCCAGAGACCCTGCGCAACAGGCCTGACCACATGTCGCTCAACCCTCTGGTCCACATGCGGAAGGTGAGTTTTGGGAGTTGGTGGGAAGAACGCTGTGTATGATGGTTACTCTTTTGTGAAGTAAATCCCTCCTCTCCTCCCTACCTCCCTCCTGTTCAAAAGTTAGTATTATGTGAACCTCTGGAACAGGCAAAAAAGTGTACAGGGCTGTATTAATTAATTAAGCATCAATATGACTAACATTTCAAACTCTGTGTGTGTGTGTGTGTGTGTTTTTTTTATTTTATTTTTTTTATTCTTTTATATCGAGGATAACAGAATAAGCAATTATGTGCTTTTTTTTTTCATCCGGTCCCGTGTGTATGCAGTTTTGTAAATCTTGTCATCTGTTCCCACCGGCACACGATGGCCTACTCTTACGAAAAGCGGAACAGGATTTAACGTGTGCACAAGATGTTCTGCGTGCGTTCGCACACGGGGCCTCGGTTTAAAGTCTCATCCGAAGGACTTTTGGGGAGAGTGGAGTCAGCACTGATGTTAACTCCAGGAGAAAAATTTCCTCGACCGGACTCGAACCCGGGTCGTCAAATTGCCAGCGCAATGTTCTGACCACTAGGCTATCCGTCCCCCTCCGTCCGTGTGTGTGTGGTGTGTGTGTGAATGTGTGTGCGTGTGTGTGTGTGTTTGTGATTGTGTGTGTGTGTGTTTATGAATGTGTGTGCGTGTGTTTATTATTTATTCTTTTTTAATATTTTATTATTATTTATTCTTTTATTTCGAGGATAATGGGATAAGCACTCGTGTGCTTTTTTTTCCACCAGTCCCGTGTGTATGCAGTTTTGTTAATGTCATCTGTTCCCACCGGCACACGATGGCCTACTCTTACGAAAAGCCGAACAGGATTTAACGTGTGCGCAAGATGTTCTGCGTGCGTTTGCACACACGGGGCCTCGGTTTACAGTCTCATCTGAAAGACTTTTGGAAGAACGATGTGTATAATGTTACTCTTTTGTGATGTAAATCCCTCCTCCACCCCCACCCCCACTTGTTCAAAAGTTAGTATTGTGTGAACCTCTGTAACAGGCAAAAGGTGTACAGGGGTGGGGTGGCTTAGTGGTCAGAGCAGACGCTTTCCCCAAAGCTTGGGGCAACGAAAGGGGCTGTATGAATTAAGCATCAGTATTGCTAACATTTCAAACTCTGTGTGTGTGTGTGCTTGTGTGTGTGAGTGTGCGTGTGTGTGAATGTGCGTGAGCGTGTGTGCGTGTGTGTGAATGTGCGTGAGCGTGTGTGTGTGTGTGTGTGTGTGTGCGTGCGTGCGTGCGTGCGGGGGGGTGAACGTGCGTGCGTGTGTGTGTGTGTGTGTGCGTGCGTGGTGTACGTGCGTGCGTACGTGCGTGTGGGTGGGGTGTGCGTGTGTGTGTGCGAATGTGCGTGGCGTGCGTGTATGTGTGTGTGTGTGTGTGCGTGTGTGTGTGTGTGTGTGTGAATGTGTGCGCGCGCGTATATGAGTGTGCGTGCGCGTGTATGAGTGAGCGTGCATATGTGTGTGTGCACTCGCGCGCGTGCATGCCTGCGTGTGTGTGTGTGTGTGCAAGCCTGCGTGCATGTACAGACAAAACACAGAATCTCTCTGACCGTGTCCCTCCTCCCCTTGTCTTCCAGGTGTTCGGGTTCTACTTCACAGACGGTCCCCACAGCCAGCGCGCCCTGTACCTGTTAGGGCAGTTCATCCTCTTCTTCGCCATCATGGTCAACCTGGGCCGCATGCAGGTGGAGACCCTGTTCCAGATCAACTCCCCGCTCTGCTGGGGGTCCGTCAAGATCGGCCTCTTCATGGGCACCCGCATGCTGCTGCAGAACACGAGCAGCTTGCTCGTCTTGAAGGTTGGTTGGTTGGTTGGGGTTTTTTTTTGTGAACACCCTGGGGGGGGTTTAGGGGGAGGGGGCTGTCAGTATGTATAGTGTCCCCATTTTTGGAAATTTTGTGCTAGGAATTTCCTTTTTTCTGTCCCTCTCTTTGTTTCTGCCTTGTTCTTTTTTTTCTTCCTGTCACCTTCTTCTTGTCGTGTTTTCTGCCTTCTTGGTCCATTCTCCTGTTTTGTTCTGTTTTCTAAAAATTTTAAAAAAAGATGTAAATGATTAATTCACTCTCATGGGGAAGACAGGTGCGCTGGGTCGGACTTTTCAGGTGTTTAAGGGCAGCAGCGCAACCATTTTCGTTCATATGTCAGACAACGTAGTTGCTGTCTGAGTAGTTCGATGTAGAGTGTAGTTACAATCCACTCAGCACCTAAAGTTATCTACAAGTTTCATGTTCATCTTTCAGTATTGATGTCGTACTATCCACTCATTGGGATGAGATAGCTCAGTGGTCAGAGCACTCGCTTTCCCCAAACTAAGGTTAAGCAGCATTGAGCGTGGTTACCAAGCGGATGGATGACCGTTTGCACGCCTTGGCTTCAGTACAGTCGCCCAGCTCACCCAGCTGTCAATGGGTACCTGCCCTCTTTAGGGTCAGGGAAGGTAAAGCAGCGAGGGAGAGGAGATGGGCGCGCCCTCAACATGCTGGCCCCTAGAGAAGCTGAGGTGTCTGACATTTTTTGCTCCCCGCGACCACATGGGTTATGGGAACACTTTCACCTTACTTTTCTACCTCACCACTTATTCATGTAAATTTTTCTACAACTTTCATGTTCTCATATTGACATCATACTATCCACTCATTCACCAAAGTTAGTTATCTACAAGTTTGATGTTTGATGGGGGGATGGGATAGCCAGTGGTCAGAACATTGCCTCGTCAATTTGACAACCCGGGTTGATTCCCGTTTGAGGGGATTTTTCCTCTGGAGTTAACATCAGTGCAGACTCTTCTCCCTACAAGGCCATCAGATGAGACTAAACCAAGGTCCCTGTGTGCAAAAGCACGCAGAACACTTTGCGCATGTTAAATCCTGTTCCACTTTTGTAAGAGTAGGCCATTGTTACTGGTGGGGACAGATGACAGATTTACAAAAAACACATGGGGACTGGATGTAAAAAAAAGCACGCAATGCTTATTCCATTATCCTCAATATAGAATAAATAAATAAATGTTCCCTAAGTCAGTTATTAAAGTTCGGATGTTCATGTTTCTGTTTGCAGACCATTCAATTCACAATTCAAAGATTTTTATCTCACAAATAGAGAAATTCATATATATATTTATTTATTTTATATATAAAATAATTTTTTTACAGTTTATCATAATATGTATTATAATATGTATTTTCAAATTTATGTATATTATTTACATTATCGAAATTTATATATCAGATGTTGTAACTCATATATATTCACAAATTATCATATCAATTGCATATGTTTAAAATAGTATCTCCATGTATATATATATATATATATATATATATTCATATATATATGGATTCATGTAGTTACCTAGCTAGCCAGGCTAGCTAATGGCGGGGTCTGCAGTGTGTTGGGGTTGCAGGTGTTGACCCGCTGGATGCGCATCGAGGTGGTGGGGGTGTCTGGGATGCTGTCGGGGTTGCTGGTTTCAGTCTGCAGGCTGTGGCAGACACGGACCTCATCATGGTCCTCAGTACGTAACAGGGTTTTTTCTGCTTTGTGTTGTGTGGGGGTGAATGTGTGTGTGTGGGGTGGGGGGGGGGGGGTTGTGTGTGTGTGGGGGGGGGTGTTAAGTGTGGGTGGGGGTGGTGGGGGGGGGGGTAGTGTAGTGTGTGTGTGTGTGTTTTTATGGGGGGGGGGGGGGGGTGTAGTGTATTGTGTGTGCAGTTTGTGTGTAGTGTGTATTTATTTTATATTTATTATTCTTTTATATCGAGGATAATGGAATAACACTCATGTGCTTTTTTACATCCAGTCCCCATGTGTATGCAGTTTTGTAAATGTCATCTGTTCCCACAGGCACACAATGGCCTTTTATGAAAAGCGGAACAGGATTTAATGTGTGCGCAAGATGTTCTGGCGCATTGGCACATGGGCCTTGGTTTATAGTCTCATCTGAAGGATTGTGTAGTGCGTGTGTGTAATGTAGTGTGTGTGTGTGTGTGTGTGTGTGGTGTGTGTGTGTGTGTGTGTGTGTGTGTGTTGTGTGTGTGTGTGTGTGTGTGTGGTTGTGGTGTTATGGAGGGGTTGATATAAAAGTGAATACTAGTTTGTGTGTGTGGAGGGGGGAGGGTTAGTGTGTGTGTTGTTGGTTTGTGTCTTTGTAGTTTGTGCATGTAGAATCCCCATCCCCATATTCCCCCCATCATTAAGGTAGCTGTACTTTGACTCAGAAATGTTACTTGTGTGTGTGTGTGTGTGTGTGTGTGTGTGTGTGTGTGTGTGTGTGTGTGTGTTGTGTGTGTGTGTGTGTGTGTTCAGGTGGCTGTGTGGGCCTAGCTCATCATGGTGGTGCCTCCAGTGATACGCACTCTCATGTCCAGAATGACTCCAGCAGACAAACAGGGTAAGGCTCAGGGACAGGGAAGGTTCAGGGTAAGGATCAAAACCAGAGTAAAGGTCAGGGCCACTAACAGGGTAAGGGTCAAAGCCACAGACAGGGTAAGGGTCAAAGCCACAAACAGGGTAAGGGTCAAAGCCACAGAGTAAAGGTCACAGCCACAAACAGGGTAAGGATCAAAGCCACAAACGGGGTAAGGGTCGGAGCCACAAACGGGGTTAAGGGTCAGAGGTACAAACGGGGGTAAGGGTCAGAGGTACAAACGGGGTAAGGGTCAGAGGTACAAACGGGGTAAGGGTCAGAAGTACAAACGGGGTAAGGGTCAGAAGTACAAACGGGGTAAGGGTCAGAGGTACAAACGGGGTAAGGGTCAGAGGTACAAACGGGGGTAAGGGTCAGAGGTACAAACAGGGTAAGGGTCAGAAGTACAAACGGGGTAAGGGTCAGAGGTACAAACGGGGTAAGGGTCAGAGGTACAAACGGGGTAAGGGTCAGAGGTACAAACGGGGTAAGGGTCAAAGCCACACAAACAGGGTAAGGGTTAAAGCCACACAAACAGGGTAAGGGTTAAAGCCACACAAACAGGGTAAGAGTCAAAGCCACACAAACAGGGTAAGGGTTAAACCCACACATACGGGGTAAGAGTCAAAGCCACACAAACAGGGTAAGGGTTAAAGCCACACATACGGGGTAAGAGTCGGAGGCTGGTCTGCATTTGAAGTTGATCTGGGAGATCAATAAAAATCCCCACCCCTAATTCACCAATCCCCCCTCCCCCCCCCCCCCCCCCCCCCCCCCCCCCCCCATATTAAGGTAGCTGCATTCCGATTTCATGGATAGAGTTAGGAATTGAACTTACCCATTTTGTCAGGACAGTCCGGGAAATACCTCCCCGGTCTCTCTGATTTTCAACCGTAATGGGTGGTTTTACGTGCACAAGTCCTCTGTAACCACATGGGTTGATTGCAATTGCTCTACGGGGATGATTAAAGTGTTTTTGACTTGACTTGACTTGACTTGACTTCTCTGAAAGACTTGAACATTCAGTTCAATTTTCCTGGGAAGAAAGGGTAAGGCTGGGAATCGAACCCAAAACCTCATGGTTTACTTGTTAGGCCCGTGGGGGGACGGGGGTTAACTTTTTTTTTTTTTTTTTTTTGGGGGGGGGGGTTGTTTGGCTTGGCTACCTGTCTCCTGTATTTGTAAAAAAAAAAAAAAAAAAAAAAAAAAAAAGGGTAAGCCTTTACCTTTTCCTACCATGGCTTGGCTACCTGTTTCCTGTTGTCTGTACTGTTATTTTTAAAATGAGGAAAAATCGGGGAGTTGGAGTCCCAGGGCGGCTCGGGGCTGTATATGGCAACGTTTTGGTGGCTCCAGCGACGGTACTGGAACCATTCATATCGATCATTGCCTTTCCAATGGAATTCCAGTGGCGTGGAGAGGGGGAGGGGGGTCTGCTGCAAGGGTAACAGTTTGCCCTCCACATACTTACCCAGGCTTTGCTCTCTAAGAGACTAGAGCGCAACTCCCATAGTCTTCCGAGACTGATGGATGTCTACTAACTACTAACTTAAAGTCTGTCCCGAGCCTAAGGCTCATCAGGCCGGTGCTTATCCCGGTTTCTGTGGCGTTAAGCGACTGAGAGTCATAGACTCCCCCCCGGATAGGACGCCAGTCTATCGCAGGGTTAACCCCAACACAAGGTGGGTACCCCTTTTACACCTGGGTGGGGTGAGAAAATAGCTGTAAAGTGCCTTTTCCAAGGGCACAACGCCATAGCTGAACTACTAACTGACTGTGTTTAAAGGTTGATATCAGCTGGTGCTGAGGGTCCCACCCTTGGTGTGTTGCAGGGGCGCTGTTTGCCAGTTTGTCGGCCATGGAGACGCTGTGTCACCTGTCGGCCAGCACTGTGTACAACACGGTCTATTCCGCCACCCTGGCCGTCTTTCCCGGAGCTGTCTTTCTCCTCATCGCCGCCCTGCTCACCTTTGATGTGGGGCTCTTGATGTGAGTACTCTTTTGTGTGTGTGTGTGTGTGTGTGTGTGTATATGTTGGGGGGGGGGGGGGAGGGGGGGTGCGTGTGTGTGTGTATATGTGTGTGTGTGTATATGTTGGGGGGGGGGGATGTGGAGTGCATGTGTGTGTGGTTGTGTTGTGGTTGTGTGTTGTGTTGAGTTGTCTGTGTGTGTGTGAGTGTCTTGTCTGTGTGTGTGTGTGTTGTGTGTACGTGTGTGTGTGTGTGTGGGGGGGGGTATTTCTTTATTTGTTTCATTACTTATTTTATTCTTTTATATCGAGGATAATGGAATAAGCACTCTTGTGCTTTTTTTCTTTTACATCCAGTCCCATGTGTATGCACTTTTGTAAATGTCATCTATTCCCACCAGCACACAATGGCCTACTCTTGCAAAAAGCGGAACAGGATTTACCGGCAACACTGATGAATCTTTTCATATTGCAGAGAGGTACTTCTTCTACCAGGCCATCATCTATCCCAGGTTCATGTAAAAGTGTTCATTTGTCATTGTCAGTATCCATGCAGTCCCGTGTGTATGCACTTTTGTAAATGTTATCTGTTCCCACCGGCACACGATGGCCTACTCGTATGAAAAGCGGAACAGGATTTAACTGGCGACACTGAAAACACGTATGCACATACGGATACACACACACGCACGCACGCACACACCACACACACACCTTTTCCTGGGGCTGTCTTTCTCCTCATCGCCACCCTGCTCACTTTTGATGTGGGGCTCTTGATGTGTGTGTGTTTGTGTGTGTGAGTCTTGTGTGTGAGTCTTGTGTGTGTGTGTGTACGTGTGTACGTGTGTGTGTGTATGTGTGAATATGAGAGAGAGAACGGTGTGGACCGCATGTATTGGGATCAGCTCCCTGAAGAAAAGGGGCCAGTTTAGCAGACATCCGATTGACTTTTCTGCACGCAGATTTCTCAGTAGCCCTGAAGTACATAGTCAAGCCATCTGCTGACTGCGTGTTACTCTGTACTTTTGCAAGCACCACAGAAGTGTCCATGTTAGGATGGGTCACAGTCATCTTTTTAGTAGAGAAATAAGCGAAGGTTTAAAAATGACATCTCTTTAATTTTTTTACTGGAATGAGTGATTTAAGTAGGCAGAGATGAAATAAAACATAAACTGCTCACAGAACCATCTCACAGATCAAGAGTTCAACAAACTGCATGAAAGTTCCACCACCCCACCCCCGCTGCCCCCTTTTTTTTTTATCTATTTATCAAAGGGCTGATTTATGGAATGAAGACTAGAAAAGTTATCAGCATGTATATCAGAAGACAGAAATATTTTGCAAATGTATGGATAATATAACATAACAAATTGTGAACACTTTTACATTAAACTGGGATAGGATGATGGTCTGGTAGAAGTAGTACCTGTCTGGAACATGAAAAGATTCATTCAGTGTTGCCAGTTTCAGGGTCTGTAGATCGCAACACCTCAACTCCCACCCTGCCCTCATAATCATGCACACATATCTCGGGTCTGTTTACCTTAATTAAGGGATGATTGTTCCAGGTTTCCAAAATATGTGAAGGCCTTCTTCAAAACAGTGTGTGTTATTCAAATTTGTTGGACTTAAGAACCATGATATAAAAAAAAAACAGAAGAAAGAAAATTTTCCTAGACCAAAACTTAAGGAAGTTCAGTAGATTAAAAAAAGAAATAGTAGTAGTTCTACCTAACAATGGTGACAATACAGTTCAAGTTATTGCTATAGAAAAATGTCAGCAGAAAGTTTTTCAGTACAACGTAAAAGATTGTAACACATTCTTCAGTACAGTCCAGATAGATGCATGTAATGCAATCTTAACAACACAGTGCATGTAAATGTAACAATCTTACAGAAAAAAAATAATCCCCCCAAAATTTTTTTAACCACACAAGTCTTATAGCACAGAGCAAATAACTATGACACAGTTTTACAAGAACGGCGCAAACGACTAAATTGCATTGTCGTCAAATCTCTCACAGATTGTTCACCTTGCTGAGTCAGAAGTTTCCCCAGTTTCAAGAGGTACAGATCGAAGTGACCATTCCGGAGCCTGATGTTTCACCGGACCACAAGTCGTCCTTTCATCATCGACATCTGTGGACGAGACAACGCCGCTGTGTTCCACAAAACCTGTGCTGAACCATAGGAGGATGTGAAAGGACAGAGCGAAAGACGGCGGGCGGGCGTCAGTTTGAAGGACAGTTGTGAATAATTTAACTGGAAAGAAAGGTGAGAGAATGCTGTGGCTGCATGTCAGATTTCTGTGTCCGGTGTGTGTGTGTGTGTGTGTGTGTAGGTCTGTTTGGAACAGAGAATTTGTTTGTGTGTGTGTGTTAAGAACAGAGAGAGAGAGAGTGTGTGTGTGTGTGTGTGTGTGTAGAGAGAGAGAGAGAGAGAGAGAGAGAGAGAGAGAGAGAGAGGAGAGAGAGAGAGAGGAGAGAGAGAGGAGTGTGTGTGTGAAGAGAGAGAGAAGAGAGGAGAGAGAGTTTAGAACAGAATTTTTGTGTGCTTGTGGAGCAGAGAGTTTGTCTGTGTGTGCGTGTGTGTGTATTTGGAACAGATAATTTGTCCATGTGTGATTGTGTTTAGAACAGAGAATTTGTCAAAGTGTGTGTTTTTTATGGGAACAGAGAATTTGTCCAAGTATGTGTGTTTGGAACAGATAATTTGTCTATTTCTGTGTTTTGAGACAGAGAATTTGTCAGTGTGTGTGTGTAAAACAGAGAATTTGTCAAAGTGTGTGTTGTGAAACAGAGAATTTGTCAGAATGTGTGTGTATGGAACAAGATTTGTCAGAATGTGTGTATGTAAAACCGAATTTGTTGAAGTGTGTGTGCAGAACAGAGAATTTGTCAAAGTGTTTGGGACAGAGAATGTCAATGTGTGATTGGAACAGAGAAATTTTTCAAAGAGTGATTGGAACAGAGAATTTGTCGATGTGTAATTGGAACAGAGAATTTGTCAATGTGTGATTGGAACAGAGAATTTGTCAAAGTGTGTGTTTGGAATGGAGTATGTCTCAAAGTGTGTGTTCAGAACAGCTGGGTGTGTGTGGAACAGAGAATTCAGTGCCCTACATTTGAGCTGTGCTCTGGTGCTACTGTTTCTTTATGCAATGATACTTGACTTTGTCATCTGAAGAGAGAGGTTCGTGGTTGCCATGTTAACTATGCATAAACATGAACTGATGATGTAGACTAGAAGGCACGTTTGTTTGGGGGGGGGGGGGGGGGGGGTATTAAAGAAAGAGGGAACTTGGCACCTTCCAAAACAGCGGACTGGACTCCCAAACTTGAGGCAGATTCTTTCGGCACCAAATCTGCTGCACAGAAGACGCAGTGTAGCAGATCACAAACTAGGCATTCATTCTCTTTGAACATGGACAAAGGGCATCAAAGGCAAAAAACATGTCTTAACGCTCTTAGTCCCGATCTGAGATTGAATGATTCCCCAACCGGGATTTACACACAGTAGATTTCCATAACTAATTTCTACCACATGTCAAAGCTCTATCAGGCTAGAAGGAGAAACCCTGTTGAGAGTCTGGAAGTAATTATAGCTGCTGGTATGTACTAAGGAGGAGGAAAAGGCCAGCGAGCATGTGTGCCTGACCTGATTTCATGATGGAATGCGAAAGCTAGGGGCAAGAGGGTTAACACAGATTTGCTTTCTGTTCCAAATTGCCTTAGCCTTATCACCTTTACTGTTTATAGAAATGAATGAACAAAACTTTTTTTCTTGATAAACAGTGTTACCTTATTTTTGTTTTTTATTTTTTCTTTCCTTGGCTAGAGTTGCTAGGTTCACTAATGGTGAGATTTTTGCATATGCAATCGTGTTTGCCCACCAGTAAGGTAGCCAGCCACTTTTCAACTGGGGGAGGTTTTAGCACAAATTGGATATAGGATGTAAAAAGAAAGCTTGGAGACAATCATTTTTAGGAGGAAGGGGTTGTGGGGGGTTCTCATTTTCATGTACCCAAACTGTATGTCAGTCAGTGGGATGTGTGCAATGTGTTCATTGGGGGTTGTCAACTGCAGACTGATCTGTGCGGCAGAGCAAAGGTTAACCCCAACAAATCCATGTCCAGGATTTATACAAATTACATACATAACCTATCCCTGCCAGTTCAAATCTTAGTAAAAGGAGGTGTCTTGTTTTCTCACAACAGACCAATATCTGTTGTTGTTTTTTTTAATTTCTTTTTTTAGAAAGTCTCTTATTTAAAAATACAGCCAGTTTTAATTAATCGGGAAGTGAAACCAAGAGTTGTCTATGTTGTATGGAAGTTTGTTGATAACTGTTTATTTCTCGTGTCATATTATATACATGTCCTCTTGACGGGGAGAATGCTTTTCGTCCATTTTTATGATGGTTTATTTGCTGTGTATGGGGCGGTAAATATAAAATGACAACAGATTTGCCGATTGTTTTTTTGTTGTTGTTTTGTTTTTGGTGTGGTGGGGGGGATTTGTTTAGGGGGGTTGTTGAGGGTGTTTTTTGTTGTTTGGGGGTTGGGGAGGGGGACAGTTATCAAATTGACAGGGTGACAGAAGTAAAAGAATTCCAAAAAGAATGTGCAGAGGACGAAAGGACCGGTGTCCTGATGGTGGCTGTGCTTCAAGATCGTCTGCAGCAGCGTGCATGAGCTTTCAGCCACAGCAAATAGGAATGAAGGAAACCCAGTGTGTCACTGACTGGCAGCACATTGATGACGAACAAACATCCACCCATCACCTGCAGTAGACAAGGTGAGATAAAGAGTGAAAATGTAGACATTTGCTCTGGGTGTGGGTGTGTGTGGGGGTGTGTGCGAGAGAGAGAGAGAGAGAGTGTGTGTGTGTGTTATGGTTGCTTTTAGATTTCTTCTTTCACTTTTTACAGATTTCTTGTAAACCTATTTGGACTCGGCTTGAATGTGTTTGACAGTTTTTTATGTTAGTCTTTTGTAAGCTAAAAAAATGGACTTAAAAAAATTAGATTTGGTAACTTCAGAACTGTCAGAATTTGGTTTTCTGAAGAAGACAAAATACAGGATGGAAGCATTTCTGGGTATTGAATATTCCTTACACTCAGCATCTTTAAAATAAAAGAAAGATGAAGAAATCCCATATTTGAAGCTGGTATGTTCTTAAAGATTGTTGGTTATAAGGATTTGGGATTTTTTTGTTTTTTGTGTTTTTTTTTTGGGGGGGGGGGAGGTTGTGAAGAATTTTTTGTATTTGTTGTTGGGTTTTTTTTGCTTTTTGGGGGGGAGGGGTGTAGAACAGGTACACATGAACTCCTTTGCTGTGTCTTGTGAGGAGCATGTCTAGACAATTAGGCAGTTATTGTCATTCGGTAATGTCACAAGTGTAGGTTGCATGTCAGTCTATTCAAACCAGGAAACATCAAAAGTACACTACACTACAGGCACATACTTCCACAGAAAGAAAACACCACCACCAAAAACAGAAAACCGTGGATGTACATTTTAATCAGGTTTATTTAGATGTTCATACAAACCAAGTTTTGAGTCCAGATACTGAATGGATATTGCAGAATGCATTTTAAAACATCTTCCAGTAACAACTGATAAAACATCTCAGCTTGTGTAGTAAAGAACTTGTGCACTAAAACTAAAACCTACCCATGGGTTTTTACAAAAATATTGGACAAGAGGGGTGGGGGTGTTTTATTCTCTCTAGTCGCAGCATCATTTTCACACAAATGTTTCGTGGCTTTTTTTTTTTAAAAGCTTGAACAAAATTGCAAAGTTATGTGCAACTACTCCACCTAAACGGGATCAAAATGGGCTCATCAAAGTACCATAAACAATATCAGCATGAAACTACACAAATTCTCGGGTTAGCAAAATAAGATTGAATTTCAATGCAGTCTATAACACCATCCGTGCAATACTCGACACAATAACTTGCTGAGAGATAAATTACTATGTGCGTAACAAAATATCAACTATGGTAATAACAGGGAGATCCACAACAAGTAATACATATCAACAATATTCTGAAAAGTCTGAAGTCTGGTGAAGCCAGTGATGGATGTGTTTGATGCACATTGCAGTTAAGCCTGTCCTCATTAATGCAATCAAGCCTGATGGATGTGTTTTATGCAGTTAAGCCTGTTTGTTCTCATATATGCAGTCAAGCCTGATGGATCTGACCTAACTAAGCAGTGAAGCTTTGATCAGTAGTCTGCTAATATTACAGCGAAAATTTTTCATTAATATTCAAATTCTAAATTATCTGAAAACGGACAGTCAATCTTGTCGAGATCAAAGGGTTAACAAGAAACTGAGGACCAGTTAAAAATGATTAGCTCAAATCGAGGCGATGATGGAAAGGAAAACTATTTCTTTTGAAGACAGATGTCATCGCTGTAGATTCTTCAATGTTGTATGCACATACAATCTTCAAGAAGACATGTACCCAGACCACTACTGTCTAGCACGTCGGTGGAGAAAAAAAGTCTGGCCTAGGGTGGGATTAAAACAATTGACTTCATGTTGGGATTAATCCCAGGGCCAACAGAGATTTATTGAAATTGCACTGCCTCCTTGTCTCAGGATTCACTTTCAAAATACACTTTCTGTTCAGACTCCAGCTTTGAACACAGAAAAATACACAGTCAACATCCATCAGCCACACAACATTCCCTTCCCACACACACAAGTACTACGCTTTGCAGCTTTCTAATGCCTGTTACAATGTCCTCACAATGATATGATTAAAAAATGGAATCGACTTTCACAACCAGGCTAAAAACAGAAACATAACTATTTGATTTTTTTTCTATACATAAAAAATGTAATAGTAACATGATTGTGACCACATATTTGTGCTCAGTTAAAAATGTTTCAAAAAATGTTCGAAAGGAAAAAATAATAACCTGAGGCAAACAAGTGAACACAACATCACACCCATGTTTGGTTTAGAATAGCGTAGCAGGAACATCTTAAAAGAGGACAATTTACATACACAAGTGAAAAAGTAAGAAAAAAAAATGACAAGACCAGTCAAAAGAAACAGGCACTGAAGAAGGATAAATGGCAAGAAATGAATACCAAAAGCATGGAATGCAGAGGTACAGACCTGATAATACTTGTGAAATCACAAAATAATGAGATAGTCAACAACTCGTAAACACAATCCCAAATGAAATCGGGTACTTCACACTGGAATGTAACCAACCAAAAAATAATAATCACATTGACAGGAACATTTCATAACATGATATGTTGGTGTTATGAGTGATTGTAATCTGAATTCAAGTAATGTAAAGTTCATACTTACCAAACTGTTACGGTCTTAACTTCAATAATAAATTTGAGCAATAGGCTTTGGTCTGTGAAGTATGACTGTCAAGTGCAGACTGCCTAAAACTTGCAATGATGGTTTCATTTTCCAGTATCTGTGTTTTAGGAGAGGGCGGGAGGGGTAGGCATATTTTTTGTTGTTGATTTCAGTGTGGGTCTATCAGGGCATTCTTTTTTTTAATGATTGTGTTTTCGGTTTCAGTGACGCGATCCTTGTGAGCCAACAGTACAGAGCAGGCCCATGATCCTCCCGATTCCTGATATACCTGGATAACGGGACACCAAGAACTAAGTGCCACACTACAGATCGTAAAGAATTAAGTTTTCAGTGTAATTTGGCCCCACTATCTGATTTTGATAAAGCAAATCGTCAAAGTTGCATGATGGCAGAATGATTTGCTTCTTTTACAAACATTAGTTAGTATATCAGTTTGAACAAAATGTGGTGGGGATTTGTCTTGTGTAGCAGTTTGTATAATTTAAAAATGTATTTGTTTTATTTTCAGCTGTTTTTTGTATTGTATGCTCTTTCATTGTGAATTCTGCAATGCGAATTAGCCCTGGCAATTGTCTGCTGTAATTGATGAAAGTTGTAAAATAATTTGAAATGTTTAGTCAAGTGTCAGCTTGGCATTCAGTTACTGCTCAGTATAATGAAATAAAAAAACCAAGTAATTGTATAATATTTATAATAAATAAATGAATGACATATAAACTGTTGACTGTGAAAGAATGAACAATGGACGAAGAGGAATGAATTGACAGTTTATTGGTAAACATCAGAACGTTCCTCCCCGCAGTAAAAATCCAGAAAACAAAAAAAGCCCCGGATTTGACAATCTCAAGTTTTGAGATTCTTTCGTTCCTCCCGTAACTAAAAAATGGGCCCCCCCTCCTAAATTTTTGCAAACAACTGTGTCGAACTTCGAGATTCTGGCATTCCTCCCCCCAGTCCAAAAAAAAGGGCTGTCCCCCTAAATTTTAAGTTTAAAAAAAAAAAAAAAGGGCCTCCCCCCTAAATTTTTGGAATGCAATCTCGAAGTTCGACACAAGTCTTCTGTTCCTCCCCAAAAGAAAAAAAAAAACCAAGCCACACTGTATACACAAAAATCCTAAGTCACTTACTGAGACAACAGGGTCCATACGTATCAAAACTGAAAGACATGGCAAAAATGTCATTCAACTTAACTACAATCGTATACAACATACTATACAACATGTAAGCCCCTCCCCCAAAAGATTAGCAAGACGGGCCCTCAACAAAGTGATTTTGTCTTCAACAATCACCAGGGACTAAACTAGTCAGTCCAGCTTCTGCGAGATGGGCTTTCTCAGCAAACCATGCAGTGACTGTTACCCCTAAAGCTATGACACAAGGAGATGCGAATCACCCAAAAAATTGTCACAATACACACCCCATCAATGGGTGTTTGTTGTGTTCAGCTGCAGAAAGAGGAGCAGTGACATGACATGTTGCCAAGAAGTGACCATCTTCCACTAGTCAGCCAGCTCAAATCCACCAGTAAAGATAGTGCTGCTTCGCTTTCCACTCAAGGATTAGAATTGATTTAAAGCTAAGCAGTCGTGAAATGATTCACGGTGTTGTTTGTGTTTTTTGGCCGGGGGGTTCAACCTTTCCTGATATAAACCGCTTCTGTACCATACAAACTCCAGTTGAAATCCCTCACTCTGGGTGAATATTCCTTTCACCTTTAGCAGACAATGAAAGATTCTGTAAATAGAGCACGCCCTTTTTTGAAGACTCAACATGAATGTCAGTGGATGTGATCGTTTTGTTACTGACCTTATGCCAGTATGTTAAAAAGAAGAGAGAGAAAAATAAGGGTGGGGCGCAACACTAGCATGTACGTGACAAGTCCCATGACTACAATCATGCACATGCTGAGCCATGCCAGAGTAAAATGGTCATGTAAACACTACAATGTTTTGGTCCACGACATGGAAGCATGAAGGACTATGAATAAATTGGCTTGGCATGGCATGAACATGCTAGCAGGAAAAAATCTGGATCTCAGCTGGCTGAAGACTTTCAGTGGTGACTGGTGAAATTCTGGAAGGGGGGGGGGGGGGGGGAGTACAGGGTTAACTGCCCCAGCTAAAGAGGAAAACAAAGCATACATACTATACTTAACACATACATATCAATATAAACAAAGGTGCCCCACAGAGAGGAAAATAAAGCATACACGTCACACTTAGCCCTAGGGAGGAAAATAAAGCATACATGTCACACTTAGTCCCAGGGAGGAAAAAAGCATACATGTCACACTTAGCCCTAGGGAGGGGAAAAAGCATACATGTCACACTTAGCCCCAGGAGGGAAATAAACCATACATGTCACACTTAGCCCCAGGGAGGAAAAAAGCATACATGTCACACTTAGCCCAAGAGAGGAAAACCATACGTCACACTTAGCCCCAGGGAAGAAATAAAGCATACATGTCACACTTAGCCCTTAGGGAGGAAAAAAGCATACATGTCACACTTAGCCCTAGGGAGGAAAAAAGCATACATGTCACACTTAGCCCTAGGGAGGAAAAAAGCATACATGTCACACTTAGCCCTAGGGAGGAAAAAAGCATACACGTCACACTTAGCCCTAGGGAGGAAAAAAGCATACACGTCACACTTAGCCCTAGGGAGGAAAAAAGCATACACGTCACACTTAGCCCTAGGGAGGAAAAAAGCATACACGTCACACTATAGCCCTAGGGAGGAAAAAAGCATACACGTCACACTTAGCCCTAGGGAGGAAAAAGCATACACGTCACACTTAGCCCTAGGGAGGAAAAAAGCATACGTCACACTTAGCCCTAGGGAGGAAAAAAGCATACGTCACACTTAGCCCTAGGGAGGAAAAAAGCATACATGTCACACTTAGCCCCAGAGGAAAATAAAGCATACATGTCACACTTAGCCCCAGAGGAAAATAAAGCATACATGTCACACTTAGCCCAGAGGAAAATAAAGCATACATGTCACACTTAGCCCCAGAGGAAAATAAAGCATACATGTCACACTTAGCCCCAGAGGAAAATAAAGCATACATGTCACACTTAGCCCCAGAGGAAAATAAAGCATACATGTCACACTTAGCCCTAGGGAGGAAAAAAGATAGCAACAGCACGGACAAAGCGGAAGACCATGTAGACTGAAAAAAGACAAACCATCATGCTCACTCTGATGCACTCCTGGGTTATCTCGGTATTCCTACATGTCTGTGACTATGAACATTTTGACAGCAGACCTAGAGAAGAGGACACAAGGTATAGCGATCTCCCAAACTCACCTCCCATGAGGCTTACTGGCCCTTACTGCTACGTTAATACCTTTTGAAAAATTTTTAGTCTCTTTAGCACAAAAATTAAAGGGGTGGGGAGGGAGAAAAAGAAAACCAGCCATCATAAAAATGGAGAACACACCAAATTATCTACAACTATTTTGACAATGATGTGCACGGTTTTCCCACAGTACAACATTTAGGAAGGGAATTTCACACAAGCCACATTTATGAAGGAAATATCACACCTCACATTCAGGAAAAAATTTCACAAGTCTTAAACTGACCACAGTGCCAATACAGCAGAAGTATGCATATCCAGAAAATTGCTCTACCAAGGTTATGCTCAGCACACAGTTACTACCACAACAATCCTTTTGATCACACATACATCACAATAAACATTGAGAAAACAAATCAGAACATGAAAAAAGAAAAAAAAAAAAGAATCCTAGCACCAGTAACTCAACAACAAAACTGGCACAATGATTAGAAATCTAACTCAATACATATGTTGCAATTAGCATGTGTTAACACAAGCCACCAAAATCAAGCACTTGTGCAAACAATACCAAAAGACCATATTTTGGCAAAATACTGAATAACATTATGTAGCAAACAAAATTAAGAACACAAACTGGCAAGCACATGGGATTGCATTAGGATAAACACAATGCTTCTCAGAAGAAAATAATGCAAATCTGTCTGCTAGTGTTTTGAAAATCTGAATAAAAAATATGGAGAGAGACACCTTTTGCATCAAGATGACCGAATATAACGAGACATACCAAAAAACTTTATACTCAAAACTGCCTTCGTTTTTAAAAAATATGACTGAAAAATGTGGAGATGCGCTTAGCATCAAAACAACAAAAAAAGAAATGAGATCGACTCGCATCACTTTTCTTGTTTTAAAGAATGATTCGTGTGACCCTTCACAAGGTACAGCAAACAATGCCTATATGCAAAATGCATTCAGTGATGACCCAAACTCACAAACCATGATGAAGAAGACACACCGATGCTTCAATGTAGAGAGAGAGAGAGGGCATGTCATTCTGAAAACCCATCAGTTTGCTGTAATTCTAGCTTGGCACAAAACAGGTTGCTGCCTTAGTTGCTATGACATCAGCGGAATCAAAGACAGAAAACGCAACAAAGCACAGCCGTTACTCCAAAAACTCTTTTCCCACAGAAACAACATGAAACCGTACGAGTAGCAATACAGATCCTATGCTAGGTGAACCAACCAACCATCTATTGATACACAAGCCTAATCTACATGAAACAGGGATTGGGGGGGGGGGGTTTCTGGCTTTAAATCAAAAGAAACATAATCCATCACTTTTGCAAACAAAAAAAATATTGCACATTGATTTTAAAGCTTGCATATGCAACCAAACCAAAAAAAGATTGTGATTGTCGACAACACAGACAATGTCAAGCAAAGTGTGTGACCAGGTGGTGTAGGTATTGCCTTGCTCCTGCCATAACTGACACAGGGGCCCACAGGGAAGAAGCAATGTAAAATATCAAGTGGAAGCAGCAACATAAAATCCCATACATTCTAAGTGATAGTGTGTGTGGAGAGGGGAAGGGATATCAATTGGCAAGTTGCCTCAGAGGAAGAAAAAAAAAATCGCATTCAAAATGGTGAAATGTGATGCAAATCCACACACATTCATAATACTGCCATTTTGTAAGCCTTCAACTTCAGACAGAATATCTCCTATTTCCTTCTCTACAAGTACCCCTCATCCCAAAATGACAAACCAATTTAAGCAGACAACACTTTTCCTCTAATGCTCCTTACAATTCGCTAATTTCACTCGGTTCATGGGCTCTGCACCTTTCCACAGTCGCATCTGGTCACAGTAACTACCACGCCACACTTCCATACTACAAAGGGAAAGAAGGCCTTCACTACTTCCTCCAGTAGGCAAAAACCAATCCTGAAGTGGGGTTTCCTCCCCTTTTGGATCACACCACAACCAACACCGTTTCCCTGTGCAGCCTCGTCCGTCTCATTCACTTTTTGTAGCAACTTGTTTTCACATCAAGTCAGAATGCCATCTCCCATGACACATTTTTTTGACGCCTTCAACAAAGCCAACAAAAATGGCAACAGCCCATTCTTTCTTTTCCAGATTTCTCATGAGGCCTTGTGATGTCAGTATCACCTGCTTGCATGGGAAAAAGACTGCTCTGAGAATCATCGTCACCCTTGTCAAGTCCTTTGACCTGGATGGTGTTTGGGGAACGTGACAGAGACACGCTGGTTGACAGTTTTCTCCAGGCTGGTCTGTCTTCTGCTTTTCCTCCCTACACTGTTTGAACCTATGGGACTGAAGTCAAACAGTTTTAACTGCTCGGTATAGCGTCAGGATACAATGTTCATGACAAAGCCCCTTTTTTTCTGAATAAATCATCTGGTATTTGAATTGTAGTTAATGACAAAATTGGCCTTCTTATCAAATCACTTTTGGGGGGTATAGAAAAGGATGGGTCGACTTTACACATCAATTCAAAGCAAAATCAAACTTAATATTTCCAAATGACTTACTTCAGCATAAACCCATATCAGATTGAATTTTTCTTGATTTGGGGTTTTTGGGGATTTGTTGGTTTTTGTTTTTTTCACTAAGATTTTGATTAGGAGAAGGAGAGAGGGGGATTTCTGGATTTCTTTGTGTTAGTGAAAAAGAAGCTTATGCAAAATTAAAACCTATTTCTGAATGGTTCCTTTGAGTCTTTTGTTAATTGTAAAAACCCACACATAATCAAAATCTCAAGGATGAAATAGAAATGCCAGTCATTAAGTACTCATATAGGAATATAAAAAATATATATAAATCCTACTAAATAAAGGGTTTCACACTAGTAAAGTTTTAAGTTTATACATCAAACAAGTGAAGGTGGTTTCAATCACCAACTAATTATCAAGCATCATGTAATAATGTATATAATGTAATGTATAATGTTAACTCCAACTTCTAAATCTGATAAACATGTATAAGCTCCACTTAACAAGACTAGGCAGATAAGCAACTGCTGATCTGTTTAAAGTTCTTTTACATGTGCTGAAATTGATACATACCATTGCATATCAGGGAGTAAAACAGAAAAAAGCATAACAAATGACATCCCCACCCTTCAAAAAAAAAATACAGTAGGTTACAAAAACTTCTTTTACAAAAACAATCCATAAACAATCCATAACACATATGCAGGAAATAAAGACAAATTGTTCCATACAAATGTCTGCAAAATCTGCAATGACAATGTCCTTTCAATATCATACATACATATACATGAATAAATGAATCCAATCTGTATTCAAAGAATAAAAAATATATCTTAGAAAACCAATCGTGCCCAAGCAATGGGAGGAGAATCGGAAAAAATGCCACATTTTCCTACGCTCATTCATCCTCCTATTGCAGAATAATAAGTTTTCCCTCCTCCACTCATTCTCACGTCATGATCATGTGAACAGGAATTCAAACATCAGATGAGGAAAAAAAAAAAAGAAAAAACAAAGGCCAAAAAGAAGCAGAGGATCCTGTATGATGAAGGAGATGAAGAGGATGCAGGAATAGATATGCCTGACTAGGTTGCAGCGGTCATACAGTTATATCGCCGTACTCCTTGTTCCACTCTTCGTACTTGGTCAGCGTCTCCATGGGAACACTCCTGCGAATCCTCTTCACCGATTCCACAAAATCTGACATTTTGATGTCTCGCACCTGCAACAATGAACACGGAAGGCAATGTTCAGGTGGTTGAATGACTTGAAAGTCTGTTCATTCTTAGTGACTCTACAAAAGCATCCACAAAGAAAACTTTTTTTTTTAACTAATGAAAACTAATGAATATCACTAGCTCACTTGTCTGTCTGTTGTGTTCGAACAATGACCTCCAAAACGGCAGAGGAGGCAGTTGTTGTTTCGGAAACGGGCAGAAATTTGATTATAGTGGAGATGCCTTGCCCACAGTACATCTTCATCTCTCGCCAAGAGGGCATAAGGACAGTCAGCGTTGAAGATGTTCTCCAAAGGCTAACTAGCCCCAGGCTGCATCACATAAGGACTGTGCAAGTCAAGCCTCCTAGTCAGTGTCATAGTCGATCACTAAAGACTAAGCTGTAAAGTGGAATTCCATGAGTGGGGAAAGCCACTGATCACACAGCCTCTCACTTTGTTGTTTTCCCAGCATCAATGTTTTAATCAAGAACAGTGATAAAGCCCAGCGGCTCTGAAATTTCATTCCTACAACCGTTCACAAAGGAGAGGACTGGATCTGAAATTTCATTATTTGGACAAGATTTCAACAGCTTACCTTGTTTGCATCCACCGAACGCACTTCGTTGACACTCAGCTCTGCAACAAAAATGTTTGTTATGTATCAGTACCAGACCACAACCAATTTACACAGAAACTACGTTTTAGAAAAATTTTGTTTACAGTAAAAGACATACTTTTTTTTATATATATTTAAGCAGTCAGCATGTTTTAGTTTACAAGAGTGAATGTGTGTGTGAGAGAGAGAGGGGTGGGGGGGGGGAGAGAGAGAGAGAGACAGAGACAGAGAGGGAGGGAGAGAGGGGGGGGGAGAGAGAGAGGGGGGGAGAGAGAGATAGGGGGAGAGAGAGAGAGAGAGAGAGTGTGTGTGTGTGTGTATGTGTGTGTGTGTGTGTGTGTGTGTGTGTGTGTGTGTGTGTGTGTGTGTGTGTGTGTGTGTGTGTGTGTGTGTGTTTCACAAGCATGTATTATAAAAATAAAACAAAAATTTAAGTAATTATCTACGATTCTGCATACACCCGAAGGTACTTTTGCTTCTTCCTGTAAGAGAAAAATACCTTCTATAAACTCATTATTTTGCCAGTGAATATATATATATATGCTGAGAAGCACTCTGCTGCACATGCAGATGTGTCTTGTTTTTCGAACTGCAACAATCGAGGCAGTGATGCAGTGAAATAGTCATCACAGATTTTTTGCATTGATGGAAAAGTACCAAGGCTGATATTTCTCATACAGTAAAATCACAAACACTGCTTTCAAATTTAAACTGAAGGGTCAGAGGCACAGGTGACGTCACATAACTGACAAGCAACGCTAAGGCACAGCCTCTCTTTCTTTCACTTAGTTAAGCAACACCTACTCTTGCCTCCCAGACCCAATCCCTCAGATCAGATACTATGGGTTTGACATACAATCGTTGCAATCTATGAAGACACACCACAGTCAAATTGGACCCCCAACGGAATGCCGGGGGTCTGTCAGCATAAACAGCATCTCCACCTTCTGGAAATTCTGTGCTGCCAATTCCTTCTTTTCTATCCCTCTCTTTGTTTGCCTTATTCTTTGTCTTCTTGTCACCTCCTTCTTGTCTATTTTCTGCCTTCTGGGCCCATTCTCCTGACCTTTTTTTTTTTCCAGAAAGGCTTATAGAATAATTCTCTCCCACACCAAACTCAGATGTGCTGGGCATGATTTTTCAGGTGCTTAACAGCTGCAAAACACATTTTCACTCATGTGACGGACAACAGTGGTTGTTGCTGTCTGAGCGTTCAACAAAGAAGAAGAGCAAATGGACTATTCACATTATAACAAGCCTGGGGTACAAATCTAGAATCAAAGTCTTTTAAGAATCCAAATATTTCAAAAAGTCAGAGGTGAGAACAGACAAAAAAAAGCCCAAAAGAAGAAAATGTGGCAGGATTCTGAGACCACCTAGGCCCAAATAGGGGTCATAGGCAATGCCCCTGGTGAGGGTCAAAGGACAAAGCTCCCTGAAGCTGAAGATTTTTTGTTTATTTTGACATATGAAGGCGACACTGGGAACACGCATTTTGAATACAGTAAAGGAATATTTGTAACAAAGATTCGCTGAGTGAAATCTTTCTTTGCTCTGACTCTAAATTGCAAAATTGTACACAGCATTTTCTAAGTTAAAAAAAATTACAGTCTGTCCTGAGCCTAAGGCTCATCAGGCCGGTGCTTAACCCAGTTTCTGTGGCATTAAGCGACTGAGGGTCATAGACTCCCCCCTGGACAGGACGCAAGTCTATCGCAGGGTTAACCCCCAACACAAGGTTGGTACCCCTTTTACACCTGGGTGGGGTGAGAAAATAGCCGTAAAGTGCCTTTTCCAAGGGCACAACTCCATAGCCAAAAGCTGGGATCGAACCCGCAACCTTTAGATTACGAGTCCAACGCCCTAACCACTAGACTACAGCGGCGGCTATTTTCTAAGTAGTTAGTTTATTTCTGCTTACACACTTCGTTTATTATTCTATGTGTGTGTTAGCATTCCATGTGTCTTCTTTAATTCATTGGACATCACAAAATGGTGTGCCATGGCTTTAGCTTCAACTATTTCAGGTTTTATTTTCTTAATACTGAAAGGCCTTCAATCAAAGGGACACTACTTGTGTGTCTGTCAAAAAGAATCAACTATTTCCCTTGGCATGGAGTTGATTCCTTTTGACAATCACGTTCAATCCAAGAGAAGTTACTTGTGTTACTAGCTGAATTATTCTCCATCTTACGGGCACACAAGGGCCTACTCTTCCAAAAGGCAGAACAGGTTTGCTTTTTTTTAATGTGTGTGCAAGATGTTGTGCATCCACTGACATGCAGGGCCTCAGTTTACAGTCTCCTCTGAAGGACTGAAGTCTTCTTCAGTCTTGACATTCAGTTTGATTTTTTCATCTAACTGGGAAGAAAGGGCAAGGCTGGGAATCAAACCCAGAACCTAACAGTTTACTTGTTAGAAGGCAAACGTCTTAACCATCCTGCCACACTCCTCCTTTCTCTTGTTTCAATTTCACAGTTTCCTGTGTCCCTCTATAAGGGTTAAAGAAATAACTTCTAATACATTCACTCATAGCGCACAAACTTCATTAAAGATGGAATGGCTTAAAGCAACCGAGAAAAAGAGAATGACAAAAACAGACAAACTTGTTCTCAACAAGAAAAAGTTGAACTGCAAAGCAATGAAAAGAGAATGACTCTTCTCCGGCAGGAAAGAAGGGACTTAAAGATGAATCAAAACATTTCTGATACAAATCTAACCTATACATTAATCCCTGAAGTTGGAATGCAGCTACTCTAATCCTCTTAGTCCCGATCCAGGATTTACCGGGATTGAATAATTACCCCCCACCCCCACTCTCCAAGTCCCAATCCAGGATTTGCCCGGATTTACACACAGTAGATTTCCATCACGCTGTGACTATCACTACTTGCTACCACATGTTAAACGTCTATCAGGATAGAAGGAGAAACCCTGTAGAGAGTCTGGAAGTAATTACAGCTGAGGAAAAGGCCAGTGAGCATGTGTGCCTGACCCGATTTTGTCATTGAATGTGAAATGTAGGGGCAGTTTGTGTTCAGAGAGTCTGAATACAAGAGGGCTAATGGAGAGGGAAAAAAACAGTTGCATACGCAAAAAAATCTCACCAATCATGAACCTTGGAGCTCAAGAAGAAAAACACACACAAAAATGATGCATTCACCGATCCAAGAAGCACAAAAATTGATACAGCAATTCAAAATAAATTGTTCAGCATTGTAAGACAGAAAAACAAGAGAGAAAGAAAGAAAGAAAGAGAGGAGAGAGAGAGAGAGAGAGAGAGAGAGAGAGAGAGAGAGAGAGAGAGAGAGAGAGAGAGAGAGAGAGAGAGAGACAGAGACAGAGACAGAGAGAGAAAGAGAGAGAGAGATAGACAGAGAGAGAGAGAGAGAGAGAGAGACAGAGAGAGAGAGAGAGAGAGAGAGAGAGAGAGAGAAGGAAAGTGAGACAGAAAGGCTGGTACAAAGACAGACACACATACATACACTTACACACACACACTAACACACACACACACTCCTATACACACACACGCGCCCCCCCCTCCCCACACACACACACACACACACATGACAAGTTGAACAGGAGTCTCACCTCTTATAGGCCCCAAAGCAGCATCCTTGGCCAGTGCTGTCAGATCACTGCCAGAATAACCGTCTGTCAACCTGCAACACAACACCAGACATATGCATCAACACCGATATACAGACAGCACACACGTGCACGCGCGCGCGCACACAAATACAGACACAGACACACACAGACACACACACAAAATTGGGGGGGAGGGGAAATTTCTGAGAGTCAGACATAATGACAAATCTACCGGCCCACTGAATTATCAATGCACTGCTGATGTCTGGCAGCTACATATTTGGTCATTCTGCTGTCCCAATGTCTCTAAGTTCATAGTGTCTCATACAAATGGGACACAAATTTACTCAGGCAAGCGAGGTTAGATGGTAAGCAATTCAGTTCTTTCTGCTTGCCAAAACATTATCCCGTTGACTGCTTCAATAGTTTTGTTTACGTACATCTTTTGATAATAGCAGACATCTATATATGTCGAGAGAACATGGATACTTTGTCCACCATGGGTTGCAACACTTAAAAAAAAAACTAAAAAAAAAACTAAAAAAAAACAAACTATGTAAACTAGTCCCTTGTCCTCAAAAGAAGATAAAAAGCAGTTGCTTCCCTTTAACTGTCAGCTCAGTTTTGTCATTTGCTTCTGAGAGGTTGAGAACTATTTTCAAGATGGCTGACCAAATACGTAGTTCAGAAGAGAGATCCTCTTTCAAGGTTTACACTGTTCTGGAAGAGGAAAATGAGATTATGAATGATAACAATAACGGTGAGGATGACTGGTCAGTGCTAGAGGGCAGTGATTTAGATGAAGAAGAAGAGCCACAAACTTATCAAAATCAACCTCCCTTGTCAGGCCTAGTGCGAGAAAAGCCTGATTTTGCCCTACAACTACAAGCCTCATCTGTGCTATCCTCCACGTTTTGTTAACCATCACTCAAAGTGTAATTACTGCAAGAAGTGTGAGTACCAGATGTTCACTCAGATGTTCAGTTGTACGGTCCCCCAGTTCACCCAGCTATAAATGGGTACCTGCCCTTTTTAGTGTCAGGAAAGGTATAGTAGTGAGGGAGAAGTGATGGACGCACGCCTCAATATATTGGCCCCTAGAGAAGCTGAGGCCTCTGATGCTTTGCTACCCTATGACCACATAGGTTATGGGAAACCTTTACCTTTTACACATTAGTACCATATTTTGCTGTTTTGTGTGCAGTAATGTATGCATTTATGTTCTGAAACTGTCTTTCTTTTTAAAAAGTGTTCATAGCACCCACTTTTGCCACAGTTATCACAAAAAATCTAACAATTTCATAATCACATCATAGCTGAATGTAAAAAAAGAAAATCTTATACTGTCAAAATCCTTTAAAACATATCAATAATTACGTGAGCAGCAAACAGTTTCATGAACTGACAGAAGAAATTAAAATGTTCTTCAGCAGACAGGAATTAACCCTCTTAGTCCCGAACCGGGATTCCCCGGGACTGAATAATTGCCCCCCCTGTATCCCGAACCAGGATTTGACAGGATTTACACAGTCACAGTAGATTTCCATCACGCTGTGACCATCACTAATTGCTACCACATGTCAAAGCTCTATCAGGCTAGAGGTACAAAGCCTGGTATGTACTTAGGAGGAAAAGGCAAGCGAGCATGTGTGCCTGACCTGATTTCATGATGGAATGCTACACCTAGGGGTACTTTGTGTTCAGAGAATCCGAATGCAAGAGGGTTTCAGAGTAGGCATTGCATAAGGCAGTGAAGGGGTCAAGAGTGGCTAAGAGTAACAGCGACTCACGTGGCCAGCTCGCTGAGGTCATTCTGTGCCAGAGAGCAGCCCTGTTTGTTCAGCAGATGTTTCAGCATCCCCAGGCGGGTCCCATGGTCTGGAATGGTCACGTACACCCGCTTCGGAAAACGTCTGCACAGTCAGTCATGTTTCTTTGATGATCTCGTTTCAAAAATGTATGAACTGTTCTCTTTCTTTCACATAGACTTTTGCTTGCTTAAATGCACATCAAATAAAGAAAGAACCCTCCATAACTCTGAAGGAATGTATGAAGAATTAATCTAACTATGCATACTTTTTTTCCTAAGAAAAAAAAATATATATAGCATACTTAACGCTATACATGCATGCAACAGCACATAATGTCTTCCCTGCTTCTTTTCCTTCTTTCTTCAAATACGACAAAAAAAAACACCGAACATGGCAGCAAGTTAAACCAAACCAAAGAACTGTACACAATTGCAGTTCTTAACAATGTTGAGGAGCAAACAAAAGAGACAGAGAAACGTTTCCATTTTTTAACCTTACATAACAACCTTTGGGGGAAAAAAAAAAAAAGATAGAAGGAAGATGTAAAAATTCTTGGAGTAAAAATGTGTTTTGATCCCAAACTGAAACTTTTCCTTCCATAATGGATGAGCTCACACTCTTTGTTTTATGGTTAATTTACTCCTTCCTTTTATTTCTAAATAAGCCTACACTGTATTTTCTTCTAACAATGATATCTAACAAACGTTTGTCTTTCTGTATTTTCTCTACCTGAGAACGGCATCATCCAGTTCCTGGGGTCGATTGGTAGCCCCCATCACCAGAATACGATCCTCTGGACTGGATGATACCTGGCAGGAACAAATATGAAAAGACTGACATGTACAATTTCTTTCCTATATACATATCATTGCACACACAACTTTAATTTCAATTGTAAATAGCATAAAGTCAATTTAGACAATGAATAACTGGTATGTCTGGAGATTGATTCATCCGCTTTAAGTTTTTACTTCATAGTCAGTCTCTCTCTCTCTCTCTCTCTCTCTCTCTCTCTCTCTCTCTCTCTCTCTCTCTCTCTCTTGTCCCCTCACTTTCTCTTTTTCCCCTCCCCCTTCCCCACACCTTATCTATCTCTCTCTCTCTCTATCCTTCTGTCACTGTCATCATCTTACTCTACACTGCATGGAATCCTGAGGCAAAGTGAAAATTCACACAGATGTAGAGACACCAGAAAGTAACTGCAGAATAGTTTATAACCCATTCTGTGCAGCTAGATCATAAATAACACACATAAGTGAACTACCTAGAGTCAATGGTGACTCCCCTCTCCCCTAAAGTCCTTCGGGTGAGACTATAAACTGAGGCCCAGTGCGCGAACACACGCAGAACATCTTGCACACAAATTAAATCCTGTTCCGCTTTTCATAAGAGTAGGCCATTGTGTGCTGGTGGGAACAGATGACAAGATTTACAAAACTGCTTACACACGGGGACTGGATGTAAAAAAGCACATGAGTGCTTATTCCATAATCCTCGATATAAAAAAATAAATAAATAAAATAAATTAATTAAAATACTTTCCCTTTCTCTTCTTTTTTGCCATTCATTCCAAAATGTTTTGAACAATCACAAGTGATGCACTGCAAATGATCTCCCAGTAGAACAGACAACAATGAATTTTGGTTGCTAATTTGAAATACTTCTCTGTGAAAAGACAAAGGGTTTTCAACTGAATTCTTTTCACATAAGTAGACTGTCCTGTCTGCCATTTAGATACAGTGCACTCTAACTCTAAATGATTTTTTTTCAATAATAAAAAAAATAACAAAAAAGTTTTTAATTAAAAAAAAAAACCACACCTCTAAATGATTTCTCTGAAACAATAAACTTCCATCTAGAGCAACTCAAAGAAACAGCCAAACCTCATTCCCTCCATACTCTTAAAACTATTGCAACACAGAAGTTTCTTTTTAGCAATGTTCATTAAGCTGAAAGGTTCAACACAACAGTGCAGACTTACCCCATCAAACTGCACCAAAAACTCTGTCTTTAACCGTCGGCTTGCCTCGTTTTCACCTTCTCGTCTTTCAGATAGCAACGAATCAATTTCATCTGTCACACAGAAATCAAACCAACATTTTAATGATCAATGACCCATTCAGCAAAGCAAAAGTTTATAGATTCCCCTTTAAAATAAAAAGAAAACCATGGTCACCAACCCTTGTTCAATGGCCCCTATCCATGCTCTTGAAATAAATGACAAATTGAAATTTGCAATTAGCACTTTTGTGTTTGTGTACATGTGAGAAAAACCAAAAAAAGACTACCTATTCACATGCTTGTACGTACATATTTTCATGGCAGAGTTTACATCCATGAAAGTGCATGCCTGATATCTGAGGAATGAATATATAAGCATGCTTTAATCCAAGACTCATTCTTACATACTGGCAAGTTTTACAACACCATTTTATTGGCAACTATGATGTGTGAAATTATCCCTCCGCCCCCCTCACCCCTCCAAAAAAACTATAGATTTATATCAATATATACCAGTACTGACCAATGAAGACAATGACCGGCTGAAGTTGGCGTGCCGCCATGAAGAGGGTGCGTACCAGTTTCTCCCCTTCTCCGACCTGTCAACACCACCACCATCACTGTCATAAAGACCCTAAATCCAAGACTGACAAGTAAATCGTTACTGGTAAAAACATCACACACCATAACAGCTTGAAAGCTGCACAAGGCAGATAAAAATCCAACACATGCAATCTTGTACGGGGGAGGGGATAACCTAGTTGGCTAAGAGAGTTGCACATTGCGTTCATGATCTGCTTACCTGGGTTCCAATCCTGTTCAAGGGGATATTTTTCCCCTGGAGTTAACATCAGTGTTGACCTCCACTCCTCCCAAAAGTCCTTCGGATGAGATTATAAACCAAGGTCCCATACACAACAAACACACAGAACATCTTGCACACACGTTAAAACCTGTTCCGCTTTTCATAAGAGAAGGCCATTGTGTGCCGGTGGGAACAGATAACAAAATTTACAAAACTGCATAAACATGGGGAATGGATGTAAAAAAGTACATGTATGAGTGCTTATTCAATTATCCTTGGAATAAACAAAATGTTTAAAATGCACACAACTTCACTCAAACACACACACACACACACACACACACACACACACACACACTCAAACACACACACGCACGCACGCACGCACGCACGCACGCACGCACGCACGCACGCACGCACGCACACGCACACACTATTTCTACAATGTAACCCTAGTTGCAGTTCACTTTAACAATTAAAAAAAAAAAAAAGACTATAATCTCGAGGGCAGGAAGCTGTGCAGCAAAATATACTAAAAACAAGTAGATTTAGGCTACAACTGATTATTGGCATGTTTTGAAATTGTGAGAATGGGTTTACGCTTTTAGTTCTACTTTTAGATGCTATTCTTTACATCAACATATTAATAACAATGAAAACAACAAAACAAGTTCATATCAATATTTTGCGCACTTAAGAAGCCCCCAAGGACAAAGAACTACACAACTAAGGACCAAGATTTATCATTTGAACCTAAGCTTTGTTCCCCAATTGATGAGACCTGGACAAGATGGTCTGGGAGCTAGTCTTGTGGATGAGATGACAAAACCAAGGTCACATCTGCAATACACAGTCAGATCTTATCTCTGGCAAAACATGGTAGGAAAAAACCCTACTCTCTCATAGGGAAACATATACACACACACACACACACACAAAGACTTTTTTTATGAAGGGTGATGCTGCTCTTGTGGCAAAGCACTCTTAAGAGAACAAAATTAATTTTATGCAGAGAAATCTACTGTGACTTAAAGTAGAGTGCAATACAATACTATTATACAAGACACTACTACACTATACTTTAAAACACAATGCAATGCGATACAAGACAATAGAATACAGTGATCATTTTCAAACAGCAGTGATAACTTCTTTGTGGAGAAAACAAAGCTGCCAAAAGCAGACCACAATTCAAAAAATAAGCCAGACCAAAGGACAAAAAACATAAACAAAACACTCACCCATTTTGACGTCAGACTGGAAGCGCTGATGTTGAAAAAGACGGAGTTGGACTCGTTTGCAACTGCCTTGGCCTAAAGGGGGGGAAAAAAGAACAGTGTTTTTCATACAATCTGCTGTTTCTGGTCTTCACAAAATATCATACACAAAATTTTGATAGGATTTTTTTTTCTTCCAGAGCTAGAACTCCTGAAGTTCACCAATGGTGAGATTTTGTGTATGCGACCATTTTTACTCATTATTAACTCATTAGAGTTGTGTCATAGCTATTCACATGACACAATAACACCTCAAAATGCTTTGTTAAGGCTATTTATATGACATCAACAACAAAACATTCAAAATGCGAAATTGTGTTCAATTCAAAGGAAATTGCTCATGCTGCTAGCTGAATTAGTTTCCTTTCAAGTAAATTTGTTCCCTTTAACTGTCAGTCACTTTGTGAGCATACTTTTTGGACTTTTTCTTTCATCATCATGAGATGACGATTTTTCATGAAGAAAATGGCAACAAAGAAGACGTACATGCTGAAAGAGGCAGTACTGGCAAATTTGACTTCAAGGTAGCTCCTGAGCCTCAGGAAACATTACTGTGTGTGTAAAATCAATGTCATTTTTTCTTGTGGATTAGCTGATCCTACACCAGCTTGTGTGTCAAGGTTTTTTGTTTTTTAGCTTTCACTCATTTTCTTTCAGGCAGAACACACAAAAATTGGGAGATATGTGGACAAATCTGTTTGTAATTCCCAAAAACTACTTGAAATAGACTTGTGTATATTTTGTTCTATCAATCTGGGAGTGATAAATTGTATTTTTTTTAATATAGCCAAAGCGCATCACACTTTTGTTGAGATATGAAATAGAATGCCACTCCAATAAGGTAGCCACATTTCATAATAATAATAATAATACATGGAATTTATATAGCGCTATATCTTGTAAAAACAAATCAAAGCGCTTATCATTTCATCTTTGGGGATGGTGTCTAAACATGACATCTATGTGCAGGGATCTTTTTTCTTTAAATTTTGTCACTTTTTCCAACTGGCACGAAATGGCCTGCTCTTCCAAAAGGCGGAACAGGTTTTTAATGTGTGCACAAGATGTTCTACATGCATTTGCATGCACAACCTCAATTTACACTCTAATCTGAAGGACTTTTCTCAGAAGTGAAGACAGTGCTGATGTTAACTACAGGGTAAACTCCACTAAAATGGGTATCTCTGTGGTGGCTTAATCCCCAGCAGTCTGATCATAATTACAAGGCTCTAACTACTAGGGTATCCCACCCCAAATTTGTTGTTTAAAACCTGAAGACCTGAAATTTGTTGTTTAAAACCTATACTGCTCCACTGTCACATATAATAGACCGTCATCATATCAATTATCACTTTTATGCCGATGACTCGCAGATTCAAAGCAGTAACACACCTGAAAATCTTCCTTCTCTTTTGACAAACATGACTAACTGCCTTCAAGATATCCAACACTGGATGATACAAAACAAATTACAACTAAATGCAGATAAAACCGAAGCCATGCTTGTAGGCACCAAACACAAACTCTCCTCCATTCCAACAACTTCAATAGAATTCAGCAATACGTCAGTTCCGCTATCCACTTCTGTGAAGTATCTAGGAGTCGTTGTCGACAACACTCTCTCCATGCAAAAATTCATTACCCAAACCTGTCAGTCATGTTACTATCAACTATGGCGTATTAGCGCAATTCGAAAGTACCTGTCCACTGATGCAACATCCAAACTTGTCACTTCTCTTATTCTCTCACGTCTGGACTATTGCAATTCTCTTTTGGCTGGTCTGCCAGCATCATCCATCCACTCCCTTCAATGTATACAAAACTCTGCAGCTCATCTGGTCCTCAGAAAGAAAAAATCTGAGCACATTACCCCTCTCTTGCAATCTCTCCATTGGCTGTCCCTACCACAGAGAGTAAACTACAAGATCAATACCCTCTGTTACAAATGTCTCCACAATACTGCACCCTCCTACCTCTGTGAATGTCTTCACTTGTACACACCTTCTCGCTCCCTCCGCTCGTCGGCAGATACTTTGTCTTTAAGAATACCCAGATTCAACCTATCTACCGTTGGCCGCCGCTCTTTCTCTGTTTCTGGTCCATCGATGTGGAACGACCTTCCTCTCTCCCTCCGGCAAAAGCCTACTTATGACACTTTTAAATCCAACCTCAAGACACACTTATTTCAAACCTAAGTTTTTCTCCTTCCGCTTCCATCTCTTACCTGTCCCTGCCTTCAACATCCACCTGCCAAAGTGCTTAACGTTTGTAGGTGTGTGTGCGCGTGGGCGTGCTGCGTGCATGCGTGCGTGCGTGTGTGTGTTATATTTGAATTTGTTAAAACTGTAAATTGTTGTTGACTGCGTGTTGTGTAGGTCGAATGAAAGCGCTTTGATTTGTTTTTTACAAGAGATAGCGCTATACAAATTCCATGTATTATTATTATTATTAAGTTGGAGTATGGCTGTCTATGTGGCAAGGTACTTAAAAACAGTCACACATACAAACTTCTCATTCAGTGTGCAATTTCAATTTCACATTAATTCCCAGGTGGGATGAGTGAGTCAGAGTGCATATTCTGAGTAACCCCCAGTAAGTTTCCCTGGAAATGTGCTATAAAGGCAACTTTACATAAAATATCTAGTTCAAATTTAAACAAAAATAATTAAATTCAATGCAATGGAATTTTTTAATATGGTAAATACAGAAATATATCTTCAGCATAACAATTACCGGAATACCTACAAATACTGGAGTACTTTTACATAAACTCAAACTTGTAAAAAAAAGAAAGAAACAAAAGAGATTCTCACCAGCATGGTTTTCCCGTTCCCTGGTGGCCCAAACAGCAGTAAGCCTCTTGCTGGAGCTCGCAGGCCTGTGAACAACTGAAAAAATAAACCATCTCCGTTATCAGAAACTCTCAACTCTGACTGTTCCAGGGTCAGCAAAAGCAACACACACAAATAGTCAATGAAGCCTTCATCTTTAGCCAATAAAAAAAATAAAATGTAATTCTAATCATGAAGCTCCTCTTAGTTTTGTTCCAACGAAACAGGTTAAGCTGGCTCTGACATGATTTTAAACTGATCAATTGTTTAAGAATACATCTACCAAGTAACATCAGTAAGTTGGCATGCATAAAAAGAAAAAAAATCCCACATGAACAGCACTCATAGATTTGCACAAAATATGTCAACAAATCACTTTGCAGTCATTTTATTTCTGCTTTCCACATACTCTTATGTTTTGACCAACAACATTTCTTTAACAGGATTACAAACTGCAATAAAAAATAAATTTTTAAAAAAAATAAAAAATAAAAATATATATATAAAGTCACTGCCAAGACAGTTACCTCTGGTCTCAAGGCTGGTAAAATGACAATCTCCTGCAGAGCCTGTTTTGCCGTATCCTGACCAGCTGAAAAAATATATATATATACATATATATATTGTATGGCATTATTTCCTACTTATAATAGCTATGAACAATTATGCTTGAACCAAATACACTTGAACACAATTCTCTACAGCAATAACAACAAAACTGCTTCTGTGATTTCCTTTTGTTCTAAAAGAGAGCAAAACATGAAGGGATTCTAACAGGCAAAATTTCTTAGCTTATCACCAACACAGCATCCAAGTGTAGTACTACCATCAGGGAAATTTACTGCCACTAGCTTTTTAGAAATTATTAGATACTTTCAGAACTCACCCTCCACTTCGACACATTAATACATTTGGCTAACCTCACTTTCTCTTAAGATGGTTACCTTTTTTTTTTTGAGGGGGGGGGGGATGGAGGTTACCAGAAGCTTCAAAATGAGATCCATTTGGGTCTCAGGAAGTGCCATGGCATGCCAAACATTCCATGCTCACAATACTACATCTATCCAGGTATTTACTTCACCTACTGCAAGGCCAAATGCACATGTGAAACTTCAAGTATAGGCTGAAAATTCATGTGCCCAAAGTCCACTAAACATTGACATAAATTACAGTATCTTTCATGCACACAGTACCTTATCTGTATCCATGTAAAACATGGAGGGGGAGGGGGGGGGGGGGGGGGGGTAAGGCACTAACACATACAGTTTTCTGATTTGGGGACTAAAAACTTATGCCTCCTTGGCAGCTAGTGAAGAGATTTTGATCACGCTTCAACGGTCTTCTTCAGCAGACATTTCAATGCATTTTTTCCCCTTCTCTACAGGCAAGATTCGTAAAATTTCAAGCTATAAATGTCATCTAAATAAAAAAAAAAATTTAATTTTTAAAACTGTCACCTAGATACTGGAGACAGTATGTGGCTTGATAGAGTCTAGGGGATCATTCAAATCCAGTTTGAAAAACTATAACACTTTGTGGTGATTGCGCTTTACTTGCTATCTGTTTCCCAGCCTTCAAATTTACTCTCTCCAAAGTGGTTTCAAAATGCTTTCTTTGCAAAAGCATAATAATTCAAGTTCTCTCTTGTCAAAAAGTCTTTGAAGTAGACACGTCGGACAAGTTGTAAGCAGCATAAAAAGGTCTCCGCTCCCTATAGCTGCCTATGTTGACTTCGGAAGTTTTACAAGTGTTATCAACCTTGATTCTAATGAAGTGATTTCTATTTAGTCAAAAACATAATAGGGTGACTGGTTTCTCAACCTTATTTGCATTTGGAAATTGTATGTATATGCCTACATCCAAAAAAGACAAGAAAATAGTAAGTTCTCAACATTCACATACAATGTGCTTTCTCTGATCATTTTTAGTTTGATTGAATTATTTCTGTTCTGACAGTGGATGAACTGCAGAAAAATGAAAGACTTCTGGAAGCCTAAACTACTGTCCACGAAAGTACTGAATGATGGAAAAAGAAAACTTCCCTGA
>CM060320.1:44078131-44118131 GCA_030674155.1 Stramonita haemastoma | reverse complement strand
AGGATACTCAACAAGAATCAACCCTCAGACCTATCGTTTTCCACTTAGGTGTCAGCAGCTCATGAATATTTCAAACCAGCATTAATCTTTCACCCTGGTAGACAGCAGGCCAGGATGGACGTACTTGTCCACATTACTGTGAGTATTTCAAGTTTTAAATGAATGACAAGAGTATTCCGTTGGAAGCACCTAAAAAGTTTTTAAAAGTGAATTCATACTGGTCATGTTCAAGTTGCCTATTTTTTTGTTTGTTTGTTTTGTCTTTGGGGTGGGGGGGGGTTGTTTTGTTTTGTTTTTTATTGTGGTTTTTAGTTAGGTTTTGTTTTTTTTTGGGGGGGGGGGGGGGTTTGGGGGGGGAGTGATTTAAGATTACTGTCTAAATCAGTAAAAAGCCAGTGAAATGAATTGATAGGAAGTAAAGGGCTCACTTACTCATTCCTCCCCTCTCTCTCTCTCTCTCTCTCTCTCTCTCCCCCCTTTGTCCCCAGCATGCATGCATGCACACTCGTTCGCTCTCTCTTTCTCATGCATACATGCACGTACGCACACGCACGCACTCTCTCTATCTCTCTCTCTCTCTCTCTTTCTCTCTCTCTCTCATGCACGCACACACACACACACACACATACACACACATACACACACACACTCTCTCTCTCTCTCCCTCACACCTATAGGACTGCAAAATCAACTGAACAAATTAAAAGCAGAAGCAGATCGTCTTTGTCTCACAGTAAATTCAGAAAAAACAATGGTTATGGTATTTAGAATGGGAGGCTACTTGGGAGTGAGAGAAAAATGGACTTATGGGACCAAAAACTTAAAGTAACAAATAACTACAAGTACCTAGGAGTAACATTTTCAACAAAATTGTGCATTAGCTCTATGTTTAACATGATGTGCCAAAAAGCCAAAAATGGAGTTATGCAAATTATCAAATCAATGAGACGATTAGCTTCTGCTGATTGCACTCTATTTTGGAAACTGTTTGATGCCCAAATTGAACCTGCCCTGACGTATGCAGCAGAGGTATGGGGTTTAGAAGATACTACCCAGATTGAAAAAGTGCACACTTTCGCAATGAAAAAGTTTTTATGTATCCCATTATATGCATCAAATACACTTATATATGGCGAAACGGGTAGATATCCATTGTACATTAGAACCATAACGAAATGCGTTAAATACTGGTTAAAACTTATCAAGCTGCCTATGTCCAGAATAAACAGACAAGCATACGAGATGTTACTTATACAACACAATAATGGTAAGGTAAACTGGGCAACTAAAGTAAAAGATCTTTTGACGATAAATGGATTTGGTACTGTTTGGCTATGCCAGGGGGTAGGTTATGAAGAAATGTTTGTTAGAGAATTGAAAGATAGACTTATTTCATGTTTCCATCAAAACTGGCACGAAAAGTTAATGTCGAGTGAAAAATACCATTGGTATAGCTCATTTAAAGATGCGTTTGGTCCAGAACAATATTTGATATCGTTAACTAATAACAGGCTTCGAAGCAATCTACTGAAATTTCGACTGAGATTATGTGGTCTATTGAACTGTAGACAATGGTATATTACAGAGGAGACAGACATTAATCCATGTCCAGCATGTGGAGAAGAAGAAGAAGACGAATTGCACTTTTTGTTTACATGTCGAGCTTACAAAGAAATTCGTCAAAAAGTTACTTTTTTGACAAACCCAACCAACAGGTCCACTAGTCGTGTACAAAAAGTGTTAACTTCAAATAATATGTCCGAGATGATATCTTTAGCAATATATGTAACTCAGGCTCTAGAAAAACGCAAGCAGACTATGAACCAAATAGATTCTATAAGTAATAACTAAAAATAGTTGTTGATATTTGTCTGGATTTCGAGTTATTATTCATGTTTTATTAGCCCCCTTTGACTGATGGGCTTGTAGCTTTTGTCAAATAAAATTTGTTCATTCATTCATTCATTCGTTCATTCGTTCGTTCATTCATTCATTCATTCATTCATTCATTCATTCATTCGTTCATTCATTCATTCATTCTCTCTCCCTCTCTCTCATGCACGTGCACACACACATACACATACACACACACTCTCTCTCTCTCTCTCTCTCTCTCTCTCTCTCTCTCTCTCTCTCATGCACACGCACACACACGCACACACACATACACACACTCACTCACTCACTCACTCACTCACTCACTCACTCACTCACTCACTCACTCACTCACTCACACTCACTCACTCACTCACTCACTCACTCACTCACTCACTCTCACTCTCTCTCTCTCTCACGCAGAACATCTTGCGCACACGTTAAATCCTGTTCCGCTTATCGTAAGAGTAGACCATCGTGTGCTGGTGGGAACAGATATTTACAAAACTGCATACACTGGGACTGGATGTAAAAAAGCACAAGAGTGCTTATTCCATTATCCTCAATATAAAAGAATAAATCAATCAATCAATCAATCAATCAATCACACACACACACACACACACACACACACACACACACACACACACACACACACACACCACACCACACACACCACACAAACACACACACCACACATACAACACACACACACACACACACACACACACACACACACACACACACACACACACACACAGAGTCACAGAGTTACACACACGCACGCACGCACGCACGCACGCACGCACGCACGCACGCACGCACGCACGCACGCACACACACAAACTCCTTTCTCTTACACACACACACACACACACACACAAAGAGTGGTGCTAGTGTAGCACCATCTACAAGCAAGCACAAGCCCATTTCTAAACTAAGATTAATCAGAAATGATATTTTTTAAAAGTCAATAGTTCACATTTTTCAATACAAAAATCGAACTATTCACAACAACACAGACTTATAATATGAAAACAAAACAAAATCCAACAAATATCTCCAGGCACTAAAAATCTACGAATACATCACACCCACATTCATGACAAGACGTGACAACATTCATCCACCTCTAACAACAGCAAGTGACCCAACTTAAAACCAGGCAATAAGAAAGAAAACAACATTTTACCTATTCACACAAATGGAACAGATGTTCACAAAGCACCAGCAACAACCCAAAAAAAGTTTTAAAACAGAATGAAAATTGTAATACACTGAATCAGACTTTTCTTGAACAGGCGAGTGATTTTTTGTTTTGTTTTAATCTTTTTTAATAATTATTTTCTTGGTACAGATTCGTAAAGCAAACAGCCTGCTTATTACACAACTAAACTTGTTACCTGAAAGTAACTGAGGGCAAGGGTTGCAGACAGGGTTTTTGCTTCTTTTTTTTTTTTCATTTCTTTGCTAGAGCTTCGTGGTTCACCAATGCTGCAATTTTGCATGAATGCAACTGTTTTTTCCCACCATTAAGGTAGCCCCATTCAGACTTCAAGGATGACACCCAAATATGGCAGTGTGCATGTGTCTTTTGAATTTTGTCATCCATTCCTACTGGTATGCCATGGCCTACTCTTCTGAAAAGCAGAACGGGTTTTAATATGTGCTTAAGATGTTCTGCCGAAAAAAGCATACGTAATCTAAATATACTGCCTTATCTGAAGGATTTTTTAGGTAGTGGAAACGTACATAATCTCAATTTATCGCCTTATCTGAAGGATTTTTTAGGCAGTGGAAATGTACATAACCTCAATTTATTGCCTTAACTGAAGGATTTTTTAGGCAGTGGAAACGTACATAATCTCAATTTATCGCCTTATCTGAAGGATTTTCCAGGCAGTGGAAACAGTACTAATGCTAACCCCAGGGTAAAATCCCTTCAAATTGATCCCTCAATGGTGGCTCAAACCCAGTCCATCAGATGACAGGCAGACAGGCAGAACGCTCTAACCACTATGCTATCCTACCCATCACAGGCAGAACGCTCTAACCACTATGCTATCCTACCCATCACAGGCAGAACACACTAACTACTATGCTATCCCACCCATCACAGGCAGAACGCTCTAACCACTATGCTATCCTACCCATCACAGGCAGAACACTACTATGCTATCCCACCCATCACAGGCAGAACACTACTATGCTATCCCACCCATCACAGGCAGAATACTCTACTATGCTATCCCACCCATCACAGGCAGAACACTACTATGCTATCCCACCCATCACAAGAAGAACACTACTATGCTATCCCACCCATCACAAGCAGAACACTACTATGCTATCCCACCCATCACAGGCAGAACGCTCTAACCACTATGCTATCCCACCCATCACAAGCAGAACACTACTATGCTATCCCACCCATCACAAGCAGAACACTACTATGCTATCCCACCCATCACAAGCAGAACACTACTATGCTATCCCACCCATCACAAGCAGAACACTACTATGCTATCCCACCCATCACAAGCAGAACACTACTATGCTATCCCACCCATCACAAGCAGAACACTACTATGCTATCCCACCCATCACAAGCAGAACACTACTATGCTATCCCGCCCATCACAGGCAGAACACACTAACTACTATGCTATCCCACCCATCACAAGCAGAACACTACTATGCTATCCCGCCCATCACAAGCAGAACACACTAACTACTATGCTATCCCGCCCATCACAGGCAGAACACACTAACTACTATGCTATCCCGCCCATCACAGGCAGAACACACTAACTACTATGCTATCCCACCCATCACAGACAGAACACTACTATGCTATCCCGCCCATCACAGGCAGAACACACTAACTACTATGCTATCCCGCCCATCACTGGCAGAACACTACTATGCTATCCCGCCCATCACAGGCAGAACACACTAACTACTATGCTATCCCGCCCATCACAGGCAGAACACTACTATGCTATCCCGCCCATCACAGGCAGAACACTACTATGCTATCCCGCCCATCACAGGCAGAACACACTAACTACTATGCTATCCCGCCCATCACAGGCAGAACACACTAACTACTATGCTATCCCGCCCATCACTGGCAGAACACACTAACTACTATGCTATCCCGCCCATCACTGGCAGAACACTTAACCCTCTTAGTCCCATACCAGGATTTGCCAGGACTGAGTAATTGCCCCCCTTGAATCCTGAACCAGGATTTGCCGGGATTTACACACAGTAGATTTCCATCACACTGTGACCATCACTAATTGCTACCACATACCAAAGCTCTATCAGGCTAGAGGTAGAAACCTTGCTGAGAGTCTGGAAGTAATTATAGCTGCTGGTATGTACTAAGGAGGAAAAGGCGAGGGAGCATGTGTGCCTGACCTGATGATGTGATGGAATGCGAAATCTAGAGGCAGTGTGTGTTCAAAGAATCCGAATGCAAGAGGGTTTAACTATTGTGTTATCCCACCCATCACAGGCAGAACACTTAAACTACTATGTTATCCCGCCCATCACAGGCAGAACACTCTACTATGTTATCCCGCCCCCAGCTGAGGTATTTATTTGAGTTTTTTTTCTGACACATAACACTAGTTCAAACTCCATTCCCCTGTAAGTCCTTTGAGTGAGACTTTAAACTGAGGACCGATTTCAAACACACACACAATAATATCTTGTGCACAGCTTAAAAATCTATCCATCCTTTGTAGGAGAGTAGGCAAGCTATTGCCTGTGACATAAATAACACGAACATGCTGAGCATGCAACCATTGACTTGGAGAAGAGTGGGCTCCACAGTGACCAGGTTCAACTCAACCATCACACACTTAAAAAAACAACAACAAACAATGCCTAGACAACCATATGCAATGATCCTTATCTGAAAACTGAAGAAGCATGTATGCATATCTACCTACAAAGAACAGCAAGAAGTGGAACAGGGTGAGTAAAACTCCCCAAATCCACAAAATCTTGATCAGTGGTATTATCAATCCACATCACCTGCACCAACAATGTTTTATACTACCTTCCACTAACAAGTGCTAGTCAAAGAAAGTGAAATATCTTCACCATTTTCAAATCTTACCATCACTTTAGCAGATTTTATTACATCTACTTTTCTCTTTTTTTTCCATTCCTCAGCTACAGAATCCAGAGGTTCGCCAATGGTGAAATTTTGCACATGTGACCAGTTTTGCCCACTGTAAAGGTAGCAGCATTCTAACTCCTGGGATTATGTCTAAACACAACACCAGTGTGCATGTCATCCATTACAACCGGCATACAATAACATACTATTTCGAAAGACAGACCATGTTTTTAACGTGTGCACAAGATGTTGTGTGAATCTGCAAGGAAGATCTCAATTTATAGTCTCATCTGAAGGATTTTGGGGCGAGTGGAGTCAGTACTGATGTTTACTTCTGGGGAAAAAGATTACATCGAACAGGTGCCTTGGGAGTGGCTTGAACCTGAGCCAACAGATACTGAGCCCAATGTCCTAAAAAAAAAAGTTAAAGTCTGTCCCAAGCCTAAGGCTCATCAGGCCGGTGCTTATCCCGGTTTCTGTGGCATTAAGCGACTGAGAGTCATAGACTCCCCCCTGGATAGGATGCCAGTCTATTGCAGGGTTAACCCCCAACACAAGGTTGGTACCCCTTTTACACCTGGGTGGGGTGAGAAAATAGCCGTAAAGTGCCTTTTCCAAGGGCACAACACCAAAGCCGAAAGCTGGATCAAACCCACAACCTTTAGATTACGAGTCCAACGCCCTAACCACTAGACTACAGCGGCGGCTCCAATGCCCTAACCACTAGGCTATCTCCCCCCCTCCCCCCCCCCCCCCAAATAATCCCAATTTTCACCCTTGCAACTAACATTTTGTGCTGTATTCACCACTCATAATCTTATCATTCACATACCCCCCCTCAACTTATCTTCCCTGCCTTCGAACACTCAAGTCACCATTCTACTCTTCACTTCTTTTGGGGGGGAGAAGAAAAAAAAAAAAGCATATACCTGGTAGTCTGGAGTTTCCAGAATAGGATGATGGCCTTGGTTTCAGAACCCGATCTACACTTGTTGGCAGTTTGGAGACTTCAACCTGGTGCCCTTTCTGGAGCCCTGGCTCCGTCCTATTCTCCACCTCTTCTCTGGCGGCTACTGCCAACTCCTCTAACATTCTCTCTGCACCACACCAAAAGACCAACAAACCACAACATAAAGCAGGCGCAAACTCAAAGGGTAAAAGCAGGGTCAAACAACAACTAAAGGAGATGTACAAGAAATTTCAAACAAAACCAAAACAAAAAACCCAAGGTAAATAATAATAACTGAAAAGAGAAGAAAGAAATGTGGTAATATTGACAACAACTGCCTACTGGCACCACATGCATGAACAAAATAATGAAAATGATATTCAACCAAAAAATGGGAAGAGCACATACATTCTAACATTTTACAGTAAAAAAATAATTAAAAAAATAGTGAATGTCTATGGTGCTAGTCTAAAGCAGCAGCTTAGAAAAAAAAGGTGTGCTTAATAAAAGACTATCAAACACTGAATATGCAACTTAAAGACGAAACTTTCCAGAAAACTTTATTATATCAATAGCATTTAAACATATCATACATAAACACAGAGACATGGCATAGCATAGCACAGCACAGCACAGCACAGCACAGCACACACACACACACACACACACACACACACACACACACAGCACAGCACAGCACACACACACACAGACACACAGACACACAGACACACAGCAACAGCACAGACACACACACACACACACACACACACACACACACACACACACACACACACAGCACACACAGACACAGACACACACAGACACACACACACACACACACACAAACACACACACACACACACACACACACACACACACACACACACACACACACACACACACACACACACACAAACACACACACACACACACACACACACACACACACACACACACACACACATTTATTTATAGATTTTTTTTAAAACTTATAAGCACTTATCCATTACCCTCAAAATGAAGAAAATAAAAGTTAAAAAATTGTAAAATGAAATACAAATAACATCACTGTTCTCAACACCCATAAGCCCAATGTACTGAATATTCTCAAGTGTTTTCATTACATGACACCATATAATCAAAACACTGGCCACTTTTTTATGCCAAATTAACCCAAAAACTTTTCTAACCAATCAAAAACAAAATTAAACTTTTAAAATTTTTTCAAGGCCCTACCAATCAAAAACAAATAATTAAAACTTTCAAGTTTCCCCACTGAAACTTGTCAACCTCAACATAAACTGGAGGCAAATAGACATGCCTAGAAGCAGAAGGGTGGGGGGGGGTTGTTCATTTGCATAGGGGGGTAGGGGGGTGGGGTTGATAAGCTTTTTATGTTTTTGTTATTTTTTGTTGTCGATTTTGGAGGGGCTGCAGTTTCTTCATAATAGGTAAGAATTCAAAACACACACATTGTTCACTAAAAAAATACTATTAATAAAAACAAAATTCAAACTAATGTACATTAAAAAAATCAACAGAAGCAAAACAAAAAAAACCAAAAAAAAAAAAAGACCCAAAAAGCTAACACACCAAATCAATGAAAAGAAAAAGTGAATATAAAACAACAATCACCTAAGACTTCTAGCCGATCTCGTGCCATCATCAGGTTTGTCATCATCTTCTCCTTCAAGCGTCTGGCTCTCTGAAACGTTTCACCTGTATACACACACACACACACACACACACACACACACACACACACACACACACACACACACACACACACACACACACACACACAGAATTTTGTCATGAAAGATGATATTTGTTTGTTTGTTTTTTTTTTATTCATACATACACTTATACTATAGGCTGGGGGTTTTGGGGTTGGTGTTTTTGCTGTTTTTTATATTCACCTATAGTTATACAAAAGATTTTTTTTTTTACATTCAATTATAGTTACACCCCACAACATTTTTACACATTTGATTTGCTTGCGCAAGCATGCACACACTAAAATTTCCATTCGAACATACTTTCTCATTCTCTCTCTCTCTCCTCTCTCTCTCTCTCTCTCTCTCTCTCTCTCTCTCTCTCTCTCTCTCTCTCTCGGGGGGTCACGAGAAGTGAAGCGGACAGGGCATACATTTTCTGTGAGCAGCAGTAAAACTAGAAATTCAGTCAAAAATGCCAGTTACTGGACTTCCAGCGGCTGTGGAGAGGACCTTAGGCGCCCTGCTGACTGACAATGCAGTTTCCAGCTGGAAAGTGGCAGGAGAAGGGGACAGTGTGGTTTTTGTCTTGCGACTGAAACCAGTGGACACAGCAGTGTCAACCAACATGGCGGATCCAACAGTGAATCGCAGCACAAAGCACAGTACTACAGGAAAAAATCGTTTTCTCAAGACGACGAGATGTGGAGCGCTCTCGAAAGCATAAAAGATAAGCAGGCAAGTGTTGTGTGTGAAAGTGACTGTGTCCTCAGTGCCCCCAGTCTGCCTGACAGTGGAGTAGAACAGGGGAATACAGCATGTTGAAACACATGGAATAGACCTAACCAACAACACACACACAGGACATCAACACAAAAACATCAGTTAAGTTGCCATCATCGGTTGATTTAGAACCTCCCTGTATGTCTGATTGTAGTGACTGTGCTGATATGTGTGTTTTGCAAGCCTGAGGTGAACGATGAAATATTGTTGGTCCCTTCGACACAAAGAAATGTCAAACAGTATGTGGCTACTACTAACTGATAAAATCCGTACAGAAAAAGGCTAAGAGACAGACAAAGAAAATACACACTTTAGAAAATCCGTGCTACATCATTCAGACGGTGAAGATATTGTGACCTGTGAATCAGAACGACATGTGATCCAGTGCGCATGCCAACTAGACACTGAGCCAGTATGTGTGTTACTGTGTACTGGTTGTCAAACAGCAAGAGAAAAACATGCTAAAAGAGGAACGTGTCAAACTTGCCAGTTTGCGGAATGGAAGCGAATCCAGAAACACACTACACACGGAGACCCTATCGTGTTGCTTCAAGGACTTACGACACTTAGAGAACTACTACAGCGGTTTCTTGGCTAGCCTAGACCTAAGGGTGTGTTGTGTGACAAAGACTGGACGAAAGAAAGGCTCAGAATGCCGTAACATATCCATCAGTAAAGAGTTTCGTGTCTCGATGTACATTACTAATCATGCTGTGTTTCCATGGCTTGGTAGTAGCGTCGTGTGTCAGCTTAAAGCAATTATCGCAACACCCCTTCATGTATGGGCCAATGGCCTTTTTCATGAATAAACCTTTCGAGTTCGAGTTTGAGTTCTCTCTCTCTCTCTCTTGGTGTCTTCACCCTTCACCCCTACTTCCAACTCTCTCAACAGTTAAAGTTATAGATTATTCAATCTCACATGTATCAACTGACAACCCACCTAAATCAATTTACTAGAACTTTCATGTAGCTTGTACACACCTGACAAAAAACTGGTAGCAATACACTATCACCATGAACATCTTTACTCAGATCTTGAATCTCTCATGTAAATCACACAGTAAACACTGTCAAATAGTTAATTACTATAACAGTGTAATTTGTATGGCCAAATCATGCCCAAATCAGACACAGTGGGCCTGACTTGTCAGGCGCTTAATGGCATCACAATGTATTTTCAAACATAAGACAGACAACGATAGCTGCAGTCTGTGTGTTCAACAAGAAAGAAGAAGGAAGAATAGCCATATCAGGTGGAATGCATAGTGCCTAGTCTTCTCCTGTGCTTCTAACTCTCGCAGTTTGCCCACTGGTCTCAGCCAAAATGTTCCGACTCAAGGCAGCTCATCAATATAATACAAAATACTATTATATAGGAATATCTAAAAACGTAATGAATGTGTAAGGAATCAAGCTACCTTTGTAAGATGTTTGTTTCTATACTTCCACGTTTGCAGATGTGAAGACTTGCACAACACAATTGCAGCCTTCAAATAATGTGTCACCACATATTTCACAACAACAACTGTAAATGAATACTTTCAACAAACAATTAGGAAAACCAGATTGGTATTTTCTTTAAATTCATTTTTGCTATTGGAAACACTGACAAAAAAAAATGTCAATACTGAACACGCACACCATATAGTGATATACCTCAAAACAGCTCACTCACCTTCGCCACTGACATCAACTGCAATGCCTTTCTCCAGTTCACGAATTCCTTTCTTGTACATCTCCACGGCAGTGTCTTTGCGAGCTAGACAGAAAAGAAAATGTTTTCTTTCAGAATGAATTATGATGCATGCCACAAAAAGTCTAAGCATCCTATCTAAAAATCTTAAAATTTGTTTGAAAGCTACAGTTTTCCCAATATTAAATACAATATACATTTCAGAAATTATTTTTAGTAAATACTTCCCGTTCTCTTCAACTTTAAAACCAAAATACATCAGTGGTTACAGCATTTGACAAGTGATCTTCAAAGGCTAGCCCCAGTGTTCAAGAAGCTCTATGGAAACTGGGAGGACCTGCAGTGTACAACTTTAACACTAACAGAAGCAGAGATATCCATCTGATAAACAGCAAAAAAAGCTGAAAACGCAGGTTCACATCATTACTAAGTACTGCTAGTGTCATGCTGAGCCAACCATATCATCATAAGACATCATATGAGATTTTATTTCCAAACTAAACACTGGCTCTGACTTGTCTATTCCCTTGATGTCTTGAATGAGATACTAAACAAAGGTCGTAGATCTGTGCTAACACATACTCATCTTGTACACTGTACAGACATTAAAAATCCACTGGTCTTTCACTGAAGAGAATATCATTTATTGATCTTAAATACTAGAACAACTCAGAGTCAAACAATGCATGATTATGATAACATTATATTAAAATCTTCAAAGTACTAAAATCCATCACAGACTGCTACAGTACATGAGCACTTACATTATACTTACAGTTTACCATTTTCAATCACAATTTTTTTTTTAACAGAACCTACATGTATGAATTTTAAATTCTCAATCAATTTTACTTTCGGGGAGGAGAGGGTGTTTTATGTATTGATGACTGAAATATCTGTAAAAAAAAATTTAAAACAGAAAAAAGAAAAACTAGGGAAACAATTTACAATGGCATCTGATCTACACAAAATTTAACTACTAAATCCTTCGCATGGCATGAAGGCCTCTAATCTTAATTCTTCTGAGGAAAGAAGGTATGCAGGTTCATATGGTTTTGTTGAATTATTCCATGTAGTTTGATAATGATAGCCCCACCACCAACGAAAGCCAGCCATATCACTTATCAGGGCTGTTATGTGATTCAGTTTCAGTAACACTAACACTCAATGTTCAGCGTTCCAGTAACACATGACACTGACAGCATTCACTCAGCATGAACTATACTCTATAGTCTATACTAGAAGTTCAAATTCAAAATCAACACTTCAAATTTAAACAAATACATACCATACACCCTAAAATGATAAATCTCAGGAAAAGAATCACACTGAATGACAAAGTACCTTGATAAATTAATTCCTTTGTTAAGGCTAATAAAACTAGGCCAAGCTGAAGACACCAGCCATTCCACTTAATTCATCATCCCTAGGTTACAAAAAAAGCAACAAAAAAACTTAAAAAGGATCAAACTCCACAGTAATCAAAAATACAAATGCCATAATAATAGGCAAATAACAATGCAGAATAAACATTCTGTGTCCATCCCAAGTTTTACAGTTTCAATGGATACCAAAACAAAACAATACAACCAAAATATGTCAGACTTGCTTGAAAAAAAGGCAAGAAAACTTACTCTGGAAGTGGAAATAAGCAAGAGAGAGGGGGGGGGGGTAACAAAGTAAATAAGATGACAGAAACAAAGATGACAGAAACCAATTTCTTAGCACATAATTTCCTGAAGGTGGGGAGGATGCTGTAAATCCGTGACAGGAGAAACGTAGGATTTCTTCAAATGTCTATGAGTAGTATGAGGCAGCAGGGGAATGTTGTTGTTGTGAGTTCCCCAACTTAACACCCTGGGGGTCCCCAGAATGTGCACTCTGACTCACTCATCCCACCTGGGAATCACTGTGAAAATGAAACTGCACACTGGATGATAAGTTTGAGTGTACTGATGACTGTCTTTATAACTATAAGTCCCTCCCCACACAGGCAGCCATACTCCGACTTCAGAGGATATTTTCTCCTTTTAAGTAGAGTGCAGGTTGTTAAAAGCTTCTCACTGCTGAAGACTATCTGATCTCAACCTAACATTTTACACCATTCTTGTGTAGGCCATGGCACATACTGTGACTTAGCTTGCATCAATAACTCAATAACTACCAAAACTGTTGTCCTGGGCCAAGTAGGGGAACGAAATAGACTTATCAACACCTAAAGGATGTATACAATAAAACATCACACCAGCTGCCGCGTTCATAGCAACAGGATTACACAACGTGCATAGTGCCAATGTAAACAAACCTGAATCCTCCTCATCGATTTTCAGCGCCCTGGAGATATGCTCGAATGCTTTTCGATGGTGATGTTTCTGCAGCGCCAGCGCTGGCTCCCCAGGTCCTACCCCTTGCCGACTTCTTTCTCCAGATGCCATTGAAGTGGCCAAACACGGAGCTTCTTCATCGGTGACTTTCTGCCCTGCAGCTGATCGCTGAGTCAAAGCCTGTCTACTGCGGCAACCCAACAGAAAGAGAGCAATCCACAGTTGATAAGCTAACGTGCGCAAAACTGCAAATATGAACAGCAATGGAGCAGCAAATATTTTCAGATTCCTTCCGTGAATAGACCGGTAGTTTCTGTTAGGCGGAGGCTTGCCTTTACCGTCTCTGCGGCGTCCAAAGCCTCTGGAAGGCCCACCTTTGCGCTGCATAATCTTTGCATTCTGCCATGTTCTGGCACGGGATGCTGGGATAGCAGGAAGTGTGTTCTTGACGTCATGCGGGAAACCCCTGAGCATCCCCCTTTTTGCTTGCGAAATCTTGACTCCGTTACCTGCTAGCCTCGGTGACTTACCGACTGACTCGTCCAGTTGTTTATTCATCGATATGACACATACCAATGTATTTGTGACGAAGACTTTCATTTATCCCCATACACCGGCAAAGCAAGCCATAAACTGTTCGGTGACACGTATTGAATTATCAGACTTTTTGCATGTGTTTGTGTAATATCTTTGAGTTGCAGATACTTTATTTTATTTTTTGTGCATTGCAGAAGGCATGGTTTGGATACCACCACCGCTACCATCCCCCCCCCCCCCCCCCACACACACACACATACATTCCTCTGGAGTTGACATCAGTGGCGACTCCATCCCCCCCCCCCCCCCCCCCCCCCCCCCCCGATAAACCGAGGTACCGTCTGCGAACACAAGCAGAACATCTTGCACACACATCTAAAACCCACTTCACTTTTTGGAAGAGTACGCAATTGTGTGCCGGTGGGAACGGATGATAACATTTACAAAATTGCCTACACAAGGGGACTGGATGTAAAAAAAAATGATAAAGTACATAAGTGCTTATTCCATTATCCTCTAAATAAAATAAATACCCACCCTAGAGCACACCCCCCCCCCCCTCCCTCCTTGAAGAGTTGGGTTTCTCGGAAAATCTGCCATCTCGCTCACTCTTCCTTGAGTTTCTTCCTTAAAGTATGTGATGATGATATAGCCTATGTAGTCTACAGAAAAGCACAGTAGGAAGGAAATGTTACCTAGTTTTGAAGAACACAAGGACAGTGAAGTCGAACACTGCAGGAGTATTCCCAAGCCAGTAGGCCTACTCGAGCCACAATGTTTCCTTGTGTGTGTTAGTGTTTGAAACAGAAAACATGTAATCAACAGCATCAGTTTTCCATAAGATTGTTCCCTATTACTGTGAGCAGAAAAATGCATGTGTCAACAGAGTCCCCACTAAGGATTCTCTGATTTTTTTCAGACTGTGGGGACCCTATCAATCCAACTATGGATGAAACTTGAAATTATGTCCAGCTCGGTTGCTGTTCATATATATATAACATACATACATACATACATACATACATACATAACATACATATATATATATCCCTTAGTCTGGCGACCGTGGGGGCACCCCTGAAGACTTGACAACCAGTTCCCTCCATTCCTCTCTCTGTTCTGCCTTTCGGCTGAGTTCTAGGCCTGTCCATTCTCTGATGTTGTCCTCCCATCTCTTCCTTGGTCTGCCTCTTTTTCTTCCTCCCTGGACAGTGCCTTGCAGTATTGCTTTCGCAAGTCCTTTCGATCTTATGACATGCCCTGCCCGTACCATTTAAATTTACACTTCTTTACTATTGATAGATTTTCGTAGGGACCAAAATGAATATATATATATATATATATATATATATATATATATATATATATATATATATATATATATACATTGAAAGCAGCCATTGTCATAGATGTCGAATTCAAAGAGGTAGGCCTAGACAGAGACAAGCAGGAATCGCTACACTGACAATTTCGTTATGTGCCCTACAATCCAGATCTATAACTTGTTTGTAGTTGTTCTGCTTTTGCATTTTTTTTACTGTAACCTCGGCGATAAGAAGTCTGAGTGTCTTTGCTATAATTAGATATTTTTATACTATTGGCACCCACACACCCTTACACAACCATCCCACCATCACCTACTAGTCCTTTGTGAGTTACTAGGACACTGATGGTCCCCTTTGGTTGTTTGAACGCAGATGCGGAACCATCTTTGCGCCCTACCATTTAAATTGTTCCTCTTTCTGTAGATTGTAGGACCATGTGTGATATTTTGTAAAGATATATTTTACTAAAAACTGCATTACACACACACGGGGACTGGATGTAAAAAAGCACAAGAGTGCTTATCCCATTATCCTCGATATAAAAGAATAAAATAAACAAATAAATAAGATAAAAATAAAAACAACACACACACACACACACACACAAATTACTGTAGCTGCATTCCGACTTCAGGGATACAGTTGAAAATTGAACCCGCCAATTTTGCCAAGACAGTCGGAAGGTAGCCTACCCTCCCTGGTCTTTCCATTTTCAACTGTCTTCGGTTCTTTTGACGAGCACAAATTTATTTCTTCATTTATTATTTATGTCTTTTATATCGAGGATAAAGGAATAAGCACTCATGTGCTTTTTTACATCCAGTCCCCGTGTGTATGCAGTTTTGTAAATCTTGTCATCTGTTCCCACTGGCACACAATGGCCTACTCTTACGAAAGCAGAGCAGATGTTAACGTGTGTGCAAGATGTTCTCCGTGCGTTTGCACACAGGGCTCGGTTTATGTCTCATCCGAAAGACTTTTGGGGAGAGTGGAGTCAGCACTGATGTTAACTCCAGAGGAAAAATCACCTCGAACGGGATTCAAACCCGGGTCGTCTAATTGCGAGCGCAGTGTTCTGACCACTAGGCTATCCCGTCCCCTGCTCAGTAAGCCAGCTACTGACTTCATGGATTCTCATGCCACAGGATTTGGTGATGATGCCATGGAGAGAAGCTGGTGGTCTGCCTTTTTCTCTCCACCTTGCCTTGAAAGAAAGTTTTCATGAGGTTTGTATTTTTATTTCTTGGCATATGGTTGACATCTTCATTTCTGTTCATTTATTGAAGGAAGAAGTTTTCTGGTTGTTCCAAGTTCATATAATATGCATTCATTTGTACTTTTGTCTGTCCAACTGGCCAATAGTATAGGTTACAAGAAAAATTTGAATTTTGATTCTTTAATTGTTAATTCTTTACATGCCAGATATTTTCTAAATTGTTGAAATGGAAAAGACAAGTGTGTGTCTGCAAAATGGGTATTCACTGTAAAATCAGTACAATGTCAGCAGGCCACATTTGAATTGACACATGGCCACAAACAGACCCATCTTGTTCAGCTAATGAGCGAAGAGACAAACTCAGTCCCATTATTCTGTACAGTAATATACTAGTACTGAACAAAGGCTGGTGCAGGAATTCTTAAGGTTTATTTGTACTCTAAGGTGATTCTATTATATAACTGTACCCTTTAGTTTTATATGTACCCTTTGACTCATGTGCTATGAATTTGTAAGTTGAAGTATGCTCTGGCATATCTTAGTAACCAACAGAGGTAAGCATTAGGTGCACAACAGCGTTTCAGTACAGAAAGAATTCAAGTAAGAGATGCACATGGGAGTTGAGAGACACTGTAAAGAGATAAAAAATACACTGAAACATAATGTGTTCGTAAGCAATTTCACGGTAGTTTATTCCCAAGTGTGCGCAAACATTCTTGATGGGTAAATAATAATGTTTCCACATTTATCAAAAGAAAGGTTATATGATGTACATACAACGTGTACTTACAGGATAGTCTGACATTGCTAGATCACGGTAAACAGACTGTATATCACTAACCCAAGGAGGCTCAAACATAGTTTGTCCATGCAAGTGGGTGTGTTTTTTTCTCTCTCTGCGGTACACATCAAGAATTATTTTAAATAAGCATACACAACTCAGTTCTAAATGAATCTCAACTCCCAACATTCTGTCTAAAAAAAACATGATGGATGAAATCAGAAATATTAACTTCTCTTCATCTGGTTTATGAACTGATTTTTATTTTTTTAGAAATCCCTTGCAACACTTACTTCAAAGAAAATCATTGAATACGTAAAATCAAAACTTAAAAAAAAAAATTGCAAGTAGTTTTATTTTATTACTGCATTCCAGTTACAGTAGATCTAACAAAACTGACATTGTCTTTTGCACAGCAGGCAACCACAAAAGCCTAACTTTTTTTTTTAACATAGAGACCATGAATTTTACTCATGTTCAACACAGTTTCAACTTTATGTTATTTTTTCATTTTCATGCTTCAAAAAAACCCTGTAAAATGGAAAAGCAAAAACAAATTTAAAAAAACCTTGCAAGCATCACCATTATTATAAAAAAGAAAAAAGAATTAAAGTTACTGAAAATATCACAATTTACAACCAAGATGCCAGTGCAAAAAAAATTAAGAGTAAATGTACGTAGAAAGAATTAAAAAAGAAAAAGAGTACACAAAGAAAGGCAAAAAAATAACAAACATTCTGAAAACAAACCCTTCTCAAAACTCAAGTCTGCACTTACAGAGAGAGACAGAGACAGAGAGAGTTAAAATCACACGTTTTAAAGAAAAAGTTGAATAGTCTAGACAAAGAGATACATTTGAAGAGTGGAAAACAAAACTGGACAACTCTGCAAGTACAAAGTACATAGCCATCACTCTCTCTGCTCTATGGAAACTCTTTCTTCCAATGAGAACAAGTATGCCAGATGCCATGTCTGGGTTCTGTCATGAATATAGCAATGTCCACGACTAATTCACCAGTTTCAAAAATAGACTTAAAAAAAAAAAAAGAAGTAAAAGTAAATATACTTAGAAAAAAAAGAGGACAAGAAAAAACCCTGAAACAATGCAACGTGAAATCTCAAAAAGCAAAGAGAGAAAAGAAGAAAACGTAGTTCATATCTCAGGGTTGGAATAGTTCAGTGGTAAAAACATCACACTAATGGTTTCACAGTATACATCAGGGTTGGAATAGTTTAGTGGTAAAAACATCATACTAAAGGTTTCACAGTACCTGCAGGGCACGGGTTGAAAATTCTATTTAGATGTCGTTTTGAGGTGGGGGAGGAGGGGAGGTGAGAGAGGCCTCTCTTTAGAGTTTCCATTGCTTATGACTTGATCCCCTACAAGTCAATGCAAGCCCTTCAGATGAGACTATGGGTTTATTAAAATTTTTACCCCAGTTCCTTGGCTTAGAGCATCAATGGTGAGATTTTCAGTATGCCACCAATTTTGCCCACCATTAAGGTAGCTGGATTTCAACTTTGGGAAAGATGAGAATATAATAAAATTGGAGACCTGGATGCTAACATGTAAACATGACCCCTTTTGCACAGGGTAAAAACCCATTCATGTTTCATAGAAGGCTGGCTAGAGTCAGATGAGTGGATGATAAAGACCTGGTGAAGGTCACAACCTGCTGGGTTTTTTTTTTTTTTTAAGTGTCTCCCTCTGTTCTTTAGCTTGAGCTTTGAGGTTCATCAATGGTGATATTTTGTGTATATGACCGTCTTTTGCCCATCAATAAGGTTGCCACTACCCTGACTTCAGAGATGACATATATAAACAGGACACCAAAACGCATGCATTTTCAACATTTTAACATCGGAACCTATTGGCATAAAAAAAAAAAGATTCTATTGGCATGCAATGGCCTACTATTCTAAGAGCAGAATGAGTGTTTAACAAGTGCACAAGATGTTCTATATAGGTTCACACAATGGGCCTCAGTTTAAAGTCTCACCCAAAGGACTTTTGGGAGAGTGGAGTTGGTACTGGGGTTAACTCGGGGGAAAATCCCCTATAACGGGTGCCTTGGTGGTGACTCGAACCAAGGCTGACAGATCACGAGCTCAACACTAACCACTAGGCTATCCTGTCCCCCAACTCCCCCACCCCCTCTGCCAGGTTCACTTTGCTCAAGACATTGCCTGGGAGACACACTGCTGCCCCAAAAACTCCCTACAGAGGTCAGGCAGAGGTCAGTCATACCATACCTCAGTAATGTTACAGAAAGTACACACATGAGGTGAAAAAACTGCACAAACAATTGTGTGGAGACATCAAGATTTCCTTCCCAATATGCCCTGTACCGTGAAAAAGGAAGCACCACCACAATCCCCACCCCCACCCCCTTCCCAAAGGAAAGGAAGAGGACAATTCAACCAAACCCGTGAGATCCAAGGATTGGGATACTCTTGACTCCTGCATTTGTTTCTGGGTCTAAACTCTTATTTCTCTTCATGTTTCATTTCTGATCATAAATACATTTTTATTTTTTATTTCTTGCTTTTAGATTTCCATCTGGGAACGCACAATCATGGTCACACACACACACATACACATACACATGCATACACAAACTGTTATTTCTTGCTTTTAAATTTCCACCTGGGAACACACAATCACAGTCAACACACACACACACACAACACACACACCACCACACATGCAAACACAAACTTTAATTTCTTGCTTTTAGATTTCCACTGGGAACACACAGTCATGGTCACACACACCACAAACACATACACATGCAAACACAAACTGTTATTTCTTGCTTTTAGATTTCCATCTGGGAACACACTATCATGGTCTCTCACACACACACACACACACACACACACACACACACACACACAAGCACAAAGCACATCAAGGCATACAATACATAACCACTACACCTTGTATATTATATTAAGGTTGTAAAGATGAATGTAACACAATGATGCTCACACAAAACAATGCATTATATATATTTATTTATTTATTGTATGAAAAGAAGCATGGCTGCCTCATCACACACTTGCAAACATCTTTTTTTCCCTCTCCTTGTGATAGCTGGCAATACAACAGGTCAAATTTCAAACACGCTAGTAATGATTATTCATGATTACTTACATCACAAGTTTTCAAGAACAAGATCATCCACTTTCTCTCCTAAAGGTATTTTTAGTTTAAAAAAAAAAAAAAGTTGCTCTAACTCTCACACCCACACTGTACTATTATGTACACTTCAATAATCATTTTGTTTCAGTCACCCTTTCTCTCAAACCCCTTCTCCACTTTACTTACACTTTTAACCACTTTCATTGACATTGCTCTATTTCATGCAAGAGAGCACAGTTACTGTCTTTTCCAGGATACATACGTATGTATAATATTACAACAAGCTACCTTTTAGACAAACACTTGAGAAAACAACACTTCGACTGCAACACGTGGACAAGCCACAAGAACAAAGCCATAACCTGTAAAAATCAATAAACATCCATAAACAAAGCCTAGTCAGTTCACCACGCAAGCATTTCAAAAACGAGTCAAATATCTGTCGACTTGGGTGAAGAATGAAGTCAGGTAGCAAAGAAGCCACTCCCTTTTTCACCAAACCACAGTTTTTAGCTGGGGGAGGGGGAAGGAAAGGATGGCAGTTGAGTTGTGGACAGCTTTGGATGCAAGATCACTTTGTCCACAGGCTTTTAAAACAGATCTTCATTATCGTCATCACCACCTGACCCATTAAAACTTTTTTTTTTCTTTCTTTCTTTTTTTTTTTTTTGATCCTCAGCAAGAGCTCCAAGGTTCACCAATGCCTTTTTGTGTACATGACCATTTTTTCCCTCCTCACCATTTAGGTAGCCGCATTCTGACTTAGGGGATGGTGTTTAAACACAATACCTGTGTGCATGTTGAGTTGTTGTTGTTTTTTTTGTCATCTATTCCTATCAGCACACAATGGTCAAAAAGCAGAACAGGTTTTTCACATGTGCACAAGATGTTCTGCATGTGTTTGCACACGGCCGCAGGGACCTCAGTTTATAGTCTCATCTGAAGGACTTGGACATTCAGGATGATTTTTTTCGTCAACCTGGGAAAAAAGGGCGAGGCTGGGAATTGAACTTAGAGCCTCACGGTTTCCTTGATGGCAGGCGAGACTATCTCAATGGACATAACTGCAATAAAAGTAACACAGGCTGTCTCCCCTGGTGCATCCCTTTGAGGGGATTTTCTCCCCTGAGTTTGCTCTGGCTCTGAATCCATACATGCAAATATGTATATCCCATATTGTTCCTACATTATACCCACATCCACTTTTCACAGAAAAGCGGGCCAGATATGACCGGTGTGGCTGACAAGAACACAGCCACTATGCCATCTGCAACTCTGGCAGAGCAACAAGAACACAGCCACTATGCCATCTGCAACTCTGGCAGAGCAACAAGAACACAGCTACTATGCCATCTGCAACTCTGGCAGAGCAACAAGAACACAGCCACTATGCCATCTGCAACTCTGGTAGGAACAAGAACACAGCCACTATGCCATCCGCAACTCTGGCAGAGCAACAAGAACACAGCCACTATGCCATCTGCAACTCTGGCAGAGCAACAAGAACACAGCCACTATGCCATCTGCAACTCTGGTAGGAACAAGAACACAGCCACTATGCCATCTGCAACTTGGGCAGAGCAACAAGAACACAGCCACTATGCCATCTGCAACTCGGGCAGGAACAAGAACACAGCCACTATGCCATCTGCAACTCGGGCAGGAACAAGAACACAGCCACTATGCCATCTGCAACTCTGGTAAGAACAGGCACTGCCAGGTTAGCTGGCCAAGAGACCTTGACTGAATGCTTCAGTGCAGGAAGTTAACCCTCCTAGCTAAAAGAGTAATCAATTCAACACCACAACACTCAGTTATACATATGACTGCAAGATATTCCTCTGCCTGCAAAGTAATTCAGTCATAAAAATTTGTGAAGACATAACTTTCAAAGATTTTTTGTTTTAACTTTAAGTCTTAAAATCTGATCTAAAAAAAAACAACAAAAAAAACCCAACTTAAGTCTTTTGTTTGTAGTCTGTTTTTACTTTTGCTTGCTAGAGTTTGAATTACGCACACAATTTTGTTGTCCTGAATAAAACCTGCTTTATAAGCATTTTGAAGTACACATAAATCAGTACATTTGTGTTAAAAATAGACCTGTAGACATGAGATATATTCAGAGCATACGAATGTGAGATAAAAGTGAGTGTGAACATACAATAATGATTTGCAGTTATGCAGTTTAGGGAAAAATTCCATTTCACAAAGCACATACCAGTTCTATGCATGTACCTATGTGTAAGTGTATGCATACATACACCGTCAAGAGAGAGAGGCAGTGTGTGTGTGTGTGTGTGTGTGTGTGTGTGTGTGTGTGTGTGTGTGTGTGTGTGTGTGTGTGTGTGTGTGTGTGTGTGTGTGCGCCTGCACATGCACGCATGCTGCATCAATGTTTATCTGCATTCACACAACTAAGCATTTGTAAATGCACTCAAACAAGTGTAAGAGTGATCATGTGTACTTGTGTGAGCAGTTGTGTCTGTTGGAACCTGTGAATGCACACCATGACACCTGATGTTAGAGCAAAAATACTGAAGTAACTGACAACAAGCATCTTTCACATACACTTCTTCACACATCTTCACTACTACCATACACACAATGCTGAATCCAAGGAGACAGTGTTTTTATGGTTTGGGGTTTTTAAAAAAAAAATTTAATAAAATGTGTCTTCTTTCTTCAGCTTAGCAGACAAAAATGTCACAATACATGCCCTCAAGTCTCACATCACGTTTACAAAGTTTCAGTCATCTCAACATTTTGCTAGTATTCCAATAATTACAGGGACTGAAGACAAGTTCTTCTTTTTTTTAGCGCGCGCGTTTATCTTCCACTCCTTGACAGTTTACATGTAGGGGCGCACCATTTCAAACACACTGGAGCTCAGCAGGGTCCCCGTGTCGTCAAACTTCACCCCCTCCAACACTCCGCTGGTCAGCAAGCTGCCCAGAGAGGGGAGGTTGGCACTGCTGATGAAGGTCCCTGAAGGCAGGTTGTTGCTCATGCCGGGCACAGTCTCGCTGCTGATGTGCAGGTTAGGGGCGGGGGTCAGGATGGGAGGCCCCATGTCTGGCGGCTCGCTCTTCAGGTCCGCGGCGCCCCTGAAGGCGATGGCGTGCCCCGAGGCCGGGGAGGGGTCCTTGGTCTGGGTGAAGGAAATGTCCCCGTTGACCAGAGGGGTGTTTTCGGGCTCCGCCACGATCCAGGGGCTCACGAACTTGGCCTTTTTCCGCGCGGACACTCCGGGCGTCTGATGGGAGGCCGACCGCCGCACCTGGGCGGCCATGGGCTCGTGGGTCCTCAGCACCATGGTGGAGGTGGAGGGGGTGGCGGAGGTGGTGGAGACGGCGGCCATCTCCGTCCAGTCTGTCGCGGCCGGGGCCAGGGCGCGCGAGGCTTCCGACAACAGGGTGATCCCGTTGGCGCTGCCGTCCGACTGGCCGTCGTCCACGTACATGACCAGGTCCGAGGGGGTGTTCTGGGGCTGGGGGGTGCGGATGTACACCACCTGGCCTGTCACCAGGTCCTTGGCCAGCACGATGTCGTCCTGCTGGTGCAGCGGGATCATGTCCTGCTCGCTGGCGGCCATGGGGATCACAGTGTTGAGGCCGTTGGACACGGCCACAGGCTGAGGGGCGGTGGTGGTGATGGTGGGGGGGGTGCTGGCCTCCGGTTTGGTCAGGTCGTACATCGGCTCGGCTGGAAAAAATCAGAAACAGATACGGGGTGAATCTTACTGCAGGCTCTGCTGGAAAAATCAGAAACAAGATACGGGGTGAATCTTACTGCAGGCTCTCCTGGAAAAATCAGAAACAGATACGGGGTGAATCTTACTGCAGGCTCTGCTGGAAAAATCAGAAACAAGATACGGGGTGAATCTTACTGCAGGCTCTGCTGGAAAAATCAGAAACAAGATACGGGGTGAATCTTACTGCAGGCTCTGCTGGAAAAATCAGAAACAGATACGGGGTGAATCTTACCGCATGCATTCTTCTTCTTCTTCTTTTTCGTGTTTCAGTCGTAAGCTGCTGTAATGTACAGCGTTTTATTCAGCTACAAACAGAAAGAGTGCAAGATCACACTTGTAAATATCTTTGGATATATACAGTTCTGTTCCATACCTCATCACAAAATTTGTTGGATAAAAAGATATCTACATCGTCTTTCTTTACCAACAATTCTGGGTTTTTATTTATTTTTGTTTTTTGACAAGAAGTTCACCAATGGTGAGATTTTTTTTGCACATATGTGTGATCCTTTTTGCCCCCACCATTTAGGTAGCCACATTCCAACTTCAAGAGTGTCTAAAAATGACACCAGAGTGCATGTGTGTTTTACACTTTTTTGGGGGGCCATCCATTCTTACCGGCACAAATGGCCTACTCTCTGTGAAAGGCAGAATGGGTTTTGTTGAAGATGTTCAGCACACATTCGCACCCTCTGCCTTGGTTTATTCTCATCTGAAGGATCTTTGGGAGAGTGGAGTTTAGTATTGATGTTAACTCCAGGGAGAAAATCCCCTAGAACATGCATGCCGGTGGTAGCTTGAACCCAGGCCATCAAATCTCAAGCGCAATGCTCTAACCACTAGATTATCTGGCCCTCCACTTTATAAATTAAAAGTCACTAATAGTCACTAATTTTATAAATGATAGGTTTGTGCCTCTGTAGATAACATTTATCGGTTTGATACAAGTACAACACAGTGCTTGACATTCATTTTTAAAAACACACATACCTGCATTTCGTTTAAAGTTATGAGAAAAAAAATCAATTAGAATGAGAGTCTATTACTGTAATTTTTCTGCTTTTCATCACCTGTGTGATGCTTTACACAAACTCTTTAACTCCTTCTCTCTGGTACTTTCCTCAAGTCTCTCTTAGATATTCCTCTGGTCAGTCCTTTTTCATCATTTTGGGGGAATACTCTTTTGCAGGGTGCTTCCTTGTTTTCTTCTTCTTTTCAAAAAACAGAGGTCCATTTGTTTCTTGTAACTTCGGTTAGCTTATTCCCTTTTGGTGGATCTTTGGCTGGTACATTTCAGCAATGATATGTTCATGTGTTCAATAGATTTCATTCGTATAGGCTTTCGTGTTTTCTGCTGTTGATATTTTTTTGTTTTCTGCTGTTGCTCTGATGATATGGTTTGATATTTTCTGCTGTTGCTCTGTTGATATGGTTTGATATTTTCTGCTGTTGCTCTGTTGATATGGTTTGATATTTTCTGCTGTTGCTCATTTGATATGGTTTGATATTTTCTGCTGTTGCTCTGTTGATATGGTTTGATATTTTCTGCTGTTGCTCTGTTGATATGGTTTGATATTTTCTGCTGTTGCTCTGTTGATATGGTTTTCTCCGATCATCACTGAATACTTTTTGAGTATCTCTGGAAAATCTTTATCATGTATGCTTTTCTCATGATATTTCTTTTAAGATGTATTTCTGATATATACTTTCTGGAATCTTTGGTAAAACGTTCGTCTGATTTTTTCCACCCTCTGTTCCTGTTAAGAGCTTCGAGGATCACCAATAGTGAGATATTGCATATATATATATATATATATATATATATATATATATATATATATATATATATATATATATATATATATATATACAACTTTTTTGGCCCACCATTAAGAAAGCCACATTCTTACTTCCAAGGACGACACCTAAACATGACACCAGTGTGCATTTAAAAAAAAAAATCTCATCTGTTCCTACCAGCACATAAAGGCCTACTCTTTTGAAAGGCAGAACTGGTTTTCATGTGTACGCAAGATGTGCTGTTTGCATTCGCCATCAGAACCTTGGTTTGAAGTTTCATCAGAAGGACTTTAAGGGGTAGTGGAGTCGGTACTGACGTTAACTCGGGGAAAATATTCTGACACACTTTCATCACATTTTAACGAAGAAAATTGTCTGCTGTTATTTTTATGTATGTGTATCTTTGTTACTTGCTGTTTTGATGGGATTTTCTCACATCATTGGTAGATTTTCTTCTGCGTGTTTTTATTCTTAAAAAAAAACAACAAAAAAACCACGTCTGCCTTGTGTTCTTCTGATAAGTGTCGACAGTACAATAATGATAACTGACTTTATCTATTATTTATTTTGTATCGAGGATACTGGAATAAGCACTCGTGTGCTTTTTTACAGCCAGTCCCCGTGTGTATGCAGTTTTGTAAATCTTATCATCTGTTCCCAATGGCACACAATGGCCTACTCTTACAAAAAGCAGAACAGGATTTAACGTGTCCACAATATGTTCTATGTGCGTTCGCACACGGGGCCTTGGTTTATAGTCTCATCCGAAGGACTTTTGGGGAGAGTGGAGTCAGCACAGGATGTTAACTCCAGGAGAAAAATCCCCCGGGCCTTCAAATGAAGTCACTTGAGCAACTTTAAACTTGACAAGCCTTCAAATGAGAAGATTAGCTGATCGATGAAAAGGCAGGTGAGGAACAGGATTTTTTTTCCCGGTCAATCCAAATACCTTGGCTCTGCCTGCTCTTCACTTTCTCCTTGACACGCCATTTGATGTCATCAGCGTACTTGTTTTCGTCCTCCGCTGCTGAAAATAGACAGTGGATACCATGTCACCAGCTGCTTTGGCATCATGGTTATCACACTAGGCTATCTATCCACTTGGAGAGTTGTTTCTCATCTTCATCATCGTCGTCATCATCACCATCATCATCATCTTTGTCATCATCATTGTGAAAATATTATCCTCATGGATGAATGAATTTTTTCGAACCCAACAAACTCCTACCCCCAAAAACGCATGTGTCCTGGAGTCATCGGCGAGTCTGGAACCGCACAGTTTTGAGTCCCCCACTTCACACGTACGCAATTGTGACAGTGCTGTGCATTCAGCTTCACTGTCATTGAAGGTATTTGAACGATGTTCGGATATACAGTGCAAGAAAGCAGCTGTGTCACACAGACCCACATAAAGCAACTGCAAAAAATCATCTTCTTCGACAGATAAAACTTTCCCCGTCCAATTCTGTCAGCTATCATCCCTGTGTGTTCTGCCCCACTACCATGTTCTATGTAAGCAATAAGAGCTTGTCAATGTCAGTCTTCAGAGCAGCAGGCAGATTCACAGGGACAGTTGGGGAAGAGACAGAGAGAGGGGGTCTCCTCTTCTTCACAGTGGCTTAGCCTGAGCTGGTGCTACCATCCCCTGTAGGAGGAGGCTTTGTTGATGATGCCTGGTGTACATTGAGATCAGATCAGGCTGGCTCGGAGGATAGGATACCAGACACTTAATCCAGGCGTCACAGGTTCAATTCTCAATGCTGGCTGCCGAGTTGGATGAGATTTTCTCTTTAGAGCCAGCACTTCTGTAGAGGCTCAAATCCCCTTCATGTCCTTCAGATGAAACGTCGAACTGAGGTCTCTTGCATCAACACATGCTCAGAAAATCTTGCACGCATGTAAAATCCCATTCCATCCGTCAGACACCAGTGGGAATGGATCATCAAATACAAAAAACCCACACGCACACTGGTGTCGTGTTCAGACATCCTCTCCAAAGTCAAACTGTGGCAAACTTATTTGGGGGAAAACAGTCACAATTAATTTCAGTGTTGTAGCTGAGGAACTAAAAGAAGAAAACTAAGAATAACTGCACACTGCTGACCTGAAGTAACCCAGCAACTGTGCAGGGCCCTCTATGGCTGGAGGCAACCCAGAGCCCAACATTAACAGTTTCTAGTCTGGTAGTGGCTGCATTAGAGGGAATGGGCAGTATGAAGTACTTCATCACAGAAAAAAAAAGCACCAATCACACGCACGCAAACACACATGCATCTGTGCACATGAATACACACACATAAACCCACAGATGAATGGTCAGCTGGACAGACAGACAGATGGATGATAAACAATCAGACAGATACAGATTGACAAGAGACAGACAGACAGACAGGCAGAAACAGACAGCTACTGAGCTAGATAGATAGATAGATAGATAGATAAGGAGAGAGACACGAGAGAGAGAGAGAGAGAGAGAGAGAGAGAGAGAGAGAGAGAGAGAGAGAGAGAGAGAGAGAGAGAGAGAGCGAGAGCGAGATACACACATACATATATGCAGAGTCTGACAGATGGATAGATAATGGATAAGCAGATAGCAGACAAAAAATATATAAACAAGCTAATAAATGCTATGTAATGATGTGTGCTTGAAGCAGTTTACAGGAATTCTACATGCAAAAATTTATATCTTGTATGTTATCTGTCTTCTTTTTTTTTAAATCACAGAACAACCATTTTTCCTTTCTCCAAAGCTAGAAGTTAGCTTAAAAAAAAAGTGTCATTCACTTAATTCCCGCCCTTTTAAATAGCCACATCCCTGTGTCCCTAAGAGACATTTTGCGCATATACAGGGTCACAGACCCGTGTGAAGAACTACTTACGTGGAGAAACGTAGGGCCGTTTCCTCAGGGGCATTTTGCTGTGTCTTGTGGCAAATCGTCGAGCACTATCGGCACCTGGTTCTGAAACCAACAAGAGGAGTCGTAACTCAATACATCTCCCAGGTACTACCAGACACAGTGAATCATAACTGCTACGTTTAGTTTATTTGATAATGGTTTAGAGACAACAAAATGAGAATACTGCAGAAAACAAACTCCCTTAAAGTAATATAAAAAAAAAAAAAAAAAAAGAACAGGATTTAAATGAGTCTGTTTCAATTCCTAAAGCTTAAAGGGACAACAGTGAAAAATATAAAGATGAAAGAAGGATCTGCTGCATGTACACAGGTCTGCTGCCACTTGAATTTAAAACCATCAAAGGAAGTCACACTAACTGTCAGCTATGAAACAATCTCACACTTCTCGCACTGACAACAAAGTGCAAGGCTCATTTTTTTTGTCACAGAGTAAAATCACAAAAATTGCTTTTCACTCTGTTATAATACTCTACAAAAAAAATGCAGCTTTCAGCATATTTGAGAAAACCTATCCAACCCAATCTTCTTGTCTAAGCCCCGCCGGCCACACATGCCATATCGGGCTGTCACCTCGTAAAATTGTAAATCTCAGAATAAAACTGTTCAACTATACACAGATTTAAAACCGGGTATAAAATCCACTCTATGGTCATTCCTTGTTTCAACATCCTGATCAGCAAATAAAACTTAAACTGAACAAGCAGAGGCCGAGCTGACATCACATAACTGACAAAGCAGCAAGCAGAGGCTGTGCGTGTCTCTTTTCTTCACTAAAATAAGCCATGCTTACTTTTTATTTTATTTTATTTCATACCCCTTTATGTCACAGCAGATTTCTCTGCATGACATTCGGCTGCATTTCCCAGGGGAGAGTGCATTGCCACAAATGCAGCACCTACCCATAACATTTTTTTTCTTTTTCCTGTCTGCAACTGTATATGTTTCCCTATCAGATGGCTTTTTTCTACAAAATTTTGCCAGGGACAACCCCCTTGTTGCTGTGGGTTCTTTTACTGCGTTAAATAATGATGTGTAACACAGGACCACCGTTTATCGTCTCATCCGAAAGACTAAGCACCCATACCACCACTCAGTCTAATGGATGGGGGAAAAGTTTTGGGCCCAAACGGGATTTGAACCACGGCACACTCCGACCCGGACTTTTCGCTTTCTCGGCAGACGTGTTACCTCTAGACCACCGATCCACCTGCTGCGCTGGACCCATCCATGGGATGGGAAGTTGCTGGTTTAAATAGTAAGTTACATGAAATTTTTTATTAAAAAATAAAAAGTTAAAACAAATTGAAGCACTGTAGCTTACCATAATTGATGTCGTAGGTGCAAAACTGTCCACTCTGTGTGCAGGACAGAGTCACCACTCCACGCACTGTGCAGTCTGTGGCTGGGTTTGGCTGATAGGCTGGCACTCTGTAGGTCACCACGCGCTGAAAAGACAAGTTTCATTCCATATTATTTCAAAGATACAGTAAAATGTCTTTTAAATAAATGCTATTCTGACAATTTACATTTATATCTTCAGAGCTTTTTTTTAAAATACGAAGTTAGAGGTATTCCAGTATAACATTAACAAATGACAATCTCTTTTTTTTCTTTAACAATCCCCCCCCCCACCCACCACCCACACCCACACAAACCCATGCTGATGTAGTCTGTGTATTGCAAAATGAAACAACTTTAACAAGTAGCAATTTCATTTGTTTCTATATACTAAGAACAAGTATAAAGACTGAAAATGGATTCCAACCAAAATAGATTCCACTCCTGCTGTATTCACTGAGAACAGATATTAAAACCTTTTTCCTTTTTGTTGCACAACACTGATCCTCAATACTTAGAAGAGTTGCTTCAAGAGAGAGTTTCAGGAATAATGTTACATATTTGAGATATTCAGCTATAGGCAATGCTACAAGTTCCTGATACCAGAAATATAATTTTTAGAATGATACTTTCAAAAACAAAATAAATCATGTCAGTCCTGTGACAGAAGTCAAAAACATTATTCATTCCTCGAAAGCAAAAACTAAACCCATACAACTATCTGTTCAAACTTTTTACCAATGAAAAAAAATCTATCAACTGAGCTCTGACATCTTGAATAGCATTTGATAATCATATCTCACGAACTGAACTTTCCATCAAAGACAACATAGCTCAAACTGTGCACATCCTTCTGTGGCAGATAAACTCAAAAGCAAACAGCTTTCTTCCTATCTCCCCACATACTGAATGGGTTCTATTTTCTTTTTGTCAAATTTATTTATTTATCTAAAATGTTCATTGTAATTTGAGCAAATTTTTTCTTTAAATTGTTGGCTGAAGGAAGGAGAGTTCAGACTTGCAGTTCTGAGAGAGCAGAAAGATACCAGCATATCTATCTCTGGCACAAACCCCTGAGACACCTTCATGAGAAAACTAAGCAACCAACAAAAGGAAAACTGTATGCACACCTTGTACAAAATCTGGTCATCTGCGGGTGTGGCCTCTCGGACTCCCACAGGACTTCTCCATCTGGGCTGGACACCACCACCTTCACACTGCATTTCCCTGGTGACAAACAAAACAAAGACATGAAGCTTAGGGCTGTCTGTAAAAAAAATAAAGCCAACTGTGATTTCTCAAATGAATACAATTCTGTACAAACACTAACCCTTGAACCTGTTTCAGGTCCAAATCCGTTAGGTAAACAATGTAAAACCCGTCATTACAGGCTAATTACAGACCCTACCACTGTAAGCAAGAGACCCTAACATACCTACAGTGTCCTCCATGCCAACAAGCGCCATCCCAGAATGCCACAAAACAGGCATCCCTAGCCTATTTGGTTTGGTCAGGGACACAGACCCCTAAAATTAGGATTATACGACAACTTTCAGAAACAAAAAAGAACAGATGACTGAAACGGACTCCATCACAGAATGTTTTGTGACTGTGTTTTTACTTTTCAAAGAGCTCTTCTTGTTGCCTTTGCCAGTTTTGGAATGTCTAAGATTCTTTCTCCCCCAAGAAAAAAGGTAGCAGGATGACTAAGATATTCATCTCCCTGACAAGTAAACATCTTCAAGCAGCTCCTTCTCTGATCTGATACCTTTTTAAATTACCCTTTTCTCCATTATACATGTCATGGCTCCAAAGAAGTTGGAATGCAGGCTACCTTAATGGCGGGTAAAAATGGTCATATATGCAAAATCTCACCATTAGCAAACCTCGGAACTCTAGCCGAGGAATGAAGAAAAAGAAAAAAAAAACCCAAGGAAATAAAGCCAATTAGCAATAACTCTCCCACTGATGTGAGATACCATCTTAAAAACAGATTGAACTAGCAAAACAAGGGGCACAGAAAGAACTGTATGACAGCAGCCTCACCTTCCATCTAAAGAAGACATCATCAAATTAATGGCCTGACCCAGAGTAGATAAGGATGACTACCACCATCTCAAAAGAGATGAACAAGTCATAATTCTAAGACTCTGCACTGAGCACAACAGACTAAACCACCATATGTCCACAAAGCTGAAACTTGCTCCTTTTCCTCTGTGTGCCTGTGGTAAAGAAAACCCGACAGGCGAGCACATCCTTCAGAGTGAACGCTATTCAGCGACCTGAGGAAGAAAGTGTGGCCAACGGAAATAACCCTACAGACCGAGCTGTACGCCCACGAGAGGAGCTGCGAAAGGACATGCCATTATTTTTCCCAGACACATCTGACGGTGTAAAAGTGAAGAAGAAGAAGAAGAAGAAGAAGAAGAAGAAGAAGAAGAAGAAGAAGAAGAAGAAGAAGAAGAAAAACAGATGAGAGTGAATGTGCAGTCGCTTCTTGGTACTTTCCCGTTTTCCAGGACAAACTCTGCCATAAGGCAATATTAAATTACCTGCTACTATGGGTGGCCCATCCTCAGAGGTGAAAATGTCAATGTCCCCTCCCTCCTGAGCTGACACATACTGGGTGCTCAGTTTGAGAATCTTCAGCATGGTCTTTTCACCTGAAGCACACACACATACCAATGCATAAGCACAAGAGAATTTGACCAACATTGCCTCTGTAGTAAGTAGTGCAGTCTATGAGGAAGTTATGTTTGTGTAACATGTAAACGCTTGTGTTAACAGAGACTTTGTACTACTGTAAAAAGCATGTTATTTCCCTCCTTCTATCACACAAGTGATACTTTCTCTTTCACACATACATCCACACCTACACCCATCATCACCACACACACACACACACACACACACACACACACACACACACACACACACACACACACACACACACCACACACACACACCGCACACACACACACACACACTAGGCACGCACGCACACACTCACACCACACACACGCCACACACACACACACACACACACACACACACACACACACACACACACACACACTTGTACATTTTATACGATACAGTTTACAATATGTATTCATGTTATCAGTTACCAGATCTACTGCTCTACTTACTTGCATTTTGCACCACATTACTGAGGCAGAAGAGGGGTCAACTTTCAAATCCTCAATGGTGGCGATGACACCAAAGCAGACCCTGGTTGTGTCATACTTCTTCACCTGTTCTGCTTGTCTCAAGCATTGGTCTGTGGACAACACAATTAAAGTCACATCACTCGCGGTCCCCAGTTCAGGTAAGTTCCCATGTCATTGTAATAAAAAGTGAGTTACTTGCACAACTAAAAAAAAAAATTAATTATTTTTTAAAGTTATTGCACAACTAATCACAGCAGCCATGAAAACTGCTGATTCCATATCAGAGAAATAAGATACTGGTAGAAAATGGAGACCAAAAATTAAAAAAAGGAGCAAAATCAATATGACAGCAGACACAGAAAAGAAAACATTTCTAGTACACAATTTCCAGAAAAGAGATACTGTCTGCTTTAAAAAAACCTCTAGCGATCCAACTGGAAAATAACAATACAATAAACAAAAAGAACAGACTTTTCATTTCAACATGTCAGCATCCATGTACAAGCACACACATAATCACACACAATGTGGTGTGTTGTGTGTGTGTGTGTGTGTGTGTGTGTGTGTGTGTGTGTGTGTGTGTGTGTGTGTGTGTGTGTATGTATACATACACACACACACATCCACACACAGGTGCTCCAGATGAGCACAAAACACACACACACACACACAATTATAGCACACACACTCCTTGCCCACCAACACACACTACACATGCATTCAAACCGAACTCACCCTCACACTGCACACCCTTACATAACACATACACAAAATGCAGCTCAAACACAAGCAGTATGAGTCACTGGCACCCACCAAGTTGCCTGCCCACCCACCCACTTTCACAAACATTTTTTTCAGTTTTTCAATTTTCAATTTACACAACTGGGTTTATCCCCCCCCCCCCCCACCCTCCCTAAGTTAAGTGGATGGTTGTGCAAACATTAGATACTGGGTGCGTGCACAATCCACTAGATCACAGTCGATTCATACACTGAAAATGATCTGTCTTGACTTCAGTCACAGCGTTAAGATATATATATATACATATCAAAATGAAATCATACTGTTCATAGGTATCACTTTTTTTTCTCCTCCTTCTTCAGCCGAGCGCTCTGAGGTTTACTAAAGGTGAGACTTTGCAAATGCAACTGTTGTTTACCCACCATTAGGGAACTGCATTCCCACTTCAAGATGATTTATAAACACAACACTAGTGTGCACGTGGGCTTTTAAAAACAATTCTTAACTGTGTCTGTTCCCACTGGCACTAAATGGCCCACTCTCTTGAAAGGCAGAGCAGGTTGTTAGCATGAGTGCAAGATTTCTTAGTGCATTCTTACATGGGATCTTGATATATATTAGTCTTGTCCAAAAGACTTTTGAGGGTGTGGAGTCAGTGCTGACATAAACTTCAGGGGAAACATCCCCTAGAACGGGCACCTTGGGGTAGCTCAAACTCAAGCGATCAGATCACCAGCTCAAAGCTCTAACCAAGGCTCTCCTCCTGTCCCCCAGATATCAAAGCAACATCACACCTCTGTATGGAGAAGGGAGGATCTTTGCCCTGTCACTGAACACCGCCTTTATAGGGCCCCCTTCCTCTTGTTTGATTTTCTTGGTCAATATGCGTTCAGTCCTCAGGTAGGGTATCCTGTACACATAAAAGCATATCCATGCATGCACCACACATGCGCGCACACACCGTGCGCGCACACACACACATGCACACACACACACACACACCACACACACACACACACACACACACACACACACACACACTCTATCAAGTCATGGAAAAATGCTTATATTTTTTTCTCCCAAAACATTTTCTTAAAAGTAAAAACTCATCATGGTCTCACTCACACATAAACAACAGCAATATATAATATATCCATATTTTTACGCTTCCTTGAGTAGCAGTATTTTCCATGGCTGACCATGCCATGTGGATTATTCTGTATAATTAACAGTTATGTTTCTAGAGGGGGAAAAAAGTTATGTCTCTAAACACAATCAGGTAAATATAGAATAATTCTTATTCTGCCCGTATTATCAAGAAAACTTCAAACACACTCTCCAGCAGAATCTTTCACGCTGGTTTAAAACAATGCCATAAGACTACTACAAGACAGAGTCAACAGATAGTGACAGTCTTTACGTCAGTTTAAAACAAAGCTTTAGTACAAGACAACTGCGTGTCAGAGTGAACCTGTAGATAGTGAGAGACTTATCAATGGTTAAAAAAACAAAGCTATAAGACTACTGCAAGACAGAGTTCTCATATAATATAATATATACTGTATATATGCAACCTACCTGATAACTTGAGTGTTCTTGCTGACGAAGTACTGCTTGGTATACACTCCATGTTCACAGTCTCTACCAACCAACCCATTCGGGTGAATTTCATTTGTTCGTTCCGAATCAAAGCAGACAATATGGACGCGAACACTCTTGCCACTCAAGTGACACAGCTGTAAACATAAATAATAATCAGTGTTATTCATAGAACTATGAACACACATATTAATAGAATTTATACATAGAATTTATATGAGTCAAGAATAACATGCGCATGACTGTGGGAATTATCTATACATGTACATTGCTACAGGTCTATGTATGTGACTACATGTGAACATGTATGCACACACAAGCAGGAACATTCACATACACAGGATCTGTTATTCTTGACTCATATAAATTCTAATAACAGATTAACTTCAAAGGAACACTCCATTCAAAAATCAAAAATCAATAATCACTGATATTATAAAAGATATTTTCATTAAATATTGTATCATGTAATGACGATCATACTCTAAACAAACTATGGAAAGAAACCACCAACTCATAGTCATGATACTTACAGCCAACTGCATAAAATCTTTGTCCTGGTACTTTTTGCCAGGCCGGTTTTCTCCACAGTATCTGAATTTCTGAAAGCTGATGCATTTCATGATCTTGACACAAGGCCTGTTTGCTGGCTCGTAGCCTGTAAATTCTGAAAACAGAAAAGGAAATAAATTATTTAAGGTGGGACATAATGAAATTTTGTTTACAAGCCCATGTTAAAAGTTATGCCATATATTCAGAAAGGGCATCACTTGTACAGCATAAAAATCAAAGAATTACTCAGTTTGCTGCACTGTTGCCATGGTAACAATCCAATATGGCCGCCCAAACCAAATGTTTCAAAGTCCTAAACCTTTTTATCTATAACAAGTTGAAATAACCTGTTTCTACAGACATTTTTTACAGCTTAAATTGTTTAAAATAACACAAGGAGATCTTCATAAATAATGTGTACTCAGCAATATTTTATTCTAAAAAAACATGATTTAGGGCACTTTTGGACCCGTGTCTATCTTTAACACACACAAAATCTTGAGAAAATTCCATATAGGCTATGATGCCCCTCTACATGAGGCACTCCAAAACAAAATCTGGCTTGACCCCCTGCCTGAGGCCAAGAAACTCTATCGAGCCTGGGAGGACCTGCAGTGTACAGTTGCCTTTGTAATAAAGACTGAACTATCTCTCTGATGAATGGAAAATCACAAAACAAACAAAAACAAAAAAACAACAAATTAACAGTAACACACATGGAATCTTGTGTATACATACATATTATCATATATACTCTCTGTTTACTGTGCTATTATTCAGTGTGTCACTGTGTGTGTCACTGTGTGTGAGTGTGTGTGTGTGTGTGTGTGTGTGTGTGTGTGTGTGTGTGTGTGTGTGTGTGTGTGTGTGTGTGTGTGTGTGTGTGTGTGTGTGTGTGTGTGTGTGTGTGTGTGTGTGTGTGTGTGTGTGTGTAGTGTTTACAGTATATTCCAACTATTCTCTCGAATCTCACTTTCCCTTCTTCCTTACCCTACATCCTATACTTAGATACTACTTCTACTTGATAGCAGGTTGGATGATTGGTTGGCTGGTTTGTAAGAGATTTTTTTCTTTTATATTGAGGATAATGGAATAAGCACTCACATGCTTTTTTACATGCTGTCCCCGTGTGTATGCACTTTTGTCAATTTTGTCATCTGTTCCTACGGGCACATGATGGTCTACTCTTTTGAAAAGCGGAACAGGATTTGACATGCGCCCAAGATGTTCTGCGTGCGTTCGCACACGGGGATAGTCTCATCGAAGGACTTTTGGGGAGAGTGAGTCAGCACTGATGTTAACTCCAGGAGAAAAATCTCCTCAACGGGAATCGAACCCAGGTCGTCAAATTGCCAGGGCAAGGCTCTGACCACTAAGCTATCCTGCCCCCCAGAAAGACTCAGACAGACAGACAGACAGACAGAGAGAGAGAGAGAGAGAGAGAGAGAGAGAGAGAGAGAGAGAGAGAGAGAGAGGAGAGAGAGAGAGAGATTTATTCTTTTGTATCGAGGATAACAGAATAAGCAATCATGTGCTTTTTTTCATCCGGTCCCCGTGTGTATGCAGTTTTTGTAAATATTGTCATCTGTTCCCACCGGCACACGATGGCCTTCTCTTACGAAAAGCGGAACAGGATTTAACGTGTGCGCAAGATGTTCTGCGTGCGTTCGCATACGGGGCCTCGGTTTAAAGTCTCATCCGAAGGACTTTTGGGGAGAGTGGAGTCAGCACTGATGTTAACTCCAGGAGAAAAATTTCCTCGACCGGACTCGAACCCGGGTCGTCAAATTGCCAGCGCAATGCTCTGACCACTAGGCTACCGTGAGAGAGAGAGAGAGAGAGAGAGAGAGAGAGAGAGAGAGAGAGAGAGAGAGAGAGAGAGAGAGAGAGAGAGAGAGAGATTTACACAACGCATCCTCAGAAACCATGGAACATTCTGGTTTTTCCCACTCGTTCTAAGAAATGGGGAGGCAACATTTCCCAGAATTCCCAATGGTGGGTCATAATCTAAATATAGAATGTCCGGGAATTTCCTCCCTAGATTTTAACGATTTTGCATTTTTGATCTTTAAAAAAGCGTATGATTCCATCAAAAACCGAAGAAAAGATATACTTCATAAGATTCCAACGCTAATCATAGTAAAGTTATGCATGCTATAGGCTGAGATAGGAATCAAGCCTTTATCTCCCAATATGCGGGCATGACCGGACGAGGCAAGAACTTCCCGAAAAAGTTTCGATCGCACCAGTGCATTTATTTAACGAAATCAAAGGCCAATAGGATATAACAAAACTTACTTGGGTGCTTAGACGCTATTCCTCTGACTTTAAACTTCGGGCTGGCCATTTCTGCTCGGCAAGACAGGAAATCACACAAAAAACAGTCGACCTGTCACAGCAACCTTTCATAGACTTTCCGCCATCTTGAATTGACTCACTTTGGAATTGTGGATTTGCGCACCACTCCTTTGCGGTGCAAAATTTGCCATCGGGAATTCAACACGATTGCCTTCCTAATACGTTAGGGACAACAATTTATTTTAGTACAGTCTTCAATAATTCTTTGAGAAAAGATTCTTTCTCTATTCTTTTTTTTTTTTTTTAATGCTTTAAAATGCTTCAGGTGTTTCTATTTTTAGATATTATCGGGTCATGTTACTGTTTTAGGAACAACCCTATTGCGCCCACGGGCGTATATGGATAGTCGAGTAACAGCTTTTTTTCCCCCCTTCATCTTCTTTTAAATATCCTCTTCGTTACTGGTTATGTTTTTGGCTTTGTTTTTATAAAGAACCCAGTTGCTGGTGCCAAGTTCTGTGATGACATGTTTTCTATTCTATCTTGTATCGTTCAATGTTTAATCCTTTGCTCTAACCTACATGGATTTCTGTGGTTTCAGATAAAATTATGTATTCTTACTACTCATTAAACGCCAATATCAACGTTTTATTCCTCGAAGACAGTATATACATTGTCAAATCAAGTAGGCATTTAACAAAACTTCATATTCAAATAAAGTAGGCATTTAACCAAAATTCTCCCGCCCAAGAACAGATATTGGTCAATAGGCCCTACTACATGAGCGTATTTATAAAATAAATTTAAAAAAAAAAAAAAAACTACAAAACCACCACACACAAAAATACAGACCTCTACATACTCTTGTTAAAAAGTTTGCTAGGTAGGCCTATAACAAAGAAAGGAAGTCTACTAGTTGTAGCTGAGTACTTTAATATGCTTGGAAACTGAAATACACCACTAACATTCAACATGCTTGATTTGGTTTGATTGTATTTAGAGTCCCCTCGGAACTATCCGTTTCAGAGACTGTGCCATCAACCATCATCAACCATTATCACCTTGTAGGCCGGCGACCTGCATTCTGTGCCTTTTCAACTGAAGGACACTGGAGGAGTGTTCGGCCGGTCGAATGATCTGTCACTAATGTCACATGAACAAACCGGTACACGAAACGTGTGAAAGGAACACGAAGTGAAGGTCATTGCGAGTTCTATACTGACGGACACGATAGCCGAGTGGTTTAAGACTGTTCGAATTCACTCCCATGGATCCATAAAGTCGTGGGTTCGAATTCGGTGGCGTCTGGCGAATCAGGGGAGGGGATTTTTACGATCTCTCAAGTCAACTTCA
>CM060320.1:44068131-44073131 GCA_030674155.1 Stramonita haemastoma | reverse complement strand
TAGATCAAGTCTCTCAGTTAATCAGTAACCCTACCGTCTACACACGATAAACGTCTAGTCTAGTGGTCTGAACATTGCGCTGGCAATTTGAAGACCCGGGTTCGAGTCCGTGGAGGAGATTTTTCTCCGGGTTACATCTGCTGATCACTCTCCCAAAGTCCTTCGATGAGACTTTAACCGAGGCCCCTGTGCGAACGCACGCAGAACATCTTGCGCACACATTAAATCCTGTTCCACTTTTCGTAAGAGTAGGCCATCGTGTGCCGGTGGGAACAGATGACATTTACAAAACTGCATACACACGGGGACTGGATGTAAAAAAAGCACAAGAGTGCTTATTCCATTATCCTCGATATAAAAGAATAAATCTAAATCTAAATAAAATCTTTCCTTTTCTGCTGACCAGCCAATTAATGATCTTAGAGTAGAATATACTGACGTAATTTTCATGTCGAGTTTTTCGCGTCACAGTTGATTTTTTACACGACTTAACACTTTTTTCTCATTTTTTAAGCAAAACAAAAAAACAACAAATACAACCCATGTATAAATGACTCACACGACGTACTGCTCAATGGGTTATAAAACTGTTAACAGCAATAAATTTTAATTGCTTTAAATTAAGTCCTTCGGGTGAGACTATAAACCGAGGCCCCGTGTGCGAACGCAGCAGAACATCTTGCGCACACGTTAAAACCTGTTCCGCTTTTCGTAAGTGTAGGCCATTGTGTGCTGGTGGGAACAGATGACAAGATTTACACACACAAAAAAAACCTGCATACACATGGGGACTAGATGTAAAAAAGCACATGATCTGAGTGCTTATTCCATTGTCCTCGATATAAAAGAATAAATAACATAAAATAAATAAATAAACATAGGTTTAAGTTTGTTGTTATTTTGTTGTTGTTGATGTTATTTTGTCAGGTAGTCCTTAATCATGGGCAAGGGCTGGATCTTAAACCCTTAAAAAATAAATATTCATTCATTCATTCATTCATCATTCATTCATTTCTCTCTCTCTCTCTCTCTCTCTCTCTCTCTCTCTCTCTCTCTCTCTCTCTCTCTCTCTCTCTCTCTCTCTAACAATAGCGTGACTGTATAATCGTTGTTCTTCAATCAATAAAATAAATGAGTCAATGAATGAATAACTGAAAGTATTGCATTAGCCTGTAGACCGGTACCCCCACCCCACCCACCCCACCCGGAATGTGCATAAAATATCTCCATACCTGCCGACGTTTAAGACAGAACAGGGAGAAAAGCAGACGTGATATTTTTTTTAAAGACAAAAAGGGAAGGGGGAAAGTGCGATAAGATAGGGTTACGCGTGTGCGCGGACACACACACACACACACACACACACACACACACACACACACACACACACACACACACACACACACACACACACACACACACAATCAGAGAGCTCGATCGAGTTAGATCCGGCAGTCGTGGTTTTTTCTTCTTCTTCTTCTTCTTCTTTCTTTGTTTCTTTCTGTCTTTCTTTGGTGTGTTTTTTTGTGTTTTTTTTTAATGAAATCTTTTAAAGCCAGGAAGGCAATAATCTCACTCCACGATCTCATTTAATACAGGCTCCAAGATCATACCCAAAGCTACACACAGTGTATATGTGTGTATATATATAATATATTTTATATATATATATATATATATATATATATATATATATATATATATATATATATATATATAATATTTTTATAGACATATATATGACAAACCAGCTGCCACCTCCACTGTTGTTATTAATAACATGTTGATTTAAATTAAAATTTTATTCTAAACTAAACACACGCCTGTGACACACACCCGTGTGATAGATAATAACAGGCCGATCCTAGTATACTATAGGCAAAACCCTACGTGCCTGTACACTTAACTTCCACACGACTTGAATACCCTGATTCACTGAGCGGGTGGTATAAATCAATTGCAGACACGAGACTGCATATATATATAATATATATATATATATATATATATATATTATTATTATATATCTGTCCTTTCCTAGGAACAGAAGGAGTAAGTACGGTGACAAAATGTATGTCTACGGCTAGGCCTACTACTACTATAGTATAACTATTGTGAACGATAGAGTATGAATAAGATCCAAAAATAGTACACAGCGTAGTGGGAGAGACACATGGGGAAATAACGACACAGAATACTGATGAGAGAGAGAGGAGAGAGAGAGAGGAGAGAGAGAGAGAGAGAGAGAGAGAGAGAGAGAGAGAGAGAGAGAAGAGAGAGAGGAGAGAGAGAGAGAGAGAGAGTTGATTGATTTGATTGGATTTATTCTTATATATATATATATATATATATATATAGAAGAGGAGGAGAGAGGAGAGGAGAGAGGAGAGAGTAGAAGAGAGAGAGGAGAGAGAGAGAGAAGAAGACAGACAGACAGACAGACAGACAGAGACAGACAGACAAGACAGACAGAGAGAGAGACAGACAGCGACAGACACTGAGACAGACAGACAGACAGACAGACAGACAGAGTTTTTAGATAATACTAACGTCAGCAACTAACATGGGGTCTATGTATGGAGATTAATACAACATAAAAAGGAAAAGAAAAACGATTAAAATTAAAATTTTAAAAAACCATTGCAAAACAACCAAATGCGAGAAAAAGAAAGGGGAGCAACCTGGAAAGTATAGAAAAAGAAAACAAACATAATCCCCAGGACAAGCCAATTAACACACACACACACACACACACACACACACACACACACACACACACACACACACACACACACACACAAGGACCAACCAAGTGAACAGGAATGTTCCCTGCATGGCTTTCACTGGAGAGAGAGAGAGAGAGAGAGAGAGAGAGAGAGAGAGAGAGAGGAGAGAGAGAGAGAGAGAGAAGAGAGAGAGAGAGAGAGAGAGAGAGAGAGAGAGAGAGAAGAGAGAGAAGACAGAGACAGAGAGACAGAGAGACGAGAGAGAGACGAGAGAGAGGAGAGAGAAGAGAGAGAGAGAGAGAGAGAGAGGAGAGAGTAGAGAGAGGAGAGAAAGAGAGAGAACAACAATCAACAATGAACAAGATTTATTCTTCAGGCCACCAGCCCCAAGAATGGGGTAAACAAAGCATAGCAAAGCAAAGCAAATAATGCAAAAGTAAATAAAACCTCATGACATGTGTGGCAACTGCTAAAACATATCAAGTGTGAACATGTCCTTTTAGATTAAACTGACCTCTTTTAATGATGTTATTTGTTTGTCAAGTCTCCAAGTTTTCAACAAAATCTTGAGAGAGAGAGAGAGAGAGAGAGAGAGAGAGGAGAGAGAAGAGAGAGAGAGAGAGAGAGAGAGAGAGGAGAGAGAGAGAGAGAGAGAGAGCACCATGTGCACAATTAAAACCGGTTCTGACTTTCGAAAGAGTAGGCCATTTTGAGTCGTATCTGGTGGAATACCACGTGAACACGTAGACTGGATGTTAAAAAAAAAAAATAAAAAGCCCCCAAAACACACAAACGCTTATTCTATTATCCTCAAAATAAAAGGATAAATAAATGAATAAAATCACACACACACACACACACACACACACACACACACACACACACACCACACACACACACACACACACACACACACACCACGCGACAAAGCTAGTGAGAGCAAAAGTTTGTAGCCTAGCCTAACTGGACACGACATTGCTTTCACTGGCTTAGCTACAATGAGTCTCACCTTCAGTCATTGCTGGAAGCCCCATCGAACCAGCAAGATCCCACGTTTAAAAAAACAACAACAACCAACTGGGCTTTCAGGATTTCACCAGAAGACTTGTATGAAAACTGCTGCCTCAACAGCTCAAATAATTATTCTCAATGTCACTGAGCTCGCTCGTTCGTTCCCCCAACTGCCGCTACTGCACCTCGTGTGGTTTTTCCCAACGAAGCGTTATTTTTAACTCCGGAAACTTCCAGTGCTTCGTGTGACGTATTCTGGGTCGCGTGATCGCGCAGACGAGAATGAGTAGACTAATCTTTTTCCTTTTTTCTTTCTTTCTTTTTTTTTTTTTTTAACCGTAGAGGTTATTGGCTAATTTTGGGAAAATCCAACCGAGAAGTCGACGTAAGCATGATGTCAAGCTATTTGAAACAATGTTGTTCTGAATTATTTTTGGCGTGTCGACGTATTTCCTCTTTCCGCTTCTTATAACAGTAAAAACAGTGGGCATTTTGAGAGGCGTTGGTGACACAAATTTACCATATATATATATATATATATATATATATATATATATATATATATATATATATATATATATATGCATTGGTGCATGATCATCATCATGCACCTGCAGTGAAAAAGCAGTCCATTGTACAGGCCTATTGTACAGAATCTAGATCTAGCCTAGTAACCTGTTCTAGTCACAACCGATTTCTCAACATGGAAAATGCAGAGTGGTTAACCGTACCGGTACAACATTTCATATTGTTTCCCTATTGTTGTAAAATGGGGCTACTCCTGTGTTAAAAAAGCCCCATATGGTTTTTATGTTAAGAAACACCAAATACCACGAAAGGACAAGTTTGGATGATGATTAGCTTAATTAAAGTGTTAGGATAATTGAATGATTCATTAAGTTAGGACTTAAATAATTCCCCAGACCTCAGTGTAGCTGGGATTGCGGTTTAAGCGTCGGACACGTTTCTGTAAGACGCAGGTTCGAGTTGTGGTCAAGTCGAACAGTTGAGCTTTGTCGTCTTGCTTAGTTTTAATTAATGAGAAGAACATTTCGTCAGACTCCATTCCTATGTAAGCATACGTGCACGCTTGGAGTGCGCGCGCACGCATACAAGAGAGAAAGAGAGGGGTGGGGGTGGGGGGGTCGGTAGGTGAAGAGTGGTGGTGCCGGTTATGTTCCGGGTTGAGACTACTTATTATTAAACACTGGCATTTTAACAGTGGGCAGAAAATGGAGACTGATTGATGGCAGAAAGAGAGAG
>CM060320.1:44058131-44063131 GCA_030674155.1 Stramonita haemastoma | reverse complement strand
ACTGGTTCTCGCACATTTCATCAATAAACTTCATTCTAAGGAAATATATGCCTGAGAGAGAGAGAGAGAGAGAGAGAGGAGAGAGAGAGAGAGAGAGAGAGAGAGAGAGAGAGAGAGAGAGAGAGAGAGAGAGAGAGAGAGAGAGAGAGAGAGGAGACAGACAGACAGACAGACAGACAGACAGACAGACAGACAGACAGACAGACAGACAGACAGAGACAGAGACAGAGACACAGAGAGAGAGGTGAGGGGGGGGGGAGGGGGGGGGGTGGGGGGTGCTGAGCCTCAGCTTTACGAGTTGGAACATAATAATTATACATAGAAATCTGTTTCTTTAGACACATCGAACATAATTATACATGGAAATCTGTTTCTTTAGACACATCACGAACATAATTATAAGGTTTCGTGACCTAAAATCACGACAGCCAGATCCCCTGCCCTTCCCAGTGTCCATTATTAACGCAGCAACTTAATTAAAGACATTGAAGCGACTTGATACTGTCAAGTCTTTCGGGGAAGACAGTAAATTAGTCGGACCAGTGTGCTAACTATTTATTTATTTATTCTTTTATATCGAGGATAACAGAATAAGCAATCATGTGCTTTTTTTCATCCGGTCCCCGTGTGCATGCAGTTTTGTAAATATTGTCATCTGTTCCCACCGGCACACGATGGCCTACTCTTACGAAAAGCGGAACAGGATTTAACGTGTGCGCAAGACGTTCTGCGTGCGTTCGCACACGGGGCCTCGGTTTAAAGTCTCATCCGAAGGACTTTTGGGGAGAGTGGAGTCAGCACTGATGTTAACTCCAGGAAGAAAATTTCCTCGACCGGACTCGAACCCGGGTCTTCAAATTGCCAGCGCAATGTTCTGACCACTAGGCTATCCGTCCCCCACTATGTGGACTTGTGCAAGTCAATTAAAGAGCCCACCACAGTTGGAAACAGGAAAGAACAAGGAGGTATCTCTCGACTGTCCTGGCAAAACTAGGAGGTTTCATTTCCATATCCACGAAGTCAGAATCCACGCAGTCAGAATGCGGCTACCTTAACAGGTGAGGAAAAAACGGTCGCATATGCAAAAATTTAACCATTGGTGCACTTCCGAGCTCCAGCAGAGGAACGACACCCCCCCCCCCACCCCCACCCCCCCCCTCCAAAAAACAACAACAAAAACAACAAACAAATATTTTTTTTTTTTAAACCCACAAAAAACAAACCAAACACAACAAACGAAGGAAAATAAAAACAAAAGAAAGCAACAAAAACACATAAAGACAAAAAAAACCACCCAAAACACCACCACCAACAACAACAAACAAACTAAAACTTTTTTTTTTTTAAGTCTTGCAAAAGCTTCGAAACACATTTATAGGAAACAACGTGAGCAAACTAGGGTTTTTTTTTTCTCCTTTCTTTTTGTTCGTTCTAGAGTAAATAAATTTATTACATTGTACTGCTGTATAATACCCCAGTACATTCGTCTAAGACCCCCCCCCCCCCTCTCCCCCAATAAAAACCAACTAACAAAAACCAACAACAACCCCCCCACCAAGCAACAGAGCAAAACCAAACCAAACCACAGCAAAACCAACAGAAACTTGTTCATAAAACGGACTCCATCCCCATCATGGATGATTGATGGCTCGTGCAATCCCTATACTAAATCGGATAGCTCCGCTGGGAATATCATGATACAATGAAACAAAGGAGATATCAGCAAGGTAATTATTTGGACACAGAATCCACGCAGAGAAATCTGCTGTGACATAAAGTTGTATATATAAAAAAAAAATTAATAGAATAAAAAAAATCCATGACGTGAGTCCATGCAAAATACTGCCAGTTACAAACTGGGTGAAATCTTTCCTATGTCATTAGCCTAGTCGTACTGTGTTAGTTTCGTGTTACTGTTGTTGTGTAGTTGGTGTTGGCAATTTTTGTTCAATACGCTGTGGTAAAACCCGTTTTTGTTGTGTGTGTGTGTGTGTGTGTGTGTGTGTGGTGTGTGTGTGTGGTGTGTGTGTGTGTGTGTGTGTGTGTGTGTGTGTGTGTGAACACAGAACAACAGGGTGTGAGTTGCATGCAACTGAGGTCATAGTATGTAGATCTACACTCTACATGGGGTGGGAATTAAAAGAAACTGAAACTTGATGCCTTTTCCCTGCTGTATTGATGTTTGCTTATGTTGTGTGTGTATTGAATAAATCATGTTTCATCCAACTGAGGCCATAGGGACAAAAAAAACCCGTTAATTGTTTTAATCGACAAATGAGTGTGTGTGTGTGTGTGGTGTGTGTGTGTGTGTGTGTGTGTGTGTGTGGTGTGTGTGTGTGTGTGTGTGTGTGTGTGTGTGTGTGTGTGTGTGGTGTGATTTTAGTTATTCTTTTATATCGAGGATAATGGAATAAGCACTCGTGTACTTTTTTACATCCAATCCCGTGTGTAAGCAGTTTTGTAAATCTTGTCATCTGTTGCCACCGGCACACAATGGCCTACTCTTACAAAAATCGGTCGCGTAGTAGGCCTACTGCCTTTTTACACACACACACACACACACACACACACACACACACACACACACACACACACACACACACGCGCGCGCGCGCGCGCGCGCGCGCGCGCGCTATTGCTATTGTGATTAAATTAACGTCCACGTTAATTCAATCACAATAACAACAATAACGCGCGCGCGCCTCTGTGTGTGTGTGTGTGTGTGTGTGTGTGTGTGTGTGTGTGTGTGTGTGTGTGTGTGTGTGTGTGTGTGTGTGTGTGTGAGACTAATACCATAGAAGAAACATGCTTAAAGAAATCGACTCTGTGTGTGTGTGTGTGTGTGTGTGTGTGTGTGTGTGTGTGTGTGTGTGTGTGTGTGTGTGTGTGTGTGTGTGTGTGAGTGTGTGTGTGTGTGACTAATACCATAGAAGAAACATGCTTAAAGAAATCGACTCTGTGTGTGTGTGTGTGTGTGTGTGTGTGTGTGTGTGTGTGTGTGTGTGTGTGTGTGTGTGTGTGTGTGTGTGTCTGTGTGTCTGTGTGTCTGTGTGTCTGTCTGTGTGTCTGTGTGTGTCTGTGTCTGTGTGTGTGTAAAAAAGAAAGTAGGCCTACTACGCAACCGATTGAATTTTAGTGGTTATTTGACTTGACTTTGTAAGTTTTTAGTCTGAAACAAATGTTCTTAATCCATTTTTTCCTAGCTTTACCTTATTTTTGTTTGTTTGTTTGTTTCACGCCCTTTCTTTCTTGGTATTGGTCAGATTAGCCACTACATGCAGAAAATATACTTTTCCGACGTTAGGTTCTTTCAAACTGGTTTTCCCACTTTGACTACCAGGAAATGGAGAAGTAGCCTAGTGGGGAAAAAACTGAAACTTTAAAATTAACATTTCCCAGAAAACAATTCATCCGGTGAAACTGTTGTAGGTTATGAAAACGAGTCCGGGCTTTTAAGCACTGGTGCATTTAAAAAAAGTTTTCCGTGAAATGTTTTCCGGTGTCGACTGGAGAAAGTAAAGTTTATTTATAAACTAACGGGTACTAAGAACCACTTGCTAGGCCGGCCTTTTAGCACTGGTGTATTTTTAAGTTTTCCATGAAATGTTTTCCGGTGTCGACTGGAGATAGTAAAGTTAGTTATAAACCAACGGGTACTAAGAACCACTTGCTAGGCCGGCCTTTTTAGCACTGGTGTATTTTTAAGTTTTCCACGAAATGTTTTCCTGTGTCGACTGGAGATAGTACCGTTTATTTATAAACCAACGAGTATTAGAACCACTTGCTAGTTAGTGTGCAAGACACGGCCTACATAACTTAGCATTGCAACCCTAAAGACTTGGACCGCTCTACCTGAGGTAAAAAAAAAAAAAAAAAAAAAAAAAAAAAAAAAAAAAACATAATAAAATAAAACAAAGACAAGCAAAGCAAAAAATCAAAACAAAAACAAAACAAAAACCGCAAAAAGAAGAAAGAGCAAGAAAACGGACAAGTTGAGGAGAAGGATGAAGAAAATGGAGGAGAATGAAGAGGAGAAGGGGAAGAAACAAAAAATACAAAAAGGGGGAAGTGGAGAGGAAAAAACCAAGGCGATAATGAAAGAGGAAGACGTGAGAAGGACAAGAAGAGGAGGAGCAGGAGAGAAGAAAAAGAAGAAGGAAGAGGAGAAAGAGGAGCTGAAAGAGGAGGAAGAAGAAGAGAAACGTATAGACAGAAAGAACGGAAACAGCAAACGACAAAAAAAACAGATAAAGGGGCATAACCATTTCTTCCATTCAAATCAAACATTACAGTTTCTCCCCTTTGATAATACATGTATCCATATTCTTACATTGCAGTCATACCTCATAATTAGGATTTTGTAATAATAAAAATAACAAGATGTCGATGATCTACCCTGCATCAAGGTGCAGTGGAAAGGAAGAGGGCAAGGGGGGTGGGGGTGGAAACATCTAGACACACAGAACACAATGATGTTGTGAAAGGAATACGTAGACACGACGGGCGAGTCATGTACAAAGGCGAGCAGACGCAACACACACTACTTCACGTCAGTTCAAAGACGGTTAAGTTAAAAACCTATCCATCATTTTTTTTTTTAAGAGTAAGCCGATAACGGGAGATAGTATAGGTGTGACTAGAACCTATCAAGCATGTAACTTTAGAGTGCCGTGACTAGAAGGAATTGATGAGATGAGTAGAAAAAGTTGACAAACTTAAAAGAAGTGTATGTAGTGTAGTGTAGTGTAGTGTAGTGTAGTGTAGTGTAGTGTAGTGTAGTGTAGTGTAGTGTAGTGTAGTGTAGTGTAGTGTGTGTTGTGTAGTGCAGTGCAATGTGGTATAGTGTGGTGTAGTGAAGTGTGGTATAGTGAGGTATAGTGTGGTGTAGTGTAGTGTAGTGCACTGTAGTGTTGTGCAGTGTAGTGTAGTGTAGTGTAGTGTAGTGCAGTGCAATGTGGTATAGTGTGGTGTAGTGAAGTGTGGTATAGTGTGGTGTAGTG
>CM060320.1:44048131-44053131 GCA_030674155.1 Stramonita haemastoma | reverse complement strand
CAGATGGCTTACCTGACAGCTGGTTTATTGCTTTCCAAAGTGATTTGGTATCCTTTTTCGATGAAATAAGATCACTAAAATATTTCTTTTTTGCAGCTCTTTTCATTGCTGTTATCTTGTTTCGCTGCTTTTTGAAATTTTCATCTCTGCCTGTTGATCGTAGCAGGGAATCTCTGATTAAAATGGCTGCATTTATTTCGTCAGTTAGCCAAGGTGGTTTTTCTTTGAATTTAACACGTTTTATTTTTGGTGGTGCGTGCTTGTCATAGACAGACAGAAAAGTTTTGTACCAAACAGCCAGAGCTTCATTTGGATCATTGTGTTGATACACCTCAGAAAAATTAGCCATACATAAATCAGACAGAAACTCTTCAGTATGAAACGATTTATAACTTCTAAAAGAAACACATTTGTGTCGACATATGGGAATTTTGGCTCCCTTTTTGGACCAGGTTAAGCAAACAGGAAAATGATCACTAAGTCCAAACACAGGCACAGATGTTTCTATTATGTTAGTTGGGTTAGTTACATAGATATGATCGATTAATGTTTCAGAAGACAACATTTTCCTTGTTGGGGTGTTAATTAATTGTGAAAGGTTATATGATTCATATAGGTTTTTCCATTTGTTGTGAGGTTTACATAAATCAATATTAAAATCACCTAGCAAGATAATTTCAGTTGAATGGCTCGAAACGTCGTCCATCATTTGTTCAAAACGATCAAACCACTCTGTGCGCTCATCTGGGTTTCTGTATAAGAAACCAACCAGCATTGGTTTTGATCCTTTCAAATGGATTTGCAGCCATACACATTCAATTCCATACTTATCAAAATTACTAATCTGCTTGTAGTTTATAGACTGATGCACATATGCTATTAGTCCTGTTTCTAATCTTGCTTTTGCATCCCTTCTAATTGTATTAAATCCTGGAATAGAAACAGTATCATTTGAAACTACATCAGACAAACGAGATTCTGAAAAACAAAAGACATGAAAACAATTGTCAGCATTGGAAAGGATGGGAGGTATATCAGATAATTTGTTAAGCAGGTGACAAGCATTGAGATAACCTGCTTTAAAGCCAAATTTGGTCAGCCACTTTCGTGCATTAGGATGATATGACATATTATTGGTATATTACTTTCTTGTCCAACACAGACAAACGCATATACACAGGCATATAAATTTACAAGTCTCAATTGTCGTCACAGGCAGACTTTTCACAACCTCACGCATGCACAAATCCCTAAAACAGATGAAGAAGAAAAAAACAAACAAACGATCACAAAAACCAATGAAGAATGTAGAAAGGGAAAAGACAATGTAAGTAGAATGAATACAATATGTATTAATAGAAAAGGAACAAACACGACTCAGATACAAAATGAAAGAGCTTAAATGATTTGCCACCACACACAATGAGTTGTGGCAGAGCGTATGTCAAAGGACAAAACTGTATAGCTTCTGCAGCTTTTCATCCCCAGCCCCCCAGTCCGCGTAGTCATGTGGCCTGCATAACAATACACACCTCTCTAACACACATGCACGTCATGCACTCACGCAAGCACGCACGCACAAACGCGCACACACACACACACAGTGATTATTGGAGGCACTAAAGGTTACCAACTGACAGGTTGTCTGTGACCTTGCTGAGCTGCCAGCTGTGTGGCAAGGTCCACTAGCTGCTGGCTGTAGTGGCCAGCAGGATGAGGAGGAACCCAGGCCCGTGGATCAGAGCTGTACAGTGGAGGAGGGTTCATCCCAGGAGAAGCAAACCCCACGGGAAAATTAGCAGGTCTCTGCAAGATTTCTCTACTGTGAACATCATGGTGAGGAAAGTGGTAAGGGAGTCTGGGATAAGGGGCCTCTGGAGCCATGTAACTAGGGTTCGGAAGTGGAGGAGGGAAATATGAGGAAAATTGGGGCAGTGGGAAGAGTGGTCGTGAATCTCCACCAGTCTGGGGTTGACCTCTTCCTTCTGAGAATGTCACACTCCCAGTGGATTCCGGAGCTCTAGACCTTTGTGTGAAATCTAGAGGGTGACCAGCTTTGCTCTGTGTCACCTGGTCACTTCTTTCTGAGGTCAATGGTGGGAATTCATCCATTGATGTGAGTGGCACCTGTGATACTCTGACATTGTTTAGACTGTTTAATGCAGTTCTATTGTCGGGATTGTTCCTGAGTCTGGTGTTTCCATTAACAAAAGGATGGTTACGAAAATTATTTCTTTGTCTATTAATAGGCCCTGTGCTGTCAGAGGATTCTTGTGAAGGTAAATGGGAAGGTTGGGGGAGAATTTGTTTAAAGTTGATTGCCAAGCGGGCTGTTCCCTTGAAACTTGGATGAATAGGATCTTTGTACAGAGCTTGTCGAGGAGCACCATGTAAAGTGACAAAAGTTCTAAAATTGTCTATCATGTCTACCTGCATGCTTGTGCAGGCCGTGTAGAGGTTTCTGTTGGATGGTGCTATTGAATTATTTAATTGGTGTCTTCCTCGAGCAGGAAGAATGGAACTGATGGCAATGTAGGCTGATGGAAAGCAGTTTTTACATGAAGAAATGAGTTCATTCCATTCACGAACAGATATGGGTCCTCTAGGACAATCATTGACACCTGCATGGATGATAACTGTGCGAATTTGATCATGTTTCACTAAATTTTGCAGCCATTTGATTATGTCTAAAATTGAAAGTCCTGGAATGCATATCTTGAACAGTCTATTTTGCGTTTCTAACCTTTTTGGATCTATGTGTTTTAATACTGAATCCCCAATAAGTACAGAGGAGGCCTTAGCAGGGATGGTCAGATTGTTTAATGTTTGTTCCACAGTTTTCTCTGCATCTGATTTTTTAGGTGAGTTTTCATGCTGAAGTGGATTTATGACTTTCGGAGAGGCAGGTATATCCTTTTGGGGATGGAAATCATGTTTTATACCCTCAGGGGTATCTTTGTCCCTGATTTTGATCTGAAAAGACTTGAAAACGGTTTCTCACAGACACATTGATAATCTCTGTGCCTTGTTCATCTTTCTCATTACTAACAGCATGTGAGTTGGGGGAATGGTTAGAGCTTTTGTCATTCACTGTGGTGTGTTCAGGTGGGGAGAGGGCTGGAGAATCACTAGAAACACACTCCGATTTCCCATTGACCTTTTGGGATTTGTCTGGTTGACTCTGCGGAGGATTACATTGTGTATATGCATTCTTTACTGTACATGATTTCTGCTGTGTTTGTTTTAGCTGAGAGGATATTGAACCAAGGCAGGATTTTAAAGTATGGTTTTCTTTAGTAAGATTGTTGAGTGTAGTTTGCAGGCTTGAGACACTAGTTTTTAAATCATCAATCACTGACTGTAAGGATTCTACTCTACAGTCAACATGATGTTTAAGTTCATTTTTTATAGAGACCTTTAAATCTTGCAGTCGAGACAGAAGGTTATCATCACATTCCGACTGACTATTCAGTATCAAGCCAAGACTTGTTTCTATACTCTGCAGTTTATCAGATAGAATCCTGCTCCCATCTTGAGATGGGCACAGGGTTCGTCTGCGATAGCGTTTTACTGATTTTGCTAGTTTTGGAGTCTGCTTTCGGGTCATTTTGTGCCTTGTTCTCCTAGAAACCGTGGGGGAGGGAGTTTCCAGCAGTTCCGAAACACACTGGTCCTCACCTCCATGAGAAACACGGTCACTCTCCACCTCACCAGTGTCTACCTGGTTTGCTTTGAAGGATTGTGGTAGGGGGGATACAAGTGAAAGGTCACACATATGTTCAAGCATGCTTTCATCAACATGCAAGAGGGTAGATGCTGAAAAAGGGGACGGGGAGGGAGGAACACTACCTCCACTCTGACCACACTCAGGAGCAGACAACAAGACGTCATTACCGTCCTCTGTAAGGAATGAAAATGGAGCAGAAATAAGAGCACTCTGCAATGTCAATACATCATCATTGAGACAAAACTCAGCTACTATGCCTTTTAAGACTTCACATTCCTTTTCGTCCCATTGCTTGCAGTCTACACCCTGGCACAAAAAAGTGCCAGTGCTTTGACGTGGAAAGTAAAGTGAAAGAGTCACACGTTTAGATCCATGAAAGTAAATGCGGATGACGGATTTGGCTAGGCCCAGTGGTATGGGGTCATCGATCCACAGAGGAAGAGAAAGGAAGTTATCTTTATGGTCGTAGTCTTCTCTGTCTATTTTGATTGAGTCACTCTTAATTGACGCATAGCGGTAAAAAAGAGAGTTTCTCCAGGTGACAATTTCTTTATCTGAGCAAGAAAAAGTCTTTTGTAAGCAGTCCAGGGTGGGCTGTAATTTTCTATCTGATGTAGAATGGGTGTTGGTCATAGTCCTGATCTATGACATGACAGTTTATTTCAAAATAAATAGCGCTTGCAACCATTAGTTAGACAAGCCAACATCGCTGGACAGGGGACCAAGGAAGCGTGTTAATGTTTGTTCATAATTCACCTTACCCTTGTAGTGCAGCCGTTAACCCACAGAATCCAACATCACACCTGTTGTCAGCTGCACGTGCAGATTCCACAGTTAACCTCGTCACACCACACACTGTTTTGTTTATGTTTTTGTGAACAACCTTCAGATTAAGTTTCCTTCATTGTTTCATATGAAATTATCAAATTATTATTTATTAATTACGGCGTACACCTGATGTCCAGAACAAAAATATTGACACTTTTACGTTGACATGACTCTTAAAAAGACATCTGCAAAAAATCACAAAGATGACTGTCCTCAAACACTCAAAAATTGGCACATTACGCAGAGCAATCCAAAACACGTCTTGTGTCACCAAAGGAGAGAGAGAGAGAGAGAGAGAGAGAACTCGAACTCGAACTCGAACTCGAACTCGAAATGTTTATTGAGAGTAAATGGATAAGCACAAAGCTTCTTTACACCATGCTCTCACAAAAAAAAAAACAAAAAAAAAAAAACAAGAAAAAACAAAACAAAAACAAAAAAGACC
>CM060320.1:43995631-44035631 GCA_030674155.1 Stramonita haemastoma | reverse complement strand
GAAAAAAATCGTATTACGGACCTTTTGACACAAGTAGGTCACCCTACTAGATAAAACCCGTTGACATTCGTGACTCATATCTATCTCTTTTGTGTGTAACGCTGTGACCAGTGACGCAGGCTGAGAATAGGTGCAGGTCGTGACATCCTTTGGGGCGTACTTTTACACCGAAAAGTCAGTTCCTGGATCGCGTTTACATTGTATATATGCATGTAAAATAAAGTTTTCTCTGTGTTTTAAAAAAAAAACAAAAATCTCTATACCCTGAAAATGAGAAGGAAAAAAAAAAAGGACCAAAACAATATTGAAGAAACTGATGCAATGATTTATACAAAAAAAAAAACACAGTTGAATTCACACATACACACACACACACACACACACACACACACACACACACACACACACACACACACACACACACAGAGTTCGTTTCTGTTTCTCTCAAAGGCCGGGTTAAAAAAAAAAAAAAAAAAAGAAGAGAAGAATTTAAAAGGCCGCCAAGTTTTGTTACCATTAAAGATCATTATCATCTGTCTGTCTGTCTGTCAAAGATCATTATCATCTGTCTGTCTGTCTCTGGGTTCGATTCCCGGTCGAGGGGTTTTTCCTCTGGGGTTAACATCAGTGCTGACTCCACTCTCCCCCAAAGTCTTTCGGATGAGACTATAAACCGAGGTCCCGTGTGCAACGCACGCAGAACATCTTGCGCACACGTTAAATCCTGTTCCGCTTTTCGTAAGAGTAGGCCATCGTGTGCCGGTGGGAACAGATGACATTTACAAAACTGCATACACACGGGGACTGGATGTAAAAAAATATGAATGCTTATTTCATTATCCTCGATATAAGAATAAATAATAATAAATAAATAAATGAATGTCTCTCATGCCTAGCCAGCGCTGGTTTATCAACGAATATCATTAAGCTCTTCAAAGGACTGCATGGCATACGTGCTCTTAATCACAGCTTAACACACACACACACACACACACACACACACACACACACACACACACACACACACACACACACACACACACACACACACACACACACACACACAAGCAGGATGTATACAAAGCCACGTGCTTCTTCTTCTCTATCGTTTGTTGACTGTTCATTTGCAACTTGGTCTGGGGGCAAAGTATTCTGAATACGAAGAAGAAAAAAAACACTCTACAGGCAAAGTATTCTGAATACGAAGGATAAAAGAAAAACGAACTAAAAAAAAAAACATATATTATCAATCTGTTGTAACACAGCATACCATAGGGAACTGGTGGTGTACATTGTATAAAATTTATGACTAATGCACGTTGCGGATAATAGCATTTCGTGATAATGTTACTGTCTTTTTGTTCTAATGCATACATCTGTATCACCCACAGACCTAGAATTCTTAATAATGGACTATTCTGTGCTGTATGTGGCACCGCAAGCCGCCGCTGTAGTCTAGTGGTTAGGGCGTTGGACTCGTAATCTAAAGGTTGCGGGTTCGATCCCAGCTTTCAGCTATGGCGTTGTGCCCTTGGAAAAGGCACTTTACGGCTATTTTCTCACCCCACCCAGGTGTAAAAGGGGTACCAACCTTGTGTTGGGGGTTAACCCTGCGATAGACTGGCGTCCTATCCAGGGGGGAGTCTATGACTCTCAGTCGCTTAACGCCACAGAAACCGGGATAAGCACCGGCCTGATGAGCCTTAGGCTCGGGACAGACTTTAACTATGTAGTACCGCCGGGGTCTGTCCATAGATGTAGGGAAGAAGGGGTCAGTAACACACTGCAAACTAACCCTCAGTAGGGGACATCCCCACAGACCCCAGGGCACATTGTGTTGTGTCCTTAAATGGTTGTCATCGTTGAGTGGACAGGCTCAAAGAAGATAACAACGTCTCCCCCGGTCTGAAAAATTTACTGTGAAAATTTACCCTTTCTTTACCTTCACCAGGTGGACCGCTAACGCATAGACTGCAAACAGCAAGACAAACGATTCTAAATCTGACAATTCCTATTGCCTCTGTGAGTGTACGAATCGGGTAAACTAACAGATTTTCCAGGGAGAGCTAGGAACTAATTCTACGTTTGTAGGCTAGGTTCGGCCAGTGCGTTGTAAAATGACGCTGGGGGAAAAACCCAGCAAAGTGAGAGGCTGTATGATCAGTGGCTTTCCCACTCACTTACAGCTTAGTCTTTAGTGATCGACTATGACTCTCTGACTAGAAAACTCGACTTGCACAGTCCTTATGTGCTGCAGCCCTGAGGGATTAGTTGGCCTTTGGAGAGCATCTCCAACGCTGACTGTCCTTATGCCCTCTTGGCCGAGAGAGTGGGGATGTACTGTGGGCAAGGCATCTCCCTATAATCAAATTTTTGCCCTATTTCCGAAACAGCCGCTGCCTCCTCTGCTGTTTTGGAGGTCATCGTCAAACACGACGGACAAACAAACAAACAATTGTAAAGAAACCTCCTGCCGACAAAAACTTTCTTCTTTTCTTCACTAGGTGGGCTCCCAATGCACAGACTGCAAATCGCAAGACACACACGATTCCAAATCTGACGATGCTGATTAGCTTTACGAGCGTGCAAATTGTGTAAAACAACAGATTTTCCAGGAAAAGGAAGTGTTCATCTTACGTTGGTAGTCTTGACTGAATTTTTAAAAAATCAATGTAATATCTTTTCATTTTAATTAATTTTGTGCCGTGTTTTCATGTGTAGTGATGTTAAAATAAACCAAAAAAAAATCAGTCCTCGGCTAGAGTTCCCAGGTTCACCAATGGTGAGATTTTTGCGTACACCCCTCCCCCCTCCCCACCCACCATTTTAGGCAGATGCTTTCCAACTTCGGGGAGACAAAATGATGTGATAAACAGTATTTAATATCCAATTACTTTTTATTAAACCAGGTTCGCACAGTTGAACGCTTTTATCCGGTTAGCAACAAGGAAACTACTACATGACACCACACGTTCAACACCACTCTCTCCTGATCCAGCGAGCAAAGAATCATCACCACCGACTTCATCATCGCCACAAGAAACAACAACCCAAGACGGAATACTGTCGCTGAAACAACCAAGGAAGACTGCTGGCGTTTTGATATTCAGGCATTGGATTCTGCGACATGCATGTGATGGCTTCTTCAGCCATTTTCGTTCAAGGGGATTTTCCCCCTGGAGAATGCAATTTTGTAAATTTTGTCATCCGTTCCCACTGGCAATTTGACGACCCAGGTTCGATTCCGGTCGAGGAGATTTTTCTCCTGGAGGAAACATCAGTGCTGACTCCACTCTCCCCAAAAGTCTTTCGGATGAGACTATAAACCGAGACCCCGTGTGCGAAAGCACGCAGAACATCTCCCACACACGTTAAATTCTGTCCCACTTTTCGAAAGAGTAGGCCATCGTGTGCCGGTGGGAACGGGTGACAAAATTTACAAAACTGCATATCGCATACACACGGGGACAGGATGTAAAAAAAAAGCACATGAGTGCTTATTCCGTTATCCTCGATATAAAAGAATAAATAAAGAAAGAAATATCCTCACCTCATCTCAAAAGTCTGGCATCAAGTTGTATTGCATACCACTTTCAGTCATGGAAAATTTCTTTGTAGGGAATTCGGGCTAGCCTCCTATCTCTAGAATAGCGTCGCCAGTGCAGCGCCACTTCCCTCCCCCCTCCCCTCCACCCCCCCCTCTCCGCAACCCCCCACCCCCCCCCCCCCCCCTCGGGAAGCTCTCTTCTTGCTGCGTTTATTACAATATTGGAGGCTTGTGGGCCTGTAACAAATCCAACGTTATTTGTAATCCTGTTTGTTATTCATTTTACTAGCATTAAATTCTGCATGATGTTGTATACTATTTCTTTCGCAGACAGGTAACTAACTCTAATTTTTCAATTTATTTTATTTTCATTTATTCTTTTATATCGAGGATAATGGAATGAGCACTCGTGAGCTTTTTTTTTTTACATCCAGTCCCCGTTGTATGCAGTTTTGTAAATTTTGTCATCTGTTCCCACCGGCACACAATGGCCTACTCTTTCGAAAAGCGGAACAGGGTTTAACGTGTGCGCAAGATGTTTATACTCTAGATGCCCGATGCAGCAGCCCCTTGTCAAAAGCTCAGCTCTGGCAAAGACAACAGAAAGTTCAAAGAAACAAAGCGTTCGTTAATTGCGTATTTGTCTCCTTTATAGAGAGGGGTTTTTGTGGGGGGTTTTGTGTGTGTTTGTTTCTCTGTGTGAGTGTGTGGGCATTGGACTTATTTCAGGGACTGCATGTATTAAAAAAAAATATAAAAAAAAAAAAAAAAAAAGCACACGGATACTTATTCATTATCCTGAAAATATAGAAATCTATCTGATTGTTTGATCTGTTTTGATCCCCCCCCCCCCCCCCCCCCCCCCCTCTCTTCTCTCTCTCTCTCTTGGTTGATTGATTCACTAGGGTTTTTTTTTTTTTTTTTTTAATGTTATAGCTTTATGCTCAAACCATACGATTGGTTGATTTATTCACCAAATTTTGATTTTCATAGCTTCATACTTGAATTATGCGATTGGATTGATTGGTTAATTGATTCACTTTTTTTTAAGAGGGCTGGATGAAAACAAGCCATCATTGTGCTTAGTCTTTTCCCTCAATAAAAATGTTCATTCAAAATGTTCATTTCATTCATTCATTCATTCATTCTTCTCTCTCTCTCTCTCTCTCTCTCTCTCTCTCTCTCTCTCTCTCTCTCTCTCTCTCTCTCTCTCCTCTCTCTCTCTCTCTTCGACTGGATACGAAAAGACACATGCGTAATTATTCATTATCTTCGAAACAAAAAAACAAAAAAAAGAAGAAAATAAAGAATTCGATTTGATCTGGTGTGTGTGTGTATGTGTGTGTGGTTGTGTGTGTGTGTGTGTGTGTGGTGTGTGTGTGTGTGTGTGCGTGGTGCGTGCGTGCGTGCGTGCGTGCGTGCGTGCGTGCGTGCGTTGCGTGCGTGCGTGTGTGCTCAGTGGCATTATCAGAACTATGTACAAATAGTAGGCCTACATCTCTCTCTCTCTCTCTCTCTCTCTCTCTCTCTCTCTCTCTCTCTCTCTCTCTCTCTCTCTCTCTCTGTGTGTGTGTGTGTGTGTGTGTGTGTGTGTGTGTGTGTGTGTGTGTGTGTGTGTGTGTGTGTGTGTGTGTGTGTGTGTGGTGTGTTGAATCATCGCTTCCACAAGGAAGGCAAAAGAGGCCAAGGCAAGTAGAGAACGAGGTCATAAACATCTAACACAAAATGTAGGCTGGGTGGTAGATAGGTCGACCTCTTTATCCCCAGTCCTCTCTGCTCTGTCTACTGTTTACCAGCGTGTGTGTGTGTGTGTGTGTGTGTGTGTGTGTGTGTGTGTGTGTGTGTGTGTGTGTGTGTGTGTGTGTGTGTGTGTGTAGTGTGTGTGTGTGTGTGTGTGTGTGTGTGTGTGTGTGTGTGTGTGTGTGTGTGTAGTGTGTGTGTTGCGTGAGTGCGTGTGTGCGTGTTCTCTTCATGTCCGTTCACTACATGGTGATTTAGACGCATGTGTGCATGCGTGCATGTGCGTGTGTACGTGCACACACGTTTTAGAGAGAGAGGAGAGAGAGAGAGAGAGAGGTGTGTGTGGTGTGTGTGTGGTGTGGTGTGTGTGTGAGTGTGGATGTGTAGTGTGAGTGTGTGTATGTGCACGCAAGTGTCTAAGTGTGCGTGTGTACGTGCACCAGTGTCTAAGTTTGTGTATTTCTAAGTGTGTGTGTGTGTGTGTGTGTGTGTGTGTGTGTGTGTGTGTGTGTGTGTGTGTGTGTGTGTGTGTGTGTGTGTGTGTGTGTGTGTAATTCTGGTTCTTGTCAAACGTTCAGACAGCAATATCGCAGTCTGTCATTGAGCGAAAATGCGTTGCACTGCCGTTAAGAGTCTAATATATCAGGCCCAGGACTTTCGACTTTGGCGTGGGCAAGAATTATTATCTTTTCAGTCTTTCTGGGAAAATTAAAAAAAAAAAAAAAAAAAAAAGCATGAGAATGAACCAGTCGTAGGCATCCTTCCTTCTCATAAGACTACGGAGTTGTGCTCTTAGTTTTCATTCTGGTACAGCGTCGATTGTGGCTGGCCAGTCCGACACGAGAATGACAGTCCCAATGGCAGAGGGAACAGATGAAGTCTGACACTGTCTGTCTGCCTGTTTCTGCAGCCTATCTCCTCGTTCTCTTTGCATCGTACTGCTGAGCAAGTGTGTCTTCCAACTTGGAGAGACCTTTCTGCATAGCCTGTCTTAAGGCTGACTGTTTTAGGGCTGTTGCTTTCCGATTGTTCTGGTCGATGTTCAGGCTTTTTAAGTCCCTTTGAATCGCAGCTGTGGTCTGCCTTTGGGACGTTTTCCCTGCACAAGTTCTAAGAGAGGTCTTCAGCGATCCGTCGTCGTCCATGCTCACGAACATGGCCGATCCGGTGCGTTCGTCTCTGTTTCAGCAGGCGTACATGCTGGTGCATCCAGCTCTTTCCAGGACAGCATTGTTTGGGCCTTGTCCTTACCAGGTGATGTTCAGGATGCGTCGAGGCAACGCATGTGAAATGCATTGAGCTTTCGCTCTTGTCGGGCTCGCAAAGTCCAGGACTTCGCTGCCATACAGGAGGGTGCTCAGGACGCAGGCTCTGTAGATCTGATCTTTGTGCGCTCAGTCAGCTTGCTGTTGTTCCATGCTTTCTTTGTCAGTCTGGTCATAGTGGTAGCTGCTATGCCGATGCGCTTGTTGAGTCTCCATCAAGTGAGATTTTGTCTGAGATAGTGACAGTACACGAATCTGATACATCAGTTCATGGTCATTGATGTGATAACTGGGAAAGTCAACATCTGCCAAGCTTGTGTTTTCTTGGTGCCCAAGTTGGGCAGGCAGTGTAACAAGTTTATCTGTGTAGGCCCTCAGATGAGGAGTAGTTACTGAAATGCGTATCTGCAAAGAAGAAGTCACGCAAGCACCTCAGCTGGCTTTAGTCTTGGCTCTAGTCTGGATAGGTGAAGAGCTCGTCTGACTGGGTTCAGGTAGTACCTTCAGCTGCAGGACCACATGTGTGTTCAGCATCACAGTTTAAGAGATTCAACTAGGTGGGCCTGGGACGCAACCAACATTCACTCCGCTCCGTTTTGTTGAAGGCAGCTGATGTGAGCCATAAAGACAACGGGGCTTCATGTCTTCGGGGAAGGATTGATTGATGCTGAGAGTTTGGTGAGCATCCGATCTTAAGAAGGTTCTTGAAGAGGCATCTACTGAACAGACGAGTCGTATGAAGCACGAAGAAGTGGCTTACCAACATTCTCTTGAAGTTGTTGGGGATCATGTCTATAGGATCTGTTGGCACGGAACCGCACTGCGATGGGTAGATGCTGTGAATACCTGGAGCTCTTCAGTACTTACTCTGAAAGTTCCGAACGATGCTGAGAGGGATATGCCGCGATAGTTATTGCAATCAATTCTGTCACCTTTGTTTTTGTATTGTGTGACATGTTACCAAACCCCTCATGTCTTGTGGTACTTTCGCCTTCACTCCAAGAGAGGCAGAAGATTTCATGCAACTCAGTGGAGAGTGTCTCTTTGCAGCACTTCGGTACTTCGCCGGGACTATAGTCTTTCCCAGGTGCCTTGCCAGAGGCAAGAGAGTCCAGGGCTTTGCTGAGTTCATCTATGGCTGGTCTCTGTCAAGCTCTTCCAGCTTCTGTAGGCACTCTGTGGCACTCAGGGCATCTTCTGTCACAACATTTTCCCTTGCATATAGCTCTGTGTAAGTGTTCTACCCAGCGCTGCATCTGTTGTTCTATGTCTTGAATCACCTCCCCAGTAGCCGATTTCAAAGGGTAGTTTTCTTTTACTTTGGGCCCAGTGCCTGCTTGATGCCGTCATATATGCCTTGTTGTTGCCTGTGTCAGCTGCAATCTGAATCTGGGAGCAAGCTGAAGCCAAAGTCATTGGCGCAATGCCTTGCAAACTGCTGGACTTTGCTGCAAGCAGCACGGAGAACTTAAACGTAGTTAACAAGATAGAGGTGACGGGAAGAAAAGAAACAAGACAGACACAAAGAAATGCATAGAAAAGAGGGAATTCCTAGCACAGAATTTTCAAAATGTGGGAAAGCTATTTATACTGACAAGCCCACGCCACCCCACAGGAAACTAGGGAAATTTGGGGGGAGAGAGAGAGAGAGAGAGAGAGAGAGAGAGAGAGAGAGAGAGAGAGAGAGAGAGAGAGAGAGAGAGAGAGAGAGAGAGAGAGAGAGAGAGAGAGCAGGTGTATACTTGAGGCATGAGGTTGAATTGTCACAGCAACAGCTGTGAAGTGTGGTTCAGAAAAAAAAAAAAAAAAAAAAAGCACAACACAGTTTTCTGGGTGCCCTAGGCCAACGGCGGTGTAGCGCCAACACACACGTGATCAATATTATATATATATATATATATATATATATATATATATATATATATATATATAATATATATATATATATATATATATATGTGTGTGTGTGTGTGTGTGTGTGTGTGTGTGTGTGGTGTGTGTGTGTGTGTGTGTGTGGTGTGTGTGTGTACCTACGTACGTGCGTGCGTGCGTGCGTGTGTGTGTGTGAAAAAGTAAAGGTGTCCCATAACTTTTGTGGTCGTAGGGAGCCGGTATGAGACCTCAAGCTTCTCCAGGAACCAGCATACTGAGGGCGGCGCCCATTCCTCTCCCTCGCTGTTTACCTTCCCTGACAGCTGGGTGAACTGGGGGACTGTACTGAAGCCAAGGCGCGCAAACGGTCACCCATCCACGTGGTAACCACGCTCGATGCTGCTTAACCTTAGCTCGGGCAAAGCGAATGCTCTGGCCACTGAGATATCTCGTCATCATTGGATATATTATATATATATATATATATATATATATATATATATATATATATATATATATATATATATATATATATATATGTGTTGTGTGTGTGTGTGTGTGTGTGTGTGTGTGTGTGTGTGTGGTGTGTGTGTGTGTGTGTGTGTATATATACATATTTATATATATAGCGCCATATATATATATATATATATATATATATATATATATATATATATATATATATATATATATACTAAGAGAGAGAGAGAGAGAGAGAGAGAGAGAGAGAGAGAGAGAGAGAGAGAGAGAGAGAGAGAGAGAGAGAGAGAGAGAGAGAGAGAGAGAGAGAGACCCAATAAAAATTAAAAAAAGAGTCGCACGACTAAAGGAATGAATGTAGCGAGAATCGACTAATAATATAAAAAAACAACAAACAACAAAAACAACAACACACTAAGAACGATTTGAATCCGAAGACAAATTATTACACCAACTGCAATGAGTGCCGGTTGTTAAGTCGCAGAGGTCAACAACCCTAAGACCGAAAAGTGTTAAGTAGAACATGAACTGAATTAAAAGTTGCCAATATAATAATAACATAGGATATTCAGGTCATTAGGGCAACTGACGACATACTTGCAAGGGAGGGGCAACGATGACGTGGTCATGACCCACTTTGAATTATGTCTGTGGGTGATAATCGGGTTTTTGGGTGTGTGTGGTTTTGTTTTTTTAATTGAGTAGGTAAGCACTAGCTCCTGTGAGTGCTTGACTTCATTAAGTTATTACTTACTCCCTTTATCATCCCCCAAATCAGAATGCAGCTACCTACCACGGCAGGCCCAAAGCGAGAAATTCCACCACTGTTTAATCTCGGAGGTAAAGTTTAGGAACGAAACGAAAAAGTTTTTATAATATATAATAATAATAATAATAATAATAATAAATAACAAACAATAATAATAAGATAATAAATATAATAATAATAATAATACATGGAGTTTATATAGTACTATATCTTGCAATAACAAATCAAAGCGCTTGCCTTCGACCTATACAACACACACGCAATCAATAACAATCGACAGTTGTTTTTTTTTTTTTTAACAAATTCGAATGCACGCACACACACACACACACACACACACACACACACACACACACACACACACACACACAACACACACACACACTTCTGTGACTAAAATCGGAATGTGGTCCAGATTGAGTAGTCTAGATCAATGTATGTTTGTCAGTGTGTCTGTGCGTGCTTGCGCTGGCACATGGCAGAGTTTTGTTTCATGTGCGTAAACAATGCAATGCGTTATACTGATTTTAGCTGTCAGCTGTGTGGTTGTAGGTTTATTTTCCAGTGTGTAAGCGCTTTAATTTTAATACAGCCATTTTCCTGAGAAACTTCTTCTTTAGCACGATTTTCCATGAAACTGTTCCTTCTTCAGAACCACCATTTTCTCAGAAACGGTATATTTCCGCAGAGTTTAGATTTGGTAACATTGAGTTATATGTTTGATTCATTACTATCATGAATTTAAAAAAAAAAAACAAAAAAAAAACTCTTCCGGTTTTTTGTTTGTTTTTTATCTCTTCAATTCAGTTTGTGCAAGTCATAGAAACAAATGATTCAGCAAAAAGGAAGTTACTGTACGATTCACAAATAGAGGTTTTACTTCCCAGTTAATGCTGTCATACAGGGGAAAACTAGTCATAAGGTGGTCTTTACATGCCTTTCTTTCCTGTTTAGGCTAAATAAACGCCAGTGTTCATAGTGTCAGCCTTATGCTGTTGTATACCGCAACACTCTGGGCAGATTTCTCGGAATGAAAATGTTGGCCAGTCTTACAGGGAACAGCATGCCAACATGTTACCCACAGTACAATGTAAGGCCCCCCACTCCCCCCCTTTTTCCCCCTACACTTTGACTGCTGGTGGGGTTGTTGTTGTTTTTTGCCTAATGTGCGTTGTTGGGTTGTTTGGGTTTTTTTCTACAAAATTTTGCAAGAGACAAATTTGGTTTCTGTTCCTTTTTATGTACACATGATGTGCATTTGACATGTTGTTTTTTTTTAATCGTTTTACACGAATGACTAGCAACCTGACCACAACTCGTTTCGTTTTGTGTATCAGGAAAAATTCTGCTCACAATCTATCTTCTCATCAAGAAAATGTCCACTACAATTTTATGCAGTTGTTGAAACTGTTTACTTTTCAGTAGCTCTGTTTTTATTTAGATCTGGATCAATTCATTGATTTTTGAAAAAATGTATCCTCTGAAACAAGCAACTCGAAAAAAGCAGTCCAGTGAACTATCAACTAGAATTGATAGCAATATTCCCAAATACTAAACGATGCTTCATAGTCTGTAATTGTCTGCATCCCATTGGTACTAACCTAGTAAAGACAGCACAAGCAAAGAAGTTGGTGGAAACAAGGTGGTCCTGTCTTTTCCGTCTTCGCCGATTCTGAGACAACGGATTTTCCCGTTAGGCCAAATTTAGTAACAACTTAATTGTTCATCTTTTAAGGTTGCTGTCTTTAGTCCTACCCATTGCAATACAACGCGCGCGCGCGCGCGCGCGACACACACACACACACACACACACACACACACACACACACACACACACATTAAATGGCATGGCGGTAGCAGCATGGACAAGATTTTGTTAGAGACAGCTCGAATTTTGTCAATGTTCCCTATGCGTAAGACAGATTGAGTTTTAATTAAAACAAAACACATAGTGTATTTTTTTAGTAAAAGATGTCTTATTATTCATAGCACTGACATAGCAAATCTGGACCCGCTTAGTTTAATAAGTCCTTACAGATTCACGAGAACCGTGTATTTTGAGGCAATTCCGTGAAGGGTTCACATTTTTACTATCATTATCATAACAATGTTAAAAGACATCTTTACCTTTTATGAAACTTTTAAAACTCCCAAGTTCGAGTCTGATCATTACTGTCTCAGATATGGCCAGGGTGCCTAGATCTATCTTATATAGATCTATGCAATAGTTACGTAGTGCTTTCTTTTAGAACTAACATTACAGCAACGTACATAAACGTATGAATTATAACAATCTAAACAACATTGTTCTTACCTTTTCGCCCAAGTCATATCACAGGGTTTTCTCTTCATGGGAGGTGAGACTGACACAACTTTTCGTGGATGTTTCAAACTAGCTATTTAATTTTACAACTGTACAAAACAAGTCGTAAATTCAAAAGGCATTTCTCTCTTTTTTTGTGGTCTAAACTTGTTGAGATTATATTATAATCCCAGCGGAAAAACTCTGATTTAGGGACTGTGGACAGAAGCCAGGTCAGGTCTCCCACTTCGATGAAGTCTCCCACTTCAGCACCTTGGGCCACCCCAAAAATAGAACAATTCTGATGAAGCAACAAGAGAGGCCCCGGCAAGCACCGCTGTGCTGCACGAGCGGAAGCTCTGATATTGTGGTCTAAACGCTAGAGCTCTACACTGGCCTAGGCCTACTAGTACTACGCACTAGGCTAATAAGTCTTCTGGACGTGGGAACAAAACTACACGTACACGTGAAGGAAGTGACGTCAAAAAATGCCTGGATGAAACCTCAAACTCAGCCATTGACGTTACAATCGTACAAGACTGGGCCAAGCGCTCAAAACCAATTTCTGTAAGCGTGTTTTCCTAAAGGAGGTGTTCAAGCGTGAAAAATACCCCACTAACAACAGACATGTCACAAAATCTTGGAAGATGCTTTTCTGTAAGCTGCAATGATAGGCATGTCGAACAGGTGCATGTTAGGTAGCCTACTTTCGTGCTTTCCCAAGCCGCTCAACGTTCATTAGCCTAGCCTAGGCTAGGGCCTAATGGCGAGATCTTGGGATACGCGCTGGTAGGTCTCCGGGGAAATGGCCAAAATTCTCTGGCATTCCCATGATACCAGAACCTCGATAATGGGAACACAATGTATAATTATGCATAACAGTATAACTTCTTTGCTTTTTCCAAAGTTCATAAAACCTGTTGCCTGTGCTATATCAATACATCTGCAGATGCATGTTAAAAATTAATATTAACTTACACTGAAGACATTGGATGTCTACATAATTTTACAAGTGTTTAACTAAATTCTGGGTAGAAACAGATAAAGATCCTTGGAACTGGAAGACAGGAGAGTAAAGCTCTAAACAATGCTTTTGTTTGGATCTGACAAGGGGTGGAAATAAGACAGGATGAGTCTGACCTCAGAGTCACAGTTCACTGGGGTTTTGGGTTGTTTTTCTTTCAGGGGGGGACTGAACAGTTTACATGTGCATGCATTTGCTTGCATGCACATGCATGGAAAATAAAAGTGAATGTTTTCATATACATAGTCATATACTGATTCATCACTCGGACAAGAAGGAAGACTACAGAACAGTCGAGACCTTCACCTGCCTAAACAAGTGAACTGTGAGGTTCTGAGTTGATTCCCAGCCTTTCCCTTTCTTCCCAGTTTGACCAGAAAATGGAACTGAATGTAAAAGTCCTTTGGATGAGACAATAAACCAAGGCCTTGTGTGTGAATACACAGAACATCTTGTACACAGGTTAAAAACCAGATCAACCTTTCGGAAGAGTGGGCCATTTTGTGCCAGCAGGAACACGTGACAAAAATCTCTCTTTAAAAACATAAGCTCAGGTGTCGTGTTTAATCACTCCCTGAAGTCTACATGTAGCTACCTTAATGGTGGAGGAAAAAATGGTACACAAAACATCTTGCACATACTTAAAACCCATCCTGCTTTTTTGAAGAGTAGGCCATTTGGGCCAGTAAGATAGGATGAAAAACATTCTTAACATATTTTTTTAAAATGCACACGTGTTTAGATATCATCCCTGAAGTTGGAATGTGGCTTATGGCAGGCAAAAACGGTTACATGCACAAAAATCTCACTATTGATAAACCCCTAGCCAGAGAACAGCAACAACACACACAAAAATCCAAACAAGTAAACCCCCTAAACTTCTAATCTGAGGTTTAAAAATGAACACACACTCGTCATTCATACAGTATAAATTCTTAGCACCTGTTCACACATACTTTCAACAGTGACTTCACACACAAAGTGAATATTTTCATTCTGGTCCGTTTATTCCATGGGTAACAAATGTTATGCATAAACCACAATAACAATTTTCACTTGGAAGATAATTTATTCATTTATGCTGCTGCAAGGACATTTTGACCAGAGCCAAATAATCAACATCTCAGCACAAGACAAGGATAGCTGGATTGTTTATGACAACTCATTACACAAGGTTACAGGTTACAGTCTGCTCCATATTCACTGAGAGCAGTAAACTTCTTTCAGTCAAAACAAACAAAATGTGACGCTCCATCACATAAGGAATCGCATTGCAACAGAGGTCAATTTTTAGTTATTGACAAGTCATTAATCTCCAATAAAAAGGCTATCCAATACAAAAAACAGATTGAAAATCGGCCATTTCTGTGCAAAGTTATTACAAATTGAAATGATAGACCGCAGGGGTGTGACAAACTGAGAAACGAGCAAGTGTATTTTCGTAACAGGTTGTCAGAATGAGGGCTTGGGCATTTTAAAAACACATTTAAAAGGAAAAAGGAATAAAAATTATGGCTTGATATTTAAGTACAAGGTAGAATAAAGGATAAAGTTCAATAATTGTTCAAAATTGACAACTTGACCTCCACCTGCCTTGAATGGCTCCTAGCATAAAATTGGGTAATGTGTTAAGCGACTCATTTCGTGATGGAGCGCCACAAATTACACAGTCATACACTCTACATTGATAAAAATGAGCAAAAATACCACAATTTTCACTGAAATATGCTCTTTAAAATTCTTTCATGTCAATCACAAAACCAACAAATACAGAGACACACATGTAGGCCTATGTAAGAATGATCACAACTGACAATACACACAATTAACGATCTGTATTTTTCTCCTTAAAAATCACTATATATAATGATATATATATATATATATATATATATCTATAAAAAAGTAAACCCAGAGAATGAGTACAAATTCATTTAGTCACTGAATTGATAAAAATCAAGGATGAAAGTAAAAATTCTAAAAATTCTTTTTCATTCATTCTCAGAAATTTCGCCGTTTTGATTGTTTTACTTAAAAAACAATAGATGTCACAGTCATTCTACAGTTTGTCAATGTCAAGACCTATGAACAGGTCATGTACAATAAATTCAAAGTACTTTTGAAGTTATCATCGTTTACCCTTAACATGTAAACAGACTCATTTTTCAAAGGTTGTACAAGCATTTTTTGTTATAGACTTATACACATGCATTGTAAACAAAAACAAAAAAAGAGAAAAAGCTGGAGAAAAATCAGTTTTCACAGGTATCTAGTGACTCTCAAGTAACTCTTTCAAATGTATTCTGCTTTCTTTCCAGGTTTCCATCAGGAAGGTTGAAAATAGACCCTAAAAAAAAAGAGAATGTACAAGTTTATTTGTAGTGGCTATCAGACTACATCCTGGTTGTCACAGCTATACAGCTATTCTCGCCAAAACATAAAAGCAGCAGCCCTTTTAACTCACAAATCAGCGTTTAAAATGGTCAAAGTGTAAGCCCGACAAAAGGGGGGAAAAAATGCTGACACTGGCTTATGCTTCTGATTGCACCCCCCCCCCCCCCCCCTTTCTTACAAAAAAAAAAAACCCACAAAAAGTAAAAATTATAACCCCCCCACCCCCACAAAAACAAACAAATCCAACAACAACAAAAATACACCTAAGGTAATGCTGGAAGATAACTAGTAAAATCCATTATCCAGTTAAAAGTAACTTTCACCCCCCCCCCCCCCCCCCCCACCTCTTTCTCTGTTCAGTGAAAAGACTGATAACAGCTTCAAGTGAAAATTACCACAACAAACTGAATACAAGATTTGTCTATTATGAAAATACACACTTCGTTTCATGCTCATCCACAACACTTAAAGATGCAAAAGGCAGTCATTGTCAGCTTAGAGGATAATGATTAAGAATTTTAAAAAAAAAAAAATCTTGGAAAATAAAAAGCTGTAGAACACTGTTGGACAAAGCACAATAAGCCCGAGCCATCTTTTCCTTCCCCCTATCAAATCTATCTGAACACATTTCTGGAATGAATCGGCCTACTGACCTGACATCGGCACCCTTCCCATTGACTTAAATACTATTAGGCAGACAGATACCGTTTGACTTCATGTCAAGTTCTGAAAGAGATTGTGACACTTGTTATCAATACCCATTATTGTGGTCTCACACACACAATGTCTAGTGCAAGTCTGGCAGCAAGAACAGATTTGAATCCCCCCCACCCACCCCTGTTTTTCTCCATCTTTTGCCCCCTCTCAGTCTTAATGCCAGGCCTGATATTTCATAGTACCCTAAAACTGGACCCATCTAAACTTGTTCTGTAAAACTTCCAAGATTAGCAATCCACAGGAAGAAAAACTTTATTTTGCAAAGAGATAAGTTTTAATACAGCAGCATTTCATTTTTGGGGGTTTAAAAGAATTTTTTTTTTAGCCAGCTACCCTCCTGCTAATTCTCTATTATGCTAACATCTGCACCAAACAATGTCCTTAAGAATAAACCTGAAAGACAAAAAATATACAAACAGCGCATCTCTCACATATGCACAGTCATTGCATATATGATGCATCTATACATAACACATTTCACATATGACAGTCAACACATTTCACATAAGACAACAGTAACATACCACACAGGCTTTCTACCTCTGAGGTTACAGATTATGACCAACAATGCACTGCCATTACTGGAAAGACACTTGAAGACTGCTTTAACGGCAAGAATAGTCAGTACCAACAAAACATAACAAAATTTCTGTTCTTACATCTATAGATGAGTTCCTTCAAACAGAAATCAACACAGGCATGTAGTGATGTACACTGTACCACTTCACATGGGTAACAGTTCAAAAACTTAAGTCTGAAAATTATGCTTTGAGTGAAGTGACATTGACAGGCCAATCAATTTTTAAGCCACATTACTTTATGAAGGCTATCACCCTGTTAAGATCATGGACTAGGCGCCTAGACCTTATTGCCATCTAGAATAGGCTGAGGAAATGGGCAAACTCCTGACCAAAAGCAGGTTGTTTTCCTTTCATTTTAAAGGTAAATACATGACCTTTCCTGCATAGTTAAAAGGTAGATTGCTGTATCCCCCCCCCCCCTCCTCACCATATTTAAAACAAAAAGAAAGAAAACTATCTAAATAATATCTTCTTTTTTGCATAGTAGAATACAAAGTCTTTGTTTTGCTTCTTCCCACAGCTTACAATGGCTTCTATGCTTTTAATTAAAATAATATGGTTGCTTTCAAGGTGGTATAGTATCAATTGAAAAATAAAGAAGAAAAACAAAGACAAAAAAAAGACCAAACCCAAAAGCATCATATATATTAATTATTACACCACCAAAAACAATCCTACCAAATGTCAAGTTATAAGCAACATACACTGGCAGTGCCATACAGACCTAATGTGGAAAGCTCTTGTGATCCCATCTCCAGATTAGGGGTGGGGGACTCTTGAAGGTTCAACAACCCAGCACAGCTAAATCACAATATGTACTCTTACTTTGTTCATTTCAATAGTAACACATCACTCAATCATACTGTTTCATACAGAGTCTTTGTTTTCATTTGTTTCGTTAATATGTTTTGCTCATAAACTGAATGAACCAGCAGACACAAACACGGTCAATTTCAGTAATGGCTTTGATTCACAAATCTCTCCATCAGATACAAGTTGGAACGCATCTTGTTAAGGGCTGTACAACTTATTGCATGAAACTGAATGAACACTTCTGTTATGGATAACTACTACTCTACATCTTCACATAGCTGATTGGAAGAATGGATGTTCCAGCAAATGATATAAACTTTTTTTTGTTTTCGTTTTTCCCCCATCTGCTGCGACATCATAAGACTGACTATTACTGGCTTCATTATACGCTGCCTCTTTTCATCAACAAGACAACATCCTCTCATATCATCTCCTTCTAAACATTTTCTTTAGATCATGGCAACAACAAAAAAACACACAAAAAACCCCCATTACTATCTAGAATTTTAATCTCCAAGAATGATTTATGTGAGAGTTTCAGTATACACTTTATATGCACGCCTTTAAAGTTTGTGATTAAAAAAAACACCCCACAGAACTACATGTTTATTTGCATAATGCAAAACAAATCATCAGTTTAAAAAAGACAGGTATAATTATAGGTCTACCAGCACCAAAACAGTTATCTTCAGAGACACAAGCCATATAGTGTTAGACTCCTCAGCTATCACTATCTTCAAATCTCATTTTGGCTATGAAATAACTCATATAAAATATATAATCAAAGCAGTTTCAACAACAAGAAAAGTTTTGAGTTAATAATCAAAGAATAAAAAGCAATTTTTAAAAATATATAGTACAGTATGAAATATCAAAGAGCAAAATTCAACTGATTTTACAAGTTCTGAAATCAAACTTTCCAATGCCGGACTGTTAAACTTTGCTGCTGCTGCTCGCTCTCTCTCTCTCTCTCTGAGTCTCTCTCTCTTTTTGTCTCTCTCTCTGTCTCACACACACACACACACACACACACACACACACACACACACACACACACACACACACACACCACACCTTATGTAAAATGTAAGAATCTGTTACTGATTCCAACTTCACAAATAGTATATAAAACAAAATTGTAGAAAAAAAAGTCACAAAATAAAGTTTCACTAAGTTCTTGTTTTGAAATATATGTCCTACAGCATCACAGTTGCTAATTTGTTTCACTGATGACAGGGGCTCTACATTGGTTGAAAACAAATTGCACTGTATATTGCAGTCAAGAATCACTGAACATTGCCAGTGTAGTAGGCATTATTATGCCTCAGGAAAAGACAGTATCTGGTCAAAGAACATGGTATAATTTCAAAGACAGCAGCAGTCATTTGTAGATCTGATACTTCACATTTCTTTGGCATCACAGACATTTTGATTCATTGATCGAAGAGTTCAATAAATTATAATCAACAAGCATCTGTCACCACTTTGCATACATCCATGTGAAATGTGCTAATCTTGGAATTTACCATTTTTCTGCCTCCAGACAATTCATACATTTCTCCAGATCCATCACTCAGTCAGACGCACATTTTTTCATAGCAAGAACACTCTTCTTACCAGCAATAAAAACATCCTGTGATCAATAAATTAACCATCTACCATCCATTCATCCATAGCAATCAATCCACATGTACTATGTAGTGGTCTTGGTCACCACTGGTTTTTCACATGAATTGAAGATGGGGTAAGGATGTTTGACCAGGAATTTCCCAGGGAGCAGGGGAAGATTTGATTTGGTCAAGTGATCACATATCCCCCCAACTCCTCAAACTTATCAACTGTATAGTTGTTTTATTTTCAGAAAGGCAAGTCTTGACCTATCATCACCATTTGCACAGAACCTTTGATCTATGTGAACAGCATTCTGAACAGATCTATTTATGTAAATTTATTCACTGTGAGTGCTTTAAAACTTGCCCCCCCCCCCCCCCCCCCCCCCCGGAAAAAAATGTATTACAGCTATTCAGCACATTCAACATATGTTCAGAGCAGTATGCTGAATGCAAACTTAATGAGTTCAGCTTGGTCGCCTGGGAGGTAACTGTCCTGAATTCTGCTCTGTGTCTGTCTCTAAACCAATGTGTTCTTCTAAATACTTTAAAATTTCAGTCAATTCCGCCTCAGAGAGGCCACTGCCCTCAAATGTAGACGAGGTCATGCTGTCATTGTAAGAAGGCCACTGAAAAGTCACACTGTTGGAGTCTCCGCACCACTAAACACACTCGCAGAGGGTTGATGCAATAATCTGGCAAAGTCGATGCACTGTCTAGTGAGTGAGAGTCGAAAGGCAAAGTGGCTGCTGACCCTAACATGCCATCACTGGCATCAGCAGACTGTGTAGCACCAGAACTGCACGCTGACAAGGATGGAATGGGTGAATAGTAAGGCATAGTGGAATAGTCGGATGATGTCTGCCCTGTCTGATAAAATGACACATTTTGATTCTGTACGAGACTGTCTTTTGAGTCTACCAGGGGTCTACAAGGCAACAGTTCTGTCAATGAGGACTCCAGTTTTGAGCAACCATTCCCTCCACAATCTTGTTCACATTCTTCTTCAACAGGCACTGGTACCGGTGTTAAGGGGGAGATAAAAGTGCCTATACCAGGTAATGGCGATGAATGGGAAACAAAATTCTTCACTCTTGTAGAACAGAAGGCATCTTTCTTCTTTTCCTGATCTTTCTTTTTTTCCTGTTCTTGTTCAATGTCCTCTTTAATGCGTTTTATTATGTTTTCAAGAAGAACAAAGCGCCTGAGAGGACGCTCAACAATAACAGGGTCTTTAAACCATGGCTTGTATTTTTTAAGTGGTTCTTTCTGCTGCTGTTGTTTTTCCAAAGACATCTCAAGAATGAATGACCGCTGCCAATGTGGAAAATCGTCCTCTATGTCTGTCTCGTTCAGTTTGCGTTTTACTCCTCTGGTAGGTGTGCTGTCCATTTCGACTGCAAAAGACCAAAGAGATATTAAAGGCACATTTTAAAAATGCTTTCACTAGTTTCAGTCATTAGATTGCACACACACACACACACACACACACACACACACACACACACACACACACCACCTCTCTCTCTCTCTCTACTCACTCTCACTCACTCACTCACTCACTCACTCACTCACTCACTCCACTCACTCACTCACTCACTCACTCACTCACTCACACACACACACACACACACACACACACACACACACACACACACACACACACACACACACACATACACACACTCACTCACTCACACACAATTACAATAGCATACAGGAAGTGTGTAGGGTTTTCACATAAATTTATGACATATAATTATAAAACAATGGGAAAATTATTTTGAATAATTTCAGAGATGAAATAAATTTGAAAATGTCATTTAAGTACATACTGTAAAGTGCTTACTATTTTTTTCACTGAAATTAAATAAAAGTATGGAAATAAATTGATGAATATATAAATTATAAACACTGGAACACGAATAACTTAATAAGATGATTTGAACTTCTTGTAGTCTGCAAGTACACTTTTTCCATTTTCTCCCTGAAAGTAAATTTTAAAAAAAAGATGTCATACGATAAAAACTTGAGGACAAGATGATGTATGATGGTAAGAGACCTGTGGTAGGCCTAGGCTATCTCAAAACTGCATGACTAACAAAGTCACAAGATTCACAATAGTTTATTCCCATTAACTCTTTTGAGCTATAGAGAAACAAAAAGCATGCATATCATAAATAAATGAGGGGTATAAAGAGGAAGAGCAAAACTAAAGTGCACAAGAGACAATATTAATGAAAATGAAATAGACATGGTTATATACTGTTATGGCCGATGCGCTCTCTATAGTTGGCAATTTACTCGTGTACTTTCCGATGTACCAGTAGGCCTATCTGAAGTGGTAAAAGAGAATACAAACAATAAAAAGGTAGCCCCGTCATGTCCAAGGGACACAACTCCGTTTAGCAAAAAAAAATGGAAGGACTTCGTTCTCCAATCGATGTCTTGCAGCACGTCGCTACTGCGCTAAGGTTTTTCTCCCGATTGCTGCTATTTGTTGTAACAAAATACCTAATACTCCAAAAGTGTGTCCTACTTTGAATGACAGCCATGTGCATTTACTTTAAAAGATAAACTTCTCTGCATAATATCATTATCAAACCCAACCGTCCCTTTCTCAGCATTCGACTTTGCAGAAAGTAGGTCATCCTACAGCTGACTGTACCAAACTGTAAAGAACATTATGAAAATCAAAAGCAACCAAAGAAAAACAATCGCCTGTGCAAATCTTACATATTACAACAGCTTTCTCAACACAAAATATAAAAAATGTGACTTGACAAATGTAGGAAACCACAGAAACATTCTGTTTACCATGACCGCCACAGGGACAAACGAGTAGACTAGGCTGGCAGATGAGATTCGGGGTCCGGGTGATCGAAAAAAAAGTTTTCCGTTGACTTACCTCTTAAGTAACTTGCTTGCAGATCGACCGAATTTCGACAGACTTCCATTTTCTTCTGATGAGATGGTCTGTTGCCAAGTGCGACTTCAAATGTTGTTTTCTAGAGCATTTGACTTGATGCATAGCTGTCGGATAGAGAACAAGCTAGGCTGTGCCGACAAGCAACTCGCCGCCTCGTTTCTTTCCGACAAACTGACAAGTAAGCTAGGACGAAATGAAAGCAAGTGGATTGGTCATAAAATATTAAATGTTGATATTTGATTAAATTATACAATTTTTAACCTTTATTAATTAAAAGAACATTTTGACTGCCATCAAAAGTTTAAAATATAACTTTTATTGTACATTGTTGTAGTTTTAATCCAATCAGTCGTAGCATATCATTAACTTCTTTGGCCGGGAGTGTTTATTGGAGTCGCTACAAACAAGTTCACAGGTCAGCAACTTGCTGTACTGTGCAAAAAGTTCGTGTTTTGGCCATCGTAGTAGGCCTGTTGCAGAGATCAGTTCTTATCGCACTTCATTCTTCAGTGTTTTCATATACGCACTTTGTTTACAATAGATTATGTATGTGTACACGGAGCAATTGACAAACTGTCAGTTTCCCCTTCCCACGTCCCCCTCCCCAATCTATGTAGCATTGAGTATGCATTCGTTGTGTTGTTTATGAGCATGTGTGCCCACCAAACGGGCCAAATAGTAGATTCTGACAAGGGAATGTTGAGTGATGACGACAACAACAACAAAAAATCAATGCCTAAGCTCCCCACAGTAACCTACCCGGTGCCCCCTTCTTGAACTGAAACAATGATCGTTTTAGATCAGAACCTAAAAGCGTGGTCCACAAACAAAACTAAATGTGTGACTTGGCAGCTTGAAAACGTCATTGTCGCAACAAAACAATCCTTTTGGAACAAAAATCCTTCCGAGAGACTTAAAATCCGAGGCCCTGTGTGCCAACACACGCAGAACAACTTCAGTACATTAAAAACCCGTTCCACCTTTCGGAAGAGTAGGCCATTGTGTGTGCTGGTAGGAGCGGGTGACAAAAAAAAAAAAGGCACAGCATGTACACAGGTGTTTTTAGACACCATCCCCGAAGTCGGAATGCGGCTACCTAAATGCTGGTTGGGGGGGGGGGGGGGGGGGGGGGGGGGGGGGGGGGGGGGGGGGGGGGGGGGGGGGGGGGGGGGGGGGGGGGGGCCGCATACACATAAAATTAATTTCACCATTGGTAAACCTCGGAGCTGTGGCAGAGGGACGAAAAATGGTGTATTCCATAAATCAGTGGTATTGCCTTTTATCTTGCATATAGTTTGTGTAGTTGTTTTTTTTTAACTTAATGTTATCGCAAGTTTAATTTATTGATTGCATCATCAAGTCTCATATTCACTGCAGGGTAATTTCAACCTGACAGGCACAGATTGAGTGGTACTGTTTTCTACGTTTTAAGACATAGAACCCAAGGAGTATCTTTCTTTTGTTGCTTTACATTTTTGCTCTACCACAATGGAATGATTTTGGTTACGTAATTCTTTAAAACATCTTCTTTTTTTTCTTTTTTTTTTACACTTAAACCGTGCCTTGTTTCTGTTAATTTTATATAAAGGTTCTTCTAAGTTTACTGTTTGGTATTATCAGACACTGACTGATCGACATCAGAACTTTCTTAGAACATTATAATCGGTTTGAAATAGATCTATAATTATGATTAAAGAGAACACAAGAATTGTTGAGAGCATTTTCCACCCCTTCAATTGCTGGCACTGTTGAGAATTAGGCCTAAAGAATTGGAGTTTGCTTGGTTTATTATAAGAAAAAACAACAACAAAAAACAAGCAAAACTGTTCAGAATATGCGTGTGATTGTTGAATAGCCCAATTCAGGCTGCTTGTTTTTTTTGTTTGTTTGTCTTAATTTTAGCGCTGTATCGAACATTATAGGCATCTAGAGATAGGACTTTTGAAAAAGAAAGAGTACCATCATTTTCGAACCCATCAGTAACTACATGCACACCGTGACTTGGGAGATTATCAAGTAATGTGCTATTGATGCACCAGTATCAGATAAGACTTGCTGGTGCCGTTTGACGTAAACTTATGGGAAATATTTAAATTTGACTGAGTCAAGCTATCAGTGCCATCTTTGTCCAAAAAAACCAAACAAACAAAAAAACAACCCCCCCCCCCCCCAAACCAAAACACACACACACACACACACACACACACGCACACACAAAACGACCAACGCTTGTAAAACACCAGTGTCTGAGAGAAGGAAGGAGAGAAGAGGAAGAAGTTTTGTCGTGCTATGCAGTGCAGTGATTGCTGTATATAGCCAGGTATTTCACGAGGCAGGCGCAGGCCAAATAAGAATTCCACGTATAATAAAAAAAAATATGAAAACGATTTCGGAACAGTGTGACCCAAGGTGGGTCACGTTAACATTCTTTTGCCTCCACCTTCCCATCTCTAGGCCTAGCACCGTACACTCCCTCTCCTCCCTTAACCTTGTGACCTGTTAGACCGCCGAAAGTACATGTCAAACGCTACTGATGTGCGGCCGTGTAGTTTCAAATCTTCAACGACATTTTCAATTAAAAAAAAAAAATCGAGGATAATGAAATAAGCGCCCATGTACCTTTTGTCCATCCAGTCTCCGTGTGCATGCGGTTTTATCAATATTTTTGTCATCTGTTCCCACTAGAACACAAGGGCTTTTTTCTAAAAAGCGGAACGGGTTACATGTACGATATGTAGGCCTACTGCACACAAGCGTGTGTGGAGATGGTGGTTGTGGATTTTGTTAGCTGTTTACGACGGCAGGGCGGGTGTGCATGAATATGGGTGCCTGTATGTTGTGCAAACGCACGCAGAACATTTTGCGCACACGTTAAATCCTGTTCCGCTTTTCGTATGAGTAGGCCATTGTGTGCCGGTGGGAACAGATGACAAGATTTACAAAACTGCATACACACGGGGACTGGATGTAAAAAAGAGCATGAGTGATTACTCCATTATCCTTGATATAAAAGAATTAATAAACAAATAAATAAATAAATGTCTGTTCCTGCGGACTTGATGTGCAAGATAGTTTCGTGAACATGTTTGTTCCTATTGTTAGTGTTTGTTTTCTCCGGGTGCGTGATTGAATCAGTGGTCGTGTAGAAACGAAAGTTTAAATGCTTGTTGATCAGTTTAAAAAAAACAACAACAACACAAACCACTATTAGCTGTGTCGGCTCTAGCACGAGTCACATTAGTGCATACTTGGAAGCCATGTCAAATTTATGATAAATACATTCCTCTTGTTTAATAGCTATGCTTTAATGTTACCTATCTTTTGCATGGACATGTTTAAAATTACGATCTAAAGGTTCGAATATTCGTGATTTTTGAGAGGAGCAAGAGGAAAGGTAAAAGAATGTAGGCCGTAGAAGGGGTTACGTGTTTGTACTGTGTGGCTTTTGTATCAGAGACAAATTTTTTATATTTATATAATTTATATATATATATATATATATATATATATATATATATATAAGAGAGAGAGAGAGAGAGAGAGAGAGAGAGAGAGAGAGAGAGAGAGAGAGAGAGAGCGCCACTGCATCACGAATGTTATTCATTACCTGTCACAAAGACCAAGGAAAAAAATAAGAAAAGGCTGGCCTCTTGTGTGTGCTAATTTCTCAAACATTATGGTACGCTCGTGTAAATATATCACTCTTTCTATACTAGCGCAAATATCGATCCATATGTAATTGCACAAGGAGTAGAGGGGGGAAAAAGCTAAAGGTGTCCCATAACCTAGGCGGTCTTAGGGGAGCGAGGCATCAGAGACCTCAGCTTCTCTAGGGGCCAGCATATTGAGGGTGGCGCCCATCTCCTCTCCCTCGCTGCTTAACCTTCCCTGACCCTAAAGAGGGCAGGTACCCATTTACAGCTGAGTGGACTGGGGGATTGTACTGAAGCCAAGGTGCGCAAACGGTCAGGAAGCTGGTCGCAAAATCTTCAATGATGCACTGAGTCTACCAGACTACGGGGATAGGTGAGGTGAGGTGAAATACATAACCTACTTGGGAATCCACAATTACAACTCTTATGCAATCTGTTTCAGAGAGCTATCTCATACCCCCCCCCCCCCCCCCCCCCCCAAAAAAAAAAGGTGATAAAATCAAAGCCAAAAGGACTAACCCGGTTACAAAGAAGCTGAACGGCGCAAGTTGGGGTTGACAGGTAGAAAACCCAATGACCTATATTTCACAGCCAAAGTCGACTAGCTAGGCTTCAACAGTTATTCCATAACTGACCGACTATAGCTCACATGGGCCACGCATGCAGTCCTATGAACACACTAAGCCTTGGAAATATTGCCAGGCTACGTAGACACAATCATAATGCACCTAAGCGTGCAGTTTGACAGCATCCGTGCCCCCCCCCCCCCCCTATTTTGTCAAAAGAGTAAACAATTCTGTGGGTTGAAGGAAAGGAAGATGTGTTTACTGGGTGGTTTTTTTGTTTGTTTTTTTTAGCACTTGCTGGAAGCATAATACTAAACAGGGTGCACGGAAACTTAGCCAAGAATTGATGCTGCCCTGTTAGCCTGTCTCATGAATCTGTAGTATGGTCACACATCCTCAGCAAGTAGGCTAAACCTGCTGCATGAGCAACCCTGTGTGTAGATCTATATCTCCCATGGAGACCACATCAGGACTGAGAGAGAGAGAGAGAGAGAGAGAGAGAGAGAGAGAGAGAGAGAGAGAGAGAGAGAGATGAGAACTCGAAACTCGAACTATTTATTCACAAAAAGGCCATTGGCCCATACATGAAGGGGGTTGCCGAACTGTTTAGTATTTGGTGATGGCGAAAAACAACAACAAAAAAAAACAAAACAACAACAAAAATCAACAAAGTAATAACCAAAAAAAGAAAAAGAATTAACAGAAAAGTCAGTTACAAAAAAGGGACTTAAGATAACAAAATATGAGAGAGAGAGAGAGAGAGAGAGAGAGAGAGAGAGAGAGAGAGAGGAGAGAGAGAGATGTGGTTATCACACCAAAAGAAACATTTGGTTCATTCAGGCATACAGTTCAGTGTGTTATGGAAAGTCTTCATTATTGTTGTGTTGCAAAGATTGCATTTTATTGACCAAAAAAAAGAAAATAAACAATGTTTGCATTACACTGTCACGGAAGGCGTCTTTGATTCTTCTGAATTCATGGCAACATGCCAGATACTGGGGTGTTGAGAGCAGAAGACATTGACTGGACAAACTGAGGAGATGAACACATGAAGCAATCATCATCAAACATGGATCATCTGTACTTCCTTACCTGGTTTCTCATAATGGCACTGCACATATCTGCTGGCTCCCTAAAATCAAAATGCAGCTACCTTATTAATGATGTGTAAGAATGGTTGCATATGCAATATCTCACCATTGGTGAAGCTTAGAGCTCTAGCTGAGGAAACAACATCCCCCCCAAAAAAAAAAAAAAAACACCCAACCCCAACAAAAACATCTCAGGCCCTTCTGGCTTTTGTGTCTTGTGCAGACCAAAACTGTTAGAATCCACATCCCACCTCTCCTTGGGTCTGAGATTGCATGCTGGGTATATTCAATCATGTCATCCATACTACTGGTCTTTGCTAACCCATTCTGCAATGGATGGATGAGATTTTACTGTATGTGTGGGCGGTGGTGTGGGATAGACTGGTGGTAAGAGCATTGCACTGGGGAAGCCTGGGATAGAGCCACCACCAAGACGCCTGTTCAAGGGGATTTCCCCCCTAAAGTTAACATCAGCGCCATGCCAACTCCACTCCCCTGAAAGTCCTTTGGATGTGACAATAAACCAAGGCCCCTTGAGCGAATGCACACACAACGTTTTGCACACAGGTTAAAACCAGCTCTGCCTTTCTGAAGAGTAGGCCATTTGTGCTGGTAAGAATGGATGCCCCCCCCCCCCCCCTACCAAAGCAACCCACACATGGCACACTGGTGTCATGCTCAGACATCACCCTTGAAGTAGGAATGCAGGTACCTTAATGAGGGGCAAAACTATAGGGTTACCAACCATCTACTAGCCCTTCCCTTCATATCACCCACTACTGGGTTACAGTACCCTAGCATACAAAATGTGTACAGTGCACATGTACTGAGCAAGAGGGATTTTCTCCCTTAAGGATAGTGTTATTAAACCTTTGCTTACCTGCCTCAGTTCACAGTTCATAAAGCCCTCTGGCTATTCAATCTCCTTGTGTTCTCTAAGGCATTATTAAAACTGAAAGGTGATCCAGTTTCAAGTTAAAAGATGCACACTTCTTTGACAACTTTGTTGTCAAGTGTGTATGGAAAATGTTATGCAAAGTCTTTCAGTTTCAGTGTATGCAACACCTGGATCTGTCGAACCACTCCAAACTGCCTGCGTAAACAGCCCCACAGACCACAGAGGATCTTCTACAGATCTCACTCCCCTTGCATCAGAGGAGAGAAAACCCTTTCTGCCTGCAGGATGCACGCACACACACACAACACACTTTCTCTCTCAACAAAATACTGAGACACAGGTATTTTATTGTTTTAAAATCAAACATGGCATAAGATAGCAACCATCATCATTCCAAACTTCTATTTTCCAGTTTGCAAGTGCAAGCTGCTTATCAACTTTTCCTTTTCTTAAATGGAAAAAAAACCCCAAACCTAAGATGTAGCCCTCCCACCCCCCCCCCCCTCTCTTTTAAGCTGTAAATAACTTGTGTTTATGCACATGAAAGCAATGTTAAAAATCTATCTAACGGACCAAATCAATGATACCTCAGGTAAAAGCTGTAATAGATTGTTAAGCACTTTCAACACTCACACAATTAATTTTTGTTTGTAAAGGTTTTTTTTGTTTTTTAAAATTTTTAAAAAAATTTTTATTTAAAAGATGACTGTAACCATTTTAGAGACGAAACACTGAATCAGCTGACATGCTAAACATGGACATCAGATTCACTTTCATAAAAATGAAAATAAGTTGTACAAAATCTTGCTTTCTTTCACACTAAATCAATTGGCAGACATGTTAAGAAAATCTGTTCGAAAGGAGGGAAAAACAAAGATAACTCCTTCATGATGTAAGAGTTGTTTTTCCTCTGCTCTACAGTTGACTCTGGTCATAAATATCAAACTGGGCAGTTCAGCTGGGAAGCATTGGCCATAGATGGGAAATGCTTTTAAACCTAATACATTATATTTTTCACATACTGTACTTTAACCATTTCTCTATGAATAACCCGCTATAGGGCAACCAACTACTAACCCTTCCCTTTGTATCACCCACCACTGGGTTACAGTAGCAAGCATACAAATGCGCAAAGTGCACCTGTGGGAAAGAGGGGTTCTTAACCCAGATGTAGGGATAGTGTAAATCAATCAACTGATTATGTCCATAAAAGTTTTTTTTTTTTAAAAGCCGGAAAAAACCCTATCTTCAATAACAGTAGAAACAGGGATATTAATACTGTCTTATGGAACGACAGTAAATACAAAACATTATGTTTTGCTTTCTCACATGGATCTATCAGTGGTCTAGAGATAACGCGCCTACCTAGAAGGCAAAAAGTCCAACTCAGAAGTGTGCGGTGGTTAAAACCCTGTTTGGGCCCCAAACTTCCCCCCGTTCATTAGACTATGAGTGGTGGTCTGGGTGCTAGTCCTTCGGATGAGATGATAAACTGAGGTCCCGTGTATTACACAAAATTATTTAGTGCATGTAAAAGAACCTACAGCAACAAGAGAGTTGTCCTTGGCAAAATTCTTGTAGAAAAAAAGCCACTCTGATAGGGAAACATATACACTTGAAGACAGGAAAAGAAAAAAAAAAAGGGTGGCGATACTCTTGTGGTGACGCACTTTCCCCACAGAGAGCAGCCCGAATTTTACACAGAATAATCTGCCATGATTTAACCTTTTTCATCCCACACAAAACTGAGCATAGCCCATTCTCCAGCCAAAGTAATCTGCCATGACTTAACCTTTTTCATCCCACACAAAAACTGAGCATATCTCATTCTCCAGCCAAAGTCATTTTTGAGCGGTGACTGCTGAGGGAGGGTAAGGTCAGAAAAATATTCTGTAACATTTTGTTTCTCAATAATTGTTCGTCATCTGCATCGCACACAAAGTTTTAAAAATCATTTAATTTTATTTATTTACTTTTTTGCATTGAACACAAAGTTGACATGTGGCACAAGAAGAACCAAGATTAATCTCCCTTCATATTATCAACGAAAGTTAGCGAGGCAAACCAAAGCTATTCATCAAAACTGAAAGTAAGATCAAGACGCAAGTCCCTCATTACGCAGGCTCTGTGAAACAAGGGAGTAAGTCACAAGGGGCTCGTGCCCCAGGAAGAAATGTGTTAAAGTGATGTAAAAAAAAAAAAAAAAAAAAAAAAAAAAAAAAAAAAAAGGGAAAAATATCGCTTTCTCACATTGCCACACGTTTTTTTCATTTTGCCATGTGTTGCCAATCATACTATATAAGTGAAGAGACAGGACATCCAAGCCTTTTTGACTCCAGTGTTTTTGTCCTGCATCTTTCTTCAGAAAAAATTTGCCTGACTGATATTCATTGTGAGTGTGTGTGTGTGCGCATATGTGTGTGCATGTATGTGTACACTTTATCCTTCTATAGAATTAATATTTCCCTTCACACAAATAAAACACAAAAACAAAAAAAATCCCCAAAAAGGTGAACAACAATGTAAGTGCACATGGACACACACTAAAATACTTTCTGTCCCTGGTATTCTTTTCTTTTTCACTATATTTTTTCAAATTTATCTCTGACCCCCCCCCAAAAAAAAAAACAACAACAAACTTTCCCCCTTCTTATTGCTTCTCAAACTCTTTGAGCGTTTCCATTCTTTCATCATTTAAAAAAAAAAAAATATTTTCTATTTATTCTTTCATCATCTTGTTTCCATTCGTTTTCACAGAAGTCACTTTTTTTTCTTCTCTCTGGCTGTCTCCTTCTCTCTCTCACACACACACACATACACACACACATTATGCCCCTTTTTTGTTTTTGTCTGTCAACATCACTTTACTCTTCATCATCTCTTAAACCCTACCCAAGCAAATCATAAAATCCATCAGTCAATAATGAACGGGTCTTCAAGCCTCCTGCAAACGGTAGTTCTACAGAAAGCGTCACGCTCCTCTCCACATCACATAATTATGGCATTCACACAGTTCAGAAGACTTAAAAACACATTTAGTGCACACTTTGTCACCTCCATTTCGGACCACAACAATGCAAGTGACCCATCTGTCATGAACAGGATATCAGAGTCAAACTAAAAGGATTCACATAAATTGATCACTTTCATCAGCACTGAGGATGAAACCGCACCAGTCAAAAACAAAAGGTCATAAATTTCTTCAATAATCACCATACAAACTACATTATCATGATTCTTTATCTAACATGTGAAATACTGAAAGTTGAACTATTTCAAAATAGAGCATTTGGAAAAAAAAGAGAAACAAAAGAAATAGAGTATTTGGTTTACAATAAACTGAATTAGCTCAAAAACAAAACATAGCACCAACACCTGAAATGAGCACAAGACTACAACCTGAAGTATTTCATTTTGTTGTTTAACACCCACCCCCTCCCCACCCCAAACAACAACCCCCCCCTTACTCTAACCAGAAGGCCCTACCAGGATTGTCATCTTTTTCAATTCAGTTCTCAAACTCACATCAACATTCATTTCAAGTTCCAACTCAACAGTTACCAATACCCTCAAGTATCAATTACCCCCAACCTAGACAAAAAAGTAATAAAAAAAAAAAAAAACCCAAACAAAAACAAAAAAACTCCAACCATGAAATGTAATCCTTACAACACGTAATATCAGGCTGTGCTGAGGATATCAGTCATTAAAAAAAAAGAAAAAAAAAAAAAAAGATATCACTTACCATCCCCAGATGTAAAGAGTTGATCAAGATAACAGAACTTTGAAAGAAAAGAAAAATACATGTGAAAATGCCACAATACGCATATAACACTGCAGACTGGACATAAACCCCTTACCCTACCCCAACATGAAAAAAAAAAAAACAGTACAAACAAAATGTCATCATCTGTGTTATGAGAATAGTGTTGCTTAACTTGCCTAAAAAATGGCAGGAAATGGACTGGAGAGAGAGAGAGAGAGAGAGAGGAGAGAGAGAGAGAGAGAGAGAGAGAGAGAGAGAGAGAGAGGGAAAGAGAGAGAGAGAGAGAGAGGGAGAGAGAGAGAGGAGAGAGAGAGAGAGGAAAGAGGAAGAGAGAGGAGAGAGAGAGGGGAGGATGGGTGGTGGGTGGGGGAGTGGAAACAAACAGAGCAATAGAAAAGAAGAAATTTATAACACAGGATTTTCAGAAGGTGGGAATATCATGGACACTGAGAGTACCCCATGGAGTACAGGTGAACGAAAAAAGATCAGATACCTCTATTTCTCATCCATCTCCACTTTTATCCACACTTTCTTCTCTGTGTTTTCTGTGCGATAATACTCTTTCCAACAGAACATGGATAACATTGCACATGAACCTCCACACACAAGCTACAAAAATGATCTTTGGTCAAGTGGAGGGTTATCACTGGTTATTTGACCCTCTGTGTTTAAGAAACCTTGCTGCGCAAGCTGCAGTGGATAGGCATTCCACCATAGAGAAAAAAAACAACTGGACTAACCATGCTCAAGGAACAGTGTACAAACCTTCATTATTTACTGCCCGTTTCATCCATACAGGCAACAACACTGGAATTCATTTTTCAGCTGTATTTGAATCACAAGTCAAACAATACTAGCACAAAAACTCACAGGCCTACTGATTAGAGTTGGATGCAGATTGTTGTTGGGGCACATATTTGGTCCTTTTTTTCCACCATAAGTTTCTAAAGTAAAGCATTAATTTTCATAAAATTAGCATTGAAGTTTATTTGAGCAATGGTCAGTGCAAATGATTTGCTGCTTTTTTTTCGCTGACACATTTTACTTGGAGGCAGGCATATGATCCACTGCCTGGCTTTCAGTGTACCATTTTGTAGTCATCAGTTATAACAAATATATTTTTGATACTATGATGCTATTCTTGTGGAAAAGAGTGCACACAGTGAATGGTATATCATTTTACTTATTTTATTCACCATATCAAGGTGATAGATCTGCAACAAGCTAGCATGCAGTCAAGGGTGTTAACTGGGTTTTGTCATGTTTACTCCCCATGACATTACACAAAACAAGCATCCAAGATTTCTAAACATACCATTACCAAGACGGTATCTTCTAATGAGCTTATTTCCGACAATCAGCTCACTATACTTCATTTTAAAGCCCTTTCTCTTCCAAGATCAGGTCACACACATACCACAACTAAAAAAAAAATCATAAACCTGCACATATACCAAACCCTTGTATCCTGATCAGTCAAGCTGCAACATTACAGCCGACAGAACAGACTAGGTCTGAAGTCAAGATTCCTGAGTAGAAGAACCTTGATACAAAAGGATCCTTACAGAGTGTAGCTTTAAAACTACCGATGAAATTGTCACCATCACATTTCACCTTCATGAGCACAATAAAGCTCACAAACTACAGATGGTTTACTTCAGTCGCACTATTACTCACCTTTTTTCATGCATGCATCAATATTCCAACAATCCTTTAACAGTCAATCAAGTAACACACGTACACCAATCACTCTATCAAGCAGTTGTCTATGTGAGCATTAATCTCCTCGTTCCAAGTGCCGGCAGAAAACTTCATGCCACAGATAGGACACCTCTTCTCCTTCTCTTCTTCATCGGCTGTGGTGTTGTTGGGTTTTACCGACAGCGCCGACTTTGGTTGTTTGCCATCTTTCTGCTTGCTCTTCTGAGGTTTTCTTTTGCCTCTGGTTTTTTTGACACTGGGACTGAAATCAGGATCCTCTTCACTGTTTTCATCTGTTTGTGCTTTTGCCTGCGCTGATACCTGACATTTCCTTTTCCGCCCTCTCTTCTTTGGTGGTGGGGTGGAGGCAGCTTCTTGTTCTTTGTCCAGCGGTTTGCTTTCAGGGCTGGAATCCTCTGTTTCAAGTTTCTGCTCTGATTTTCCCCTTGTTTCTTCAGCAGGTGACACTATCACTGAGGCATTATCACAGGGCTTTTTCGATTCCTCCACTTTCGCAGGTGGTACGTCTTCAACATCTTTCTGATCATCTGAATCTTCATCAATTTCGATACACTCTTTCTTCTCCTTAGCCCCTGCTGATTCAGGATTAGAATCGGCATTTTCAGCTTTGCAGTCTGCACTCAGATTGTCACTGCTTCCATGAGGGCTTCTTCACGCTCACTTCAGGTTTGGGCTGCTCTTCACAAAGCTCTGCTTTTATGGACGTGTTCTGTTTGGGTTTGAAGAAACTCTTGATGGTGACTGGGGGCTTAGTGCCCTGGCTCGCTGTTTGGGGTTGACAGGACTGACAGTCGTCCACTTTGGCCTGACTGTAGATGAAGGGTTTCTCCTGGGGTGAGAATGATGGGGGTGTGGAGGAAGGGCCTGCTCCTGTCTGGCTCACTGAGGCTGTCTGACCTGAGGTAGCCGCCATCTGCTGTTTGTAGCCATCACCTGCACAACAAGCACTGATCAGTAACTATGTGATGCGAGTATTCAATAACAAAACCACCTCATCCTCCACTCCCAACATACAGAAACCAGGGGAAATTCACCAACACATGCAGTAACTTAAAAACACCTGCCTTTTGTCTTCCTTGCACTATCATAACATTTTATTATAAACACACTAAGTACATAGCATTAAAGTGTGAATCAAGGATAAGATTTACACACTATACAGTTTAGATAAATAAATATTTTGAAAAATATAGGGCAGATGCAAACTGACACTTGATTAAGTAAATTCAAATTTCTAAACAAGAAAGATCCCTGAAATGATTTAAAAACAAAATCACAACATGTAATGCGCAACAATATATTAACCTTTAGCACGCTGCAGGCGCATCGTGTCGCCGAACGAATTATTTCCCTTGCATCTGCAGGCGCACTGTGTCGCCGAACATAGGGTGTTTAAACTTCGCGGTTCATTGGCTGATATTCCCTTACTATTAATAGCAATAGACGTCACTTTCGATTCAAAACGAGGCTAGAGTTTCCTCTGCTGGCAGCCATTTGCATTTTCTTCAACACAACACGCGACAGTGAATTTTTGAAAAATAAAAATCAACTTTCGGGATTTGTCCATCACCAAAATGGCGGACACCGATTCGGAACGATTTTTGCTGGAAATATCCATCGAATCTGACTTAGAAAATGATTTTGAAGGCTTCAAACTTGTTAAAATAGACTTTGAAGTGACGGTAAGTGATCTAGGTCACAGTAATAGTGTTTCAAGTGAGATCGATGATGATCGCGAATACGATGTACCAAGCGGCCGTAAATATTTGTCGCTGGCCGGTATCATGGAAATTTTTGGTCGAAATGAGATGCCTGATGGTATTTCTGAAGGAAAAGTGTTTTAATTGTTTATAACCGATAAAATTATCACTTTGAGACTGACTGAAGTGCCACAGTCCGGTAGAAAATAATCGCGAAGACGATGTTCGTAATCGCCATGAAAACTTTTCGCGGATCGACTTCGACGAAACTTTTGGTCCAAAGGAGATACTTCGTGCTATTTATAAGGAATAACTGTTTTGTTTACTTCTAAAAGACGACATAATCACTTTATTAGTGACTGAAGTACAACAGTTTGGTAGATAGCACACAAAAACTCCATTCAAAGTGAAAAAATAGTAAGTCAACACGGTTCCGGTTTTTGTTTTTATGTCTGTTTTTTTTTTTTTTCAACGTCAAATCATGCATGCAGAACATATTGCCTTATATGAAAACATTCCTCATCCATTCTTTTATTAATATACAAAATATCAAGTCTCTACATTAAATTCATCCACTTTTATAAAGGTTCTAAACAAGTAGGTGCTCTCAGTTTTTGGTAACCGGAAAAAGAATGCAGGGAGAGAGGAAAGCGGTCACCAAAGAACACAGGGTGCTAAAGGTTAATGAGTGTGGATTAAACATAAATTTCCCCTTGCATCCTCTTGAACTCCACTGACATTTGCTAACAAAGAATTATCTAATAATTTATTTTCATTAGTTATTCTGGATTAAAAAAAAAAATCTTACAGCAAAAAAGGCAAGGAATGAAAGGAGAGATGGAAAAAAAAAGCATTGTTCTATAACTGTAATGATTTTATACATGACTGAGAAAATGATTCTGATGTACTGTACTGCCCAAGGACTGACTCAATACCTTTCCAACAGAAAATGAAAAAACCCACAAAACCCCCCACAGAAACAGCTTTGTTGAGGGTAGGAGATTGTGGAAAAGGTAAAGTTGAGAACAGATTAGACAAGACAGGCTGTGGCGCAGCAAAAGCAGAATGGTATCATTCTGATCATATCATTTTCATCAGTAAAACAGCCAAGTATCAGCTGTGACACAGTACAATTCTGACCCAGACAGATACGAGTGTGACAGCTGCTACAGGCAAAAAAGTGAAGCAGACGCTTGAATAAGGGCAGTGTGTTGCTTGTGCTTCAGTGTCTTAACAAAATGACTCTCTTCTCCACCTTTTTTTTTTTTTTTTTAAAAGATAGTTTGAATTCATTTTCAGGTTTGTTTGTGTTAAAGGGTTTGTTCTTGATTGAGGGAAGAATAAAAAAAATAAATAAATAAAGGGGAAAAAAAGGAAGGATAAGCAACATCTCCAATATGTTTCCAAAGCAGATATGCCAGCCAGTATGCAAATCACCTAAAAACTACAACAGATTTTCAAATAACCAATGAAACCACTACCAGAGAAATGAAAGATCTGACTGCTGGTTCCTCTGAAGTCGGAGTATGGCTGCCTATATAGCGAGGTACTTGAAAACAGTCATACATGCACACTTTTCATCCAATGTACTTCCTATCTCACAGTGATTCACATGTGGGATCAACGAGTCAAGAGTGCATAATCTGGGTGACTCCCAGGGTGTTAAGCTGGGAAACACAACCAATCCAATCATGTTGCTTATAGCCCCGCCGACCACACAGGCCACATCGAGGCTGTCACCTCGTCACTTTTTAAAACTCATATTAAAACTGTGCAACTATATACAGATTAAAATGGGGTATAAAACCAACTTCACTGTCCTTGCTTGTATCGACGCCTGGGTCAACCATTAGGGTCAGCCAAGGACGGCCACCACGTTGTGGGAAAACCCACATTGATCACACATAAAACACAACACAACAACTGCTGGTGACACACACGGTCAACTTACAGCTTGCACTCTCTGCATTCTCTCCTGTAGTTTCTGCTCTCGTAGTGTCCTCTCCACCTCAGGTATCAGCAATTCTGGGTAGCGTACCCCCACCACTCTCTCTCCTCCATCCACAGCTACCCTCACCACTCGCAGTCGACTCTCGAATTTGCTAAGGGCCAGAAAATAAGCAAACATTCCCCAATTAATGTCCAGGTATGCAGCACACTTAAGTATCATGTTAATTCTTCACCAAACACTGTCTTTTACATACAGGAAAATAAAAGCATACAAAACCTTAAAATAGAAAAATGAACAAGTGTTGCAGGTCCAAGCTGCTGTTTATTTAAGCTCAGATCTATGAAGATTTTAAGTCATCAAAAAAATTTTGCAGAAAAAGAGCAGATTTTTTTTTGTTATTGTTGTGGTGTATGTGCTTGAGGGGGCGGGATAGTTAAGTGGTCAGAGTGCTTGCTTTCCCTCAGTCAAGTTAAGAAGTGTTGTGCATGGTTACCAGTTGGATGGGTGACATTTTCGCGCCTTGGCTTCAGTACAGTACCTCCGTTTCACCAGCTGTAAATGGGTACCTGCCCTCTTAAGTGTCAGGGAGGGTTAAGCAGCGAGGAAGAGGAGATGGGTGCCGCCCCAATATGCTGGCCCTAGAGAAGCTGAGGTCTCTGATGCCTTGCTCCCTACAACCGCCTAGGTTATGGGACACCTTTACCTACCTTTATGTTCTTGACAGAAACTAGTTTCAGTTAGTTGAAATTCATGCTATTATCATTTTAAAAAAATTATTAGCCATTATGACATGTGTTGTACAAAAACTAGTTTCTGATAGTTGAAATTCATGCTTCTTTTGTGTTGTTGTTGTTTTGTTTTTTTAAGTTAAAATTCATGCTATTACTCTTATTGATTAAGTTAGTTAAAGTCTGTCTCGAGCCTAAGGCTCATCAGGCCGGTGCTTATCCCGGTTTCTGTGGCGTTAAGCGACTGAGGTCATAGACTCCCCCTGGATAGGACGCCAGTCTATCGCAGGGTTAACCCCAACACAAGGTTGGTACCCCTTTTACACCTGGTGGGGTGAGAAAATAGCCGTCAAGTGCCTTTTCCAAGGGCACAACGCCATAGCCTAAAGCTGGGATCGAACCCGCAACCTTTAGATTACGAGTCCAACGCCCTAACCACTAGACTACAGCGGCGGCTTTCTTATTGATTATCACTACCTTATTTTCTCTGTGTTGTATGCATGAAACAACAGTTGCTGACAGAAACTTAACACTGCAGACTGTGTATGACAAAAGTAGACGCGACTACCTCAGTCCCATCAGGGCAGCATTCCTGAGCAGCGTGGATTCCAGCACAGTCATGAGGCTGGCAATGTTGCCACACAGCAAGTGAAGCCGGTAACAGCGCTTCCCCACTGCAACCAACATCCACAACAACGCTGTGCAAATACACAATCAACAAATGCAACACATAATGAATACAGTTGGGTTTGTTATCATGTTACAGGTACACCAAAATGATTAAACCTTGATAGAAATCAAGTTATCATCCAGTGAACATACTATGGCTGCTAACTTAGTAACAGAAACCAAATTGGTCAAAAGTGTATTTGAAACAAGTTTCTGAAACGTTCAAGATAAATTTTGGCATGTCTGCAAAAAACAGTTCGCTCTCACAGGCAAATGTGTTATTATCCTCTTTAATATGGGGTGGGATGGGGGTGTGAGGGTGAGATAGCCTAGTGGTTAGAATGTTGCCCTCTCGATTTAAAGGCCCTGGATTGAGCCCAGGTTTAAACCACCCCTGAGACGCCCAATCGAGCGGACTTTTCCCCTAGAGTTGACATCAACACAGACTCCACTCCCCCGAAAGTCCTTCAGAGGAGACTATAAATCAAGACCTTATGTGATAACACATGCAGGACACTGTGCATGTGCATAAAACCAATTCTGTCACTAGGACAAATAGGAAATCCATGCTGGTAAAAACAAATGAAAAAAAAAATGTAAAAAAAAAATATGCATGCACACTGGTATTTTGTTTAGTTTTCATCCTTGAAGTTGAACTATGGCTACCTTAAATAGTGGGCCAAATCAGTTGCATTTACAAAAATCTCAATATTGGTGAACCTTGAAGCTCTAGCCGAGGAACTAACCCCCCTCCCCACCCCACGTCAAGCCTCTTTAATATGAAGGACCAAAAAAATAGTTACAGTTGATGGTCACCCTTAACCTTGTAAATGAGAATTGGCACACAGATCATCTCCCTTTGCCCAAAGTTGTGTGTGACAAAGAGTAGACCCCTTTACCTGTGCATGTATTTCTGTGTTTGCAGTGGCGACCGTGCATACAGCTGTCTTTGCTGGATGTGTAGCGATCTGTCCACCCCTTTTCTGCACAAGACACAAAAACTCATAGGTAAACTACTGAAACTGTTCATACAAACTGGTGATGTTGAATTCATAACAATTTTTTTTTTGGGGGTGAGATCAGATTTTCAGTTTTTTTCCTGTCATCAACTGTGATGTGATAGAGTCAATTGCGTAGTCTCAGGAAATTCATGACAGAATTCACTCCTAATCCAACATTGATTTCAACATAAACTGAATACATTAGAACATTC
>CM060320.1:43960631-43990631 GCA_030674155.1 Stramonita haemastoma | reverse complement strand
TTGTCATTTCAAGAGTCATGGCCAATGTAAATGCCATGCATGTTGTAATGCTGCACACATAAACAAAGAGAACACAGATACAACACAACTGAATAGAAAGGCTTCATGTCTACAGCCAATTTCATTCAGATATGATACTAAGTATTATAAAATACACCTCCACACTTATTACTCTAAAACTGGTAGTATGCCTAAGAGCTATCCATCTCTCTCAAATGACATTATAGTACTACACTGTACACAGCAATTACCCCCTCCTCCCCTGGTGATATACACGGAGCTATCCATCTCTCACAAATGACATTATAGTACTACACTGTACAAAACAATTACCCCCTCCTCCCCTAGTGATACACACAAGTGCGCGCGCATGCACACACACACACCACACACACACACACACACACACACACACACACACACACACACTCATCCTGACCAAAACAAAACCTAGAAACATTTACCAGGTTCTGTTTGGCAGTAGGAAGCCCCAGGATTCGATTGAGAAACTTGCTGACATCGCCCATAAACTTTTCGTCCACACGGGCGTAGCTTCTCAACGTGCTCTCCTCCACCAAACCCATCTGCACCAGGCACTCCTGTTCAAAAATGTCACAACCGTTCATTAAAAAAAATCTATAACAAAATACAGAGTACAAACCAGGCACTCCTGTTCAAAAAATACCACAACCGTTAATTAAAAAAAAATCTATAACAAAATACGCCGCCGCGGTAGTCGAGTGGTTAGGGCGTTGGACTCGTAATCTAAAGGTTGCGGTTCGATCCCAGCTGTCGGCTATGGCGTTGTGCCCTTGGAAAAGGCACTTTACGGCTATTTTCTCACCCACCCAGGTGTAAAAGGGGTACCAACCTTGTGTTGGGGGGTTAACCTGCGATAGACTGGCGTCCTACCCAGGGGGAGATCTATGACTCTCAGTCGCTTAGCGCCACAGAAACCGGGATAAGCACCGGCCTGATGAGCTTAGGCTCGGGACAGACTTTAACTTTTAACTTTAAACTATAACAAAATACAGAGTACAAACCAGGCACTCCTGTTCAAAAAATAACACGACCGTTAATTAAAAAAAATCTATAACAAAATACAGAGTACAAACCAGGCACGCTTGTTCAAAAATATCACAACCGTTTATTAAAAAAAAACACAACGAAATACAGAATACAAACTAACACACACTACCCCATCTTTAGCTGTGTTTATGCTATAAACGATGTGAAAAATTTATTACCTTTTTTGTTGTAGAACAAAGGGCTGTATGTATACTAATAGAAAGGACGGTTTCTTTCACAAAAGTACATCGTCTTAATGACATAAAAGTGTACTAAATGCAAAAAGAAAAAAATATGAACATTCTTTTGCAAAACTTGACAGAAGAACCTCCCACTCCATGAAATGATTAAAAGTCTTGAAAATGAACTAAAACAAAAATTGAACTGACTGAAGGAGGAGAAAACAAGTTACAATGCTGGCAGTTGTTCCAATAAATCATCTGGAATGCATTTAAAAAACAGATCAGCATCCATGCACTATTAAAAGATAGGTGGTGTACCTGCAAGGTTGTGTTGAACTCTGAAAAGTCTCCAGAAGTTAGCTTGGACAACGAAACCCCTGGAGCCAGTTGTTGCTGTTAAGAAAAACAAAACAGATTTTTCGTGGGTTTTTTGCTTTTCTTCAACAAAATCACAACATTATACATAACAAATTATGCAAGAATGACTCTTCATGTTTCTTGTTTGGTAGTTTAAAAAAACAACCTGTAATAATCAGTGTAAATATGGTCGCATTTTCTAACTGACATGTGTTAACTGAATGATAAAAGCCTAGATGCATAACAAGTGACTGAATACAGTGGCTAAACACAGTGAGGCTAGATATACACAACAGCTTAATATGTACAGACAGACTAAATACAGTGGCTATACACACAGATATACACAATAGCTAAACACAGAAAGACTCAATACAGTGGCTATTCACACAGATATGCACATTAGCCAAACACAGAGAGACTAAATACAGTGGCTATACACATGGATACGCACAATAGCTAAACACAGAGTGACTGAACACAGTGGCTATACACACAGATATACACAATGGCTAACACAGAGTGACTAAATACAGTGGCTAGACACACAGAGGCTAAATATACAGTAGCTAAACACACAAAGACTAAATACAAAGTGGCTAAACACACAGTATCTGAACGCAGAGCGACCACAACAGAGACTAAACGCTGACCTGGCAGATGCAGTTGTACAGTGTTCTGAGAGCAGAGCGGCCATAGGGAGTGTCGAAGTTGAACTCTTTCAGGTCAGCACCTGTGGCTGCTCGTCTGTCTCCCTTTGTTAACGCCCCTGTCACACAAACCAATGGGCACTGCAGTATTTCATTTTTTATATTTTATACCACTTTATGTCACAGCAGATTTCTCTGCATGAAATTCGGGCTGCTCTCCCCAGGGAGAGCGCATCGCCACAAGTACAGCGCCTACCCATTATTTTTTTTCCCTCAGGGATGGTGTCTAAACACGACACCTGTTTGCATGCTGGTTTTTTATAATTATGAGAAGCGATGAATGTTACAGGCTTAAACACTGCTTTCTTCTGTATGGTACAGGGTCAACAAGAATAACGTAACAAAGTATGCTGTAAACTGAAAACAACTACATTGTTATATTTCATGATGTAATTACATTTCACACAAAATTCTTTTATGTCTGACAATTTTTTTCCAGCAACAAACCTAACAACACATAACACAGTTACAAGGACAGGAATGTTTAAAATATTATTTATTTGAAAAAATCCACAAATTCCCCCCAAACCCAAAACCAATCCTACAAGAAATATTTCAAAATATCACAAAATATGCATACCACTAAGTTATAATTGTGAAAATTAACCTGGAAGCAGGGATGTTTGATGACTAAGCTTGTAACCATCGAAAAAAAAAGAAACAATTCTGAATATCTGCCCACAAATCTTCTGAGCCCATAATTTTATACTTCTGTCACAAAAAAAGCTCACCCAAGGACTGGAGTCGACGAGCAACAGCAGCAGCAAAGCGCCTTTCTCCCCTAGATCTGTTGTCAGCAGCTTGTACAGTGGACCACTGCAACCATACACACACGCACGCATGCAGCACGCACACATGCACACACACACAAGGCATTTTTCAAAATCTGTTACATACACGCACACACACACACACACCGATTTTTTCTTTTCTTTTCTTTAGATAGATGGCTTGATGGAAAAAAAAAGCAGATTGCTGCTTACTCAATGTACCATCTGGAAATAAAAATTTGATTGATTGATTGATTGATTATGAATTGGAACAGATGACAAAATTGACAAAAATGCATACACGCGGGATATGGATTAAAAAACAACCACATGACTGCTTATTCCATTATCCTTGAAATAAAAAGAAAAAAACAAACGAAAAAAAAACAACACACAGAGAGAAAAAAAAAAATTATTTACACTACACATTCCTCTCCACAAAGGGCATGTTGACAGCATGACATAAAGTGATATAAATAAATAAATAATAGATAAATAAATAAATGTTCTTTCTTTACCTGCACTGGTTGGAGCGATGGGAACGCCCAGCTGCTGAACGGCTTTGTCAGCACTCCAGGGCAACTCCATGGTGATGTGAACACGTCGCTCTTGTTCTCCGCACGTTCGTCAGAATGCAGCGATATTCCTGAAAATCACAACTCTCTTTACTAGCTGGCTGTGTTGGGTGGATGTGTTGTGCCTGGTCTTGTCCTGTGATTGTAACTCTGCAGGAGGTTTGTTGCTGGTCTCAGTTCTGACTTTAGGTAGCTCAACAGACAGTTCATACATTTTTTTTTTCCAGATGGCATGAAAAAAGATAGATTAGGCTGGGTAGGAAGAAAGTAAGCATGAGAGAGAGAGAGAGATGAGAAATGAGTGGTAAGGATTAGTGATGAACAAAAGAGTGATACACAAGGGAGAAATTTCTGACATTTCAATTCAACTTCAATTCATTCAACTCTTTTATTGTCCTCTATCAAGGAAATTTGTTTTACAGTGATTAAAAGCATATCTAAACAGCTAATAAGAAATAGACAAATAATTGAACACACAGAAAGATATAACATGTTTAACACACACACAACTTTATTAACAAATCTGTTAGAACGATAAACTATTCAACACTACTAATAGTTAAAAATCTATAAATAGACTGCACATGTAAAGGTAACATTGTTAAACACTACAACCCGCTGCGCACCCCAGAAGGTGGGGATACTGTTTATACCAAGTCCACAAGTGGGGGTTTACAATCTGATAGCAGACATGTCGAGAAATCCCTGTAACAGACATCTATGTGTACTGTTTTCACATCACTGATCAAAACAATTTGCAGCAATATTCCACAGATCTTGCACTATACAAGTTATCATGATAAATTATACCAGCACAGAAGGTGCTCACATCAACATTGGATGATATGTTAACTATCAAATATAATTTAAGTGATGTCTGTGACTGATTCATTTCATTTTTGAAAACCTTAACAAGGCTTTTCGGGGCAGCCACAACCAAAGCTGCAACATAGTTGATGCACTAATGATCTATGGTTAACATGCATGGTATAGTTACAGTTTCAACATCTAGAAACACAGTGCCCACACATTTAACACAGGAATTCCTTTAACCATTAAAAAATAAAATAAAATAAAAGAATTTTGATCACCAGGTGTTCAATGATCCCTTTGAGCTTAAACCAATCTTAACAAATTATATATCAGGATACACAAGCTTGTCTTGATGCACATGCCTTTCAATTAATGTGCATGAAATAACAAATCTCTATTTTGTGTTCATTGCTGTGCCTATTTAGAAAATGGAAAAGTTCATAAAAAAAAAGACATAGTTTTAGTTTCTAAATTTACTGCCTAACCTCTGTAAGCAAGTGAACAAAAAAGCAATTTCCCTTTTAGTAACTGGACATACTTTCATATGATAATCAGATACACAGCAGAAAAAAAGAGATAATAGTACAATGATAGTAAAGAGAAAAAAAAGAGAATAGTACAATAATAGTAAAGAGAAAAAAAGAGATAATATAAAGAGAAAAAAAAGAGACAATAGTAAAGAGAAGAAAAGAGACAATAGTACACTAATAGTAAAGAGAAAAAAAAGAGACAATAGTACACTAATAGTAAAGAGAAGAAAAGAGACAATAGTACACTAATAGTAAAGAGAAAAAAAAGAGATAATAGTAAAGAGAAAAAAAAGAGACAATAGTAAAGAGAAGAAAAGAGACAATAGTACACTAATAGTAAAGAGAAAAAAAAAGAGATAATAGTACACTAATAGTAAAGAGAAAACAAAAAGAGATAATAGTACACTAATAGTAAAGAGAAAAAAAAGAGACAATAGTACACTAATAGTAAAGAGAAGAAAAGAGATAATAGTACACTAATAGTAAAGAGAAGAAAAGAGATAATAGTACACTAATAGTAAAGAGAAAAAAAGAGATAATAGTGAAGAGAAGAAAAGAGATAATAGTACACTAATAGTAAAGAGAAAAAAAGAGATAATAGTAAAGAGAAGAAAAGAGATAATAGTAAAGAGAAGAAAAGAGATAATAGTACACTAATAGTAAAGAGAAAGAAAAGAGATAATAGTACACTAATAGTAAAGAGAAAAAAAAGAGACAATAGTAAAGAGAAAAAAAAAAAAGAGACAATAGTAAAGAGAAGAAAAGAGATAATAGTAAAGAGAAGAAAAGAGATAATAGTACACTAATAGTAAAGAGAAAAAAAAGAGACAATAGTACAATAATAGTAAAGAGAAAAAAAAGAGATAATAGTAAAGAGAAAGAAAAGAGATAATAGTACACTAATAGTAAAGAGAAAAAAAAGAGACAATAGTACACTAATAGTAAAGAGAAAAAAAAGAGACAATAGTACACTAATAGTAAAGAGAAAAAAAAGAGATAATAGTAAGGAGAAAAAAAAGAGATAATAGTACACTAATAGTAAAGAGAAAAAAAAGAGACAATAGTACACTAATAGTAAAGAGAAAAAAAAGAGATAATAGTACACTAATAGTAAAGAGAAAAAAAGAGACAATAGTACACTAATAGTAAAGAGAAAAAAAAGAGATAATAGTAAGGAGAAAAAAAAGAGATAATAGTAAAGAGAAAGAAAAGAGATAATAGTACACTAATAGTAAAGAGAAAAAAAAGAGATAATAGTAAGGAGAAAAAAAAAGAGATAATAGTAAAGAGAAAGAAAAGAGATAATAGTACACTAATAGTAAAGAAAAAAAAGAGATAATAGTAAGAGAAAAAAAAAGGGTAATAGTAAAGAGAAAGAAAAGAGATAATAGTACATAATAGTAAAAGAAAAAAAGCGATAATAGTAAAGAGAAAGAAAAGAGATAATAGTAAAGAGAAAGAAAAGAGATAATAGTACACTAATAGTAAAGAGAAGAAAAGAGATAATAGTACACTAATAGTAAAGAGAAGAAAAGAGATAATAGTAAAGAGAAGAAAAGAGACAATAGTAAAGAGAAGAAAAGAGACAATAGTACACTAATAGTAAAGAGAAAAAAAGAGACAATAGTAAAGAGAAGAAAAGAGACAAGTACTAATAGTTAAGAGAAAAAAAGAGACAATAGTACACTAATAGTAAAGAGAAAAAAAAAGATAATAGTAACTAATAGTAAAGAGAAAAAAAAGAGACAATAGTACACTAATAGTAAGAGAAAAAAAAGAGATAAATAGTAAAGAGAAAAAAAAGAGATAATAGTACACTAATAGTAAAGAGAAAAAAAAGAGACAATAGTACACTAATAGTAAAGAGAAGAAAAGAGATAATAGTAAAGAGAAAAAAGAGATAATAGTACACTAATAGTAAAGAGAAAAAAAAAGATATGTAAGAAAGAAGAGATAATAGTACACTAATAGTAAAGAGAAAAAAAGAGATAATAGTAAAGAGAAGAAAAGAGATAATAGTACACTAATAGTAAAGAGAAAAAAAAGAGATAATAGTAAAGAGAAGAAAAGAGATAATAGTAAAGAAAGAAAAAGAGACAATAGTACAATGATAGTAAAGAGAAGAAAAGAGATAATAGTACACTAATAGTAAAGAGAGAAAAAAGAGACAATAGTCACTAATAGTAAAGAGAAAAAAAGAATAATAGTAAAGAGAAAAAAAGAGATAATAGTACACTAATAGTAAAGAGAAGAAAAGAGATAATAGTACACTAATAGTAAAGAGAAAAAAAGAGACAATAGTACACTAATAGTAAAGAGAAAAAAAGACAATAGTACACTAATAGTAAGAGAAAAAAAAGAGACAATAGTACACTAATAGTAAGAGAGAAAAAAGAGATAATAGTACACTAATAGTAAAGAGAAAAAAAGAGATAATAGTAAAGAGAAGAGAAAAAAAGAGAATAATAGTACACTATAGTAAAGAAAAAAAAGAGAAATAGTACACTAATAGTAAGAGAGAAAAAAGAGATAATAGTACACTAATAGTAAAGAGAAAAAAAGAGATAATAGTAAAGAGAAGAAAAGAGATAATAGTAATAATAGTAAAGAAAGAAAAGAGATAATAGTACACTAATAGTAAAGAGAAAAAAAGAGATAATAGTACAACTAATAGTAAGAGAAAGAAAAAGAGAAATAGTACACTAATAGTAAAGAGAAGAAAAGAGATAATAGTAAAGAGAAGAAAAAGAGATAATAGTACACTAATAGTAAAGAGAAAAAAAGAGACAATAGTACACTAATAGTAAAGAGAAAAAAAGAGACAATAGTACCTATAGTAAAGAGAAAAAAGAGATATAATAGTAAAGAGAAAAAAAGAGATAATAGTACACTAATAGTAAAGAGAAGAAAAGAGAAATAGTACACTAATAGTAAAGAGAAAAAAAGAGATAATAGTACACTAATAGTAAAGAGAAGAAAAGAGACAATAGTACACTAATAGTAAAGAGAAAAAAAGAGAAAAAGTACAAATAGTAAAGAGAAAAAAGAGATAATAGTAAGAGAAGAAAGAGATAAAGATATAGTAAGAGAAAAAGAGACAATAGTAAAGAAAAAAGAGAAATAGTACAATAATAGTAAAGAGAAGAAAAGAGATAATAGTACACTAATAGTAAAGAGAAGAAAAGAGATAATAGTACAATAATAGTAAGAGAAAAAAAGAGACAATAGTAAAGAGAAGAAAAGAGAAATAGTACAATAATAGTAAAGAGAAAAAAAGAGATAATAGTACACTAATAGTAAAGAGAAAAAAGAGATAATAGTAAAGATAAATAAAAGAGAAAAATAGTACACTAATAGTAAGAGAAGAAAAAAGAGAAGTAGTACATAATAGTAAAGAGAAAAAAAAGAGATAGTACACTAATAGTAAAGAGAAAAAAAAGAGATAATAGTAAAGAGAAAAAAAGAGATAATAGTACAATAATAGTAAAGAGAAAAAAAAGAGACAATAGTACAATCAAGTGAAATATACAAATTCCATGTATTATTATTATTTAATTATTTTGTTTGAGTGCAGCAATCAGATACCTGTGCTGGCAGCATCCGAGATAATGGCGACCAGTTTCTTGCCTGCCATGAAGTGGTTTCTCTGAAACAAGACGCCAACACCACTTCACATAACTGTCCAGACATCCTGCTTTTCATATTTTCTCAACAACATGCAAACTTTTGTCTAAATGGAAATGTTCTACAAAATAAGTGTGGTTCTAGCAAACATACATTACAAAACACAGTGCTCTGACAGGATAAGCAATGACAACAACATCTGGAAAACAATATATTTATATGCATACGCACTCTCGTGAACACACACACACACACACATGTACTGACTGAAACTTGAGAGTGAAACTATCAGTTCGACAGTTATGAGTGTCAGTATGAATGTAGCCTTTATAGTTGTCAATTCTAGTCTTAGGTTTCACATGGACGCATTCTTATGGGCAAGAATCAGTACACTAAACATTCATACTGAACAGTCAAACCTTCAGTCACCCCCAGCACTGACCTCTTTCACGTTCAGGTTCTCCAAGCCTGCGTGGATCCCTGGCACCGACCTCTCCTCATACGTGGGTTTCTGGTGGGGCCATCGACCGATGCGAACCATGCGCACTCCCACTCCGCCCTGTCATCTCCGCCACACACCTTGTCCGGGCCCCCCAGCTGGTCTATCAGCTCATCCAAGCAGCTACACACAGAGGGAAAACGCAGGGGATGGATAGCCTAGTGGTCTATCAGCTCATCCAAGCAGCTACACAGAGGGAAAAACAGAGGGGGACGGATAGCCTAGTGGTCAGAACACTGCACTCGCAATTTGATGACCCGGGTTCGATACCCGTTCGAGGGATTTTTTGTCTGGAGTTAACATCAGTGCTGACTCCACTCCCCCCAAAAGTCCTTCGGATGAGACTTTAAAAACCGAGGCCCTGTGTGCGAACGCATGCAGAACATCTTGCGCACACGTTAAATCTTGTTCCACTTTTTGTAAGAGTAGGCCATTGTCTGCTGGTATTGCATTATCCTCGATATAAAAGAAAAAAATTATATAAAAAAAGTAAAACAGTCTGACAATCAGTACATACAAGGAAAACCGATAGGATAAACATTCCCAATGTCAGAATGTGGTTACCTTCATGGTAGGTATAAGACATGCTGAATTCATCACTTATCCATCACCAAACCAAATGCACATTTATGCCATTAATAATACTTGAATAGACATAAAAGAGAAATAAAATGAACAGAAAAACAGAGGAAGAAAGAAAAAAGAAAAAGCAACAAAACAGGAAAAAACACAGCGTAAACAAAGGCAATCCCACCCTTCCACTCCCCTTCACACACACACACACACACACACGCAAACCCAGCCAGCATCAAACCACCACAACAAAAAGTAAAAATATAAGCAAGGGAACAGGGTTTTTGTACCTGTCAGGTAAAGTGATCTGCGTGGTGAAATCCAGAAGCATCTGTTTGGCCTTGGCACTCCATTCCTCTTCCACTGGTTCTGTGCCCGGGTTCCCAGTCTGTTCACACAGGATAGCAGAGTGAAACTTGGGTGAAAAAAGGTGTGAGAACACAGACACAGAGAGAGAGAAGGGAAAGAGGAAGAGGGAGAGAGGAAGAGGGAGAGAGAGAGGGAGAAAGAGAGGGAGGGGGGGGGAGAGAGAGAGAGAGAGAGGAGAGAGAGAGAGAGAGAGAGAGAGAGAGAGAGAGAGAGAGAGAGAGAGAGAGAGAGAGAGAGAGAGAGAGAGAGAGAGAGAGAGAGAGAGAGAGAGAGAGAGAGAGAGACAGAGAGAGAGAGAGAGAGAGACAGAAGGAGAGAGAGACAGAGAGATGGGGGAAAGGAGTAACAGACAGTACATATACAGTAAATATATACATACACATAGTTCACAGACACGCTTCCAAATAACATTGTTAAAAAAAAGTGAGACAGAGAACAATTCAGTCCACATACCCTGTGAGTGGGGAAGTGTGATCTGACGAAACTTTTGATCGTTTCCCGACAAACGGAGGAAAACTTGTCGGGTCCATCCAGATCATACTGCACCATGTCCGAGTCCAATGCTGCCTGTTAGCCAGTGCACAAAGATGATTATTACAGAGTGAAGTGATGGTCTGGCCATCTTCCCAAACTGATTAAGTAAAAGCCACTTCAATCTGCGATAAAAGTCATAATGCATGACACAAAATAAGACAAAAGAGGAAAAAAACAGAGTAAGGGAGGAGGAAGATACATACACCCTCACATACACACACACACACACACACACTCTAAAACACCCACACACACACCCACACTCTAATACACACAAACTCTAACACATATACACACAGACAGATAGATAGACACATCCCCACTCTAACCCCCCCCCCCCCACTCTAACACACCCCACACACACACACACACACACACACACACACACACACACACACACACACACACACACACACAGAGAATCACTTTCTTGATATAAATTTACTCTTGTCCCTGTTCACGAAAGATTAAAATCTGTCACTAAACACAACAAAAATTTCATAACAGGCTGGAAGTGAGGGCACTGAAAGACTGGGGTACAGAAAATAATGGGGTGAAGGCTAGGAAGAGAAGACTGGCTAACAACGTTGTAGTAATCATACAACCTAAAACTTGCCAGACAGCTTTCAACTGCCTCACCTGCTATAAAATTACACAAATCCACTCATCCTATTCCTATGAAGTCTATTGAGCATACACCTCTGCAGCTAGCCCCTTCTCTCCAGATTTCTCTCAGATACCTTTAAGGGTGTTTTTCTCAAAACGTGAATTTTTGGCTGCATCTGTTATTTGGCCTATCTGTAACTTCTGACCTAATAAAAATAATCTAATGAAATTTGGCATGCTGGTGTAGAAATGTGTGCTGAGTGCAATGGGACGGTTTGAACTCTGTAGCTGTTATAGTTTTTCAATACCATGGGATAAAAAAACCAAATGGGAATGAAATTTTTTATGCATTTTTGAAGAAAACAGAAAAATATACTTTATGAACTAAACCATATTTTTTGTGATCATTGCACACAGTGATGTCAAATCAAACAGGAAAAATGATAAACTTCAATATGTATTGCATATTTTGAAAGCAGCAGATGGGCCAAACACGGACCCATATTTTTTTTTTAAAATGACCACATTATCATATCTGTTGCACTTACATACTTCAAACTTTGCACAGACAGCTTTATTAATGCACTTAGTATGTGTACCAAATTTCATGCAGATATCTTTACTTGATTCTGGGAAACAAAAATTTCCTTAAAGTGACACAGTGGTCCACCTTAATTCTATCTTTTACCCTCACCTAAAAAGAACAGTGAAAAAAAAGCAAACTAAAGTGGTACGGGCACGTCACACAAACATCTAGACATGCCAAGACTGTCCTACAAGGAACAGCTAAAGGAGGGACATGAAGAGGCACACAGAGGAAACGATGGGAAGATAACATCATTGAGTGGAACAATTTGCTGTGGAAAGCAGAGGACCGGAGGGAGTGGAGGAAACAAAGTCTTCATCGGTACCCCCATGGTCTACAGGACTATGGGATAGGTGAAGGTGAAGAGAACAGAAACTGACGTTCCTTGATCAGCCATGGTTGGCTGATTTTACAATCCCTAAATTGGATAACTCCACTGTGACTCTCATAAAAATCAAACCAAAATGATGTTCCCTGATTTCATATGCTGCGAATAAATACCCACAACCCCTCTTATGACAGGTAAAAATGTCCTCCATCTTGACAAGGCCAGCTCTGTGTGCAGTGGTACTGACCTCTCCAGTGCTCTGCAGACCAATGACCACACAGTGACCTGCTTCCAGCGCTGCTGTTGCCTCCTTCACTACAGAGGGGACCTTCAGACCCATGCTGCAGACACACATCAGAAATGAGAGGATGCATGTGTGTGTGTGTGTGTGTGTGTGTGTGTGTGTGTGTGTGTGTGTGTGTGTGTGTGTGTGTGTGTGTGTGTGTGTGTGTGTGTCTTGCTCAGAATAAAAACAATTTTAGAGAAAAACTAAAAATAATAAGCGCACCCAATTAAACATGATATCAACTGACAAATGAAAACAACACATTCTCACAAGCACACATACCTGAAAAAAAAATCTTCCCTCTCTCAGAAACACCAACATTCACAAAGACAAACCAAATAAAACATCCTTCAATTAACAAATAATACATACTGGTTACAATATAAGCAAGGCATCGTTAGATATCAAAACATTCTCACACACTCATACCTGAAAAAATCTTTCTCTCTGAGACAAAACCAACATTCACAAGGACAAACCAACTAAAATATCCATCAATTTACAAATAATACACACTGGTTACAATGTAAGCGATGCATCAATTTTTCAGACTGACCAATGTTTCAGCATCTAAACATAGCATCATGAATTTGTGGTGACTATGTAGATATATCAGAATACTGACGCCATCAGGTGGATGGAACACTCATAAGAAAACAAATCAAAGCAGGACAGTAGGATTCTTTCCAAGTGTGTAAACTGCGTGCCTACCACAGCTGTTTGAAGAAGCGCTGATGAGCACCCCAATAGGTCGTCCATATGCGTCCTGGAGCAGTGGAGGTACGTGACAAAGCAATGTCCAGAGACCGCCGGATTTCACTCCTGCCATGAAGAAAATATTTACATATACATATATATGGGTTTCTCTATCTTTATCCAAGAGTTGGTAGTCCTGTCAGCTCTCACTTTTAATAAGACCTTCAGTTGAGAAGACTGACTGTTGTTTCCTATTTTTTCTTTTGTTCATAGTTGTTACTGTTGTTGGTTTACTGTTCTTGTGTTCATTTTTTTTGGGGGGTAATCTACAGATTGTATACTGTTGTTGTTTTGTTAGATTTTGTGCTTATAGTTCCTTTTTGCGATTTGAGTATGTAGACATTGAACTGTACATATCAACAAGATGGAGCGGAGTAAATGTTGATTGGTTATTTCATTATCTTCGATATAAAAGAATGAAATTTTTTTAAAAAGAAAAGAAAATAACACACATGAACAATGACAAAACAACAACCCAAAAGACCCAACCACCAAAACAAAAAACCCACCCGAAACCTCCCCCCCCAAAAAAAACCCCCATCCTCCACCCCAAAGCTACCCCACCCAACAAAACTGACCAGACTGCAGCAGAGTCATCGTACACTTTCCTCTGCTCCTCTGTGAGAGCCACCTCCACTGTCATGAACTGAAACAGAGAAATGAGAGATGAAAAGACCCCGTTACATATCAAACTATGTCAACACAACATGTTAGCATAGCCACAAAGACAGCACCCTGTTACATATCAAACTACGTCAACACAACATGTTAGCATAGCCACAAAGACAGCACCCTGTTACATATCAAACTATGTTGACACGACATGTTAGCATAGACACAAAGACAGCACCTTGATCAACATGTGAAAGGTTGTAACTAGTGAGTAACAACCCCCCCCCCCCCCAAAAAAAAAAAAAAAAACCAGCAAAAAAGCTAGTGATTTACAGGTTAATGAAATCATAAGAAATTCCCCAGTGATACAGATTTTAGCGCACACGCAATAAAGACAAAATCAGGGGTCTGAAGGTTTACCTCAAGAAGTTTCCATTTTCACTTGGCCAACAGAGCATCATGCTGTGGTTGCATTATCCAATAGGGTACAATTATGGTGCAAAAAATTGTTTTTATGGATGGCAAAAAAGCAAAGCCCCCTCTCCGATAATAATAAAGTTCAAGGTAAAAGTGTCCCATAACCTATGTGGTTGTAGGGGAGCAAGGCATTGGAGACCTCAGCTTCTCTAAGGGCCAGCATGTTGAGTGCAGCACCCATCTCCTCTCCCTCACTGCTTTACCTTCCCTATCCCTAAAGAGGGCAGGTACCCATTTACAGCTGGGTGAACTGGGGGAGTAAAGTAGTACCATCTAAAGTCCTGCTTCCGCTTAGGCTAAAAAGCATCATGGAAATCTGTAGGTGGCATTGGAAGTAATCCAACTTGCAGGTTTAGAAATGAAATGGTTTTTCATCCTAAATTACAATATGGGTCAGTAATGAACAGAGAACCTAGTTTGTTAGTCTTAGACAAAAAATATGCCAAATATGTGTTTATTTGTAGTGTGTGTGTGTGTGTGTGTGTGTGTTGTGTGTGTGTGTGTGTGTGTGTGTGTGTGTGTGTGTGTGTGTGTGTGTGTGTGTGTGTGTGTGTGGGCCATGCATGCGTGTGTGTGTGTGTGTGTGTAGGTGTGTGTGTGAGTGCATGCATACATGCAAGATCACAATGTGAAAAAAAAAAGCCCTCTCAAACTAAATCAACTCTACACATTTGTCCTTCAGATGATACTATAAACTGAGGTCCAGTGTGCGAATGCACGCAGAACTTCTAGCACACACGTTAAAATCCATTCTGCTTTTCGGAAGAGTAGGCCATTATGTGCAGGGGGAATGGATGACAGAATTTGCAAAACTGCATGCATACACACAAGGACTGGATGTAAAAAAAACCACAGAGTACTTATTCTATTATCCTTGAAATAAAAGAATAATGATTATTTAAAAAAAAAAAATAATAAATAAAAACGAACACTATCTAACAATCTGACCTCAGCTTGTCTGTAGCTCAGACCTCGTGACACGTACATCCCAGTGGATTTCATCTCCATTGCCAGCATCTCTGCCACACCTGTGTGCACATACACACATACAAACATTTACTACATGCATGGGCATGCACACCCACATTCGTAAAGTCTTTCGGATGAGACTATAAACTGAGGCCCCGTGAGCGAACGCATGCACATCTTGCGCACATGTTAAACCCTGTTCCGATTTTCATAAGAGTAGGCCATCATGTGCCGGTGGGAACAGATGGCATTTTCAAAACTGCATACACACCGGGACTGCATGTAAAAAAGCATATGATTGCTTATTCCATTATCCTCAATATAAAAGAATAAATAAATAAAAATAATAAATTGTAGTAAGCCATGTACATGCAAAAGCATATCCTCCTCTTTCAAAAACAAGCATTTTTTGTGTTCTTCTTTGCTAGTTCCGCTAAACTGCTTGTTTGGCTGTAGTCTGCAAAGTTCTTGATCTTTTTTACAAATTTTCTGGCTGACAGAATACATAGGCATTTTAACACAATAGTTGATGTTCCTGACAACAGGTAATAAAATGGGCATAGATATAACACACCTTTTCAGTAGTAACAAATTTACAGTACAATCAAAACATTATAAAAAGGATTTATTGCAAACTCTACTTTGTAAAGCCTGAATTATTTCAAATCAGCACATGCTACAAGTATGACTGAACAACTACACAAAACCATTTCGCAAGCGAAAGCACCAAAACCTGTTGGCTACAACACAAACACCACAACAATGCACTCAAGAAAACACTGCCTTTTGAAATATTTCTTTGTTGACATATATGAAATGGTGAATGACTTCAAGAAGGCAATTCACAAAGTCTAAAATTTACATAAACACGAATGAAATCAAAGTTACGACATACTGAAAACTGCACCAACAATACAGTTAAGTACACAATCAAGTATACCATGGTTGTGTAGTTAAATACCATATCACATAAAACATGAATGAAATCAACACTGAAAACTAAAAACTGCACCAACAATAGAGTTAACTACACAATCAAGTATACCATGGTTGTGTAGTTATACACCATACTACATAAAACATGAATAAAATCAAAACTGAAAACTGCACTGACAATACAGTTAACTACACAATCAAGTATACCATGACTGTGTAGTTTTCACCATACCCAGTCCTTTTCTCTGAACAGTCTCCAGGAACTCCACAAATGACCTGAATGGAGCACCATCACCCCACAGACCCAGTCGCTCCATAAATGCCTGTAAAACATAATCACATCTTTTCATCTGTGGGGAAAAACTTTAAGGCAAACTAAAAAAAATATAAAAAAATAAAAAGTTCTCGGTAAACTGAAAGCTAGTCCACACCGAAGTAACCCAATAAAGTTTTATAGCAGTGAAAAATATTAACTATTAACTATTAAATAATCTGTTGCTTTTCTGACATTTCAAACTGTCTTTGTCTGTCTTTGTTTATATCACTATGAACTTGCTTGACAATTCCCATGACTTGTGTTAATAAATAGTAAAAGTGAACTGTCATTAAACTAAATATGCTGTGGTCCCAATCAGTCAGCAATAACAACAAAAGTGTCACTGCAACAACTTTCTTCATATAAACTGTCAGGTTTTAAAAATATTTTTTTGTTATTTCTACCTTTTCTTCTCATGCAAAGGAACGCATACGGAGTGCACAAACAAGTTTTATAACTTGAGTTCGGCCACTGCAATGAAGAATCTGCTTTGTGCTCACAACAGCAGTCCAAAAATCATTTTTATTAGGGTAAATTTACATTTCAGTTTGAGTTCTTTAACCTTACTCAACTCTAGTGTGAGTATTTCCTTTATTTCTCAGCCACACCTTCATTTTCTTTGTGCTATACCATTTCTGCTGAATCATTTCATTTGTAGATGCTTAAACATCTGCGCAGCTTAATGCGCTAGCGAAATTTAGATGCATCCAGAGTTTACTCTTTCTACTATAACCCATATCAGGTGAGCAAACTTTTATTTTATTTCCTTTACATACACAGAAAAAGCAATCAGAGTGCCACCTGTGAACCAAGGTTGTCAGCAGTTTGTCATTTTGTGATGAATTCTCATATGTATCCTCTTCTTACAGGAATGATTAATGACAATATCTATATAATTTTTTCTCTGTTGAAAAGTGGGTGAAAAAATAACTGTCTTCAGTAATGGTAAAAAAAAAGTTACCATGTTTTTGACATCGCTGACACCAGTGGCACTGCAGTACACGACTCGGGCCTTGGGCAGTAACCTGCAAACCACATCTGTCACATATTGTATGTCATCCTGGTTAATGATACGGCAAACTGTTTTAGTCATCACACATGTAGGCCTTAGATAGGCTACCACAACCCCCTCCTTAACACTGCCCCTATGTTAACCCTCTTAGTCCTGATCCGGGATTTGCCGGGATTGAATAATTACCCCCCCCCCCCCCCTAAGTCCCAAACCCGCATTTGCCAGGATTTACACACAGTAGATATCCATCATGCTGTGACCATCACTAATTGCTACCACATGTCAAAGCTCTATCAGGCTAGGAGAAACCCTGTTGAGTGTCTGGAAGTATAGCTGCTGGTATGTACTTAGGAGGAGGAAAAGGCGAGGGAGCATGTGTGCCTGACCTGATTTAGTGATAGAATTCGAAATCTAGGGGCAGTTTTTTTATTTTATTTTAAAATTTTTTTTATACCACTTTATGTTACAGCAGATTTCTCTGCATGAAATTCGGGCTGCTCTCCCCGGGGAGAGTGCGTCGCCACAAGTGCAGCGCCTACCCATTTTTTTTTCCCCCTCAGGGATGGTGTCTAAACACAACACCTGTGTGCATGCTGGTTTTTTTTTATATAATATAATTTTGTCATCCGCTCCTACCGGCACACGATGGCCTGCTCTTCCGAAAGGCAGAACGGGATTTTAACGTGTGCGCAAGATGTTCTGTGTGCGTTCGCACACGGGACCTCGGTTTATAGTCTTATCCGAATGACTTTGACATTCAGTTCGATTTTTTCGTCAAACTGGGAAGAAAGGGCGAGGCTGGGTACGAACCCAGAAACTCGCGGTTTACATATTGGCAGGCGAACGTCTTAACCATCCTGCCACCGTCCTTCCCTGAATCTGAATACAAGAGAGTTAAGGGAGAGAACCCCTCTTTCCCAGTACTTGTGCACATCTGTATGTTACTGTTACCCAGTAGTGGGTGATATGGACGGGTTAGTAGATGGTTGGTTACCCTATAGCATGTTACCCACAGGGAAAGGTTAAACAATAAATATTAAACTTTATGCCAAATGTTAACTTTCCTTGCTTTTTGCCCCGTTTCTGAACACCAGACCCTGCAGTAGGTTCACTTTCTGTCTGACATGTTACTTACTAAACCAGTACACAATGTCCATGAGTTCTAGAATCAAGATGAAAAAAATCAACTTCTGCTTATTATGTTAAGCAATGACAATAAAATCTAGGCAAAGCAACTTTTTTTCACAAGAGTTGAAGTCGCCGCTGTAGTCTAGTGGTTAGGGCGTTGGACTCGTAATCTAAAGGTTGCGGGTTCGATCCCAGCTTTCGGCTATGGCGTTGTGCCCTTGGAAAAGGCACTTTACGGCTATTTTCTCACCCCACCCAGGTGTAAAAGGGGTACCAACCTTGTGTTGGGGGTTAACCCTGCGATAGACTGGCGTCCTATCCAGGGGGGGAGTCTATGACTGTCAGTCGCTTAATGCCACAGAAACCAGGATAAGCACTGGCCTGATGAGCCTTAGGCTCGGGACAGACTTTAACTTAACTTGAAAAACTCTTGCAAATGAATAAGAATAATAGATATGTTTTGGATTTTGTTTTTTTCAATATTCAAACCAACAAAGTATTACCTCTGGATTTCAGTTACCGCGATGGCCACCTTTGTACTTGCTTGATCTTTGTTCTGAGAATAAAAGAAAAAGACACAAAATGTATGTATGCATGTAAATATATACATATCTCTATTATATATATATATATATATATATATATATATATATATATATATATATATATATATATATATATATATATATAAGTACGCCAATAAAAACATCAAAAATAAATATGCACTTAAACGTTTTTTCAATTAAATAATTTACAGTTCAACTTCTATGAAATCCTGCATCATTCTAATCTGTCTTCAGCCTTTCACACAAACACAGCCATGCCCAGGCCAGTCCAATCCTTCATAATCTGCATCCAATTCTTCATCTGTCTGCCCCTGTGTCTTCCTTCCTTAAGTTTCCCCTGCAGGATAGTTTTGGCAAGATAGCCTGCAATACTTGTGACCCCCCCCCCCCCCTAAATCTTAAAGTCACACTTCCCCTCCCAAATCCTCAAGTGACACCCCCTACCTCCCTCCCCCCAAAAAAATCAGACAACAAAATTATCTACAATAATATACAATGGCAAAGAGTGTGCCCATCCACAGATATGATCTAATGTAACATGTCTGTTGCTCTCACAGGAACAAAGTTCTTGGCCTTGTGACATTCGTCAAAGATGAGGCAACCTTCGAACTTCGGCCCTCCACACCAGTCGATCAACTGCTGGAGCCGACTCCTGCGTACGATGTTGAGTTTACCTGACAGACACACACATTGCCATTATTGTTATTCTTTTCTATGAGAGAGAGAGGGGGGGGGGAGAGAGAGAGAGAGAGAGAGAGAGAGAGAGAGAGAGAGAGAGAGAGAGAGAGAGAGAGGGAGAGAGGGAGGGAGGGAGAGAGAGAGAGAGAGAGAGAGAGAGAGAGAGAGAGAGAGAGAGAGAGGAGAGAGAGAGAGAGAGAGAGACAGACAGACAGACAGACAGACAGACAGACAGACAGACAGACAGACAGAGACAGACAGACAGACTGAGAGACAGAGAGAGGGAGACAGCTAGAGGGAGACACAAAGAGAGATTTGTTTGAAAGTGTGTTTATATCTCTGTGTGTGTATAATTTACTGTTATTATTTTGTAAGAAATATCAAAACACTACATCTTTTATTTTCCCCTGCAAAATACAGAGTACAGTGTTTGTGTTGAACAGTTTGATGAGAAGATCATAAAAGCAACTTTGTAAGCTTTTCTACATTGTGATGGAAACAGTGTACTGCTATGAATATAGCAATCTGTTTACTTTATTTTGAACTGTTGGCTCATATTATCCTCCCCCCCCCCCCCCCCCCCCCAACAAAAAAAAATCCCCATGGCAAACATATATACCTCCTGACTGGACAGAGGAAACGAGTGTGGCGTAAGTGCTGAACACAATGCCCTCTTTGAATCCTGGTGGTAAACCCAGAGCTCTGGAAAACAGGATCAATTTGTTAAATACCATCACCAATCTACACAGCTGATGCCCTGGAAAAAAATTGTCGTGCGTTTTAATTTCTGACAGAAGGGATAAAACAGAAGGGAGGTATTTACATATTCAAATATTATTATTCATTTCTAACTAGTGAATTTTTGTTATTTTCATACAAAGATACAGTGGAATTAACTACTGACATTCTGAAAAAGAATATATTTTCAACAGTCAGTTTTGTCAAGATCTTGACGACAAATTGTAGGTCTTGCTTGATATGTTAGTGTACATGGGATAGAGAGAGAGAGAGAGAGAGAGAGAGAGAGAGAGAGAGAGAGAGAGAGAGAGAGAGAGAGAGAGAGAGAGAGATCTTGACGACAAATTGTAGGTCTTGCTTGATATGTTAGTGTACATTATGATATATATATATATAAATATATATATAAAGCTGATTTACCTCGTCTCTTTGTCCAGTTCCTTGCACCCATTAATCACCTTGGTGAAGCATCCAATGTCTGTCAGGTCTCTATTCACACACAAACAGCAAATAAACAGTTAACAGAAACAGTCTATGCACTCAAAAGTTTTGATGTTTGAAACTGCTTCAGGACAAGTCAAAATTCTATGTTTAAAGACAAGAGAGGCATCTTACTGGAGACAGTGATTCATGTAGTTGGGATTTTCACTTACAGCACAAACCGAGTTTATAAGCAGCAGAAAAAAAAATGCCACGCCTTACAGATTATTCACAGAACCTCAGCTCCAAACACAAAGTTGGGTATAACTGCTCTTGATGTACTCAGCAACACCAACACCACACAATCTGCTACTTGAACCTGGCATTCCTGATAACAATAACTGCTATCAACTATCAGCTAAAAGCTTTGAGACAGGACAGAAAGGTTGTAGAGAAAATAAACTGATGATTGCAAAGTGTACATCACTCAACTGTTACACCAAGCTCTGAGACTCCCTCAGTGTTTTCTTCTTTTTCTTGCTTCAGTGAATTAGGAAAGTGTTTTTTTTATGACTGTTGCACAAAAAGTATCTTCACATTTGGATTTTGTAGTTGGTTTGTTTTGTAAGTAAAATATTAGTGCATTTTTATTTGTTTTACAAGTCAAATGTTTATTCCTGACTGCCGATTTAGATTAAAAAAATGTCATTGACCTTCTAAAATAAAAATAACCTACCCCTAAAAATTATCAGGTACATCATACTTTAACCTTTAGCGCTCTGCAGGCACATCGTGTCGCCGAACGAATTATTTCCCTTGCATCTGCAGGCGCACTGTGTCGCCGAACATAGGGTGTTTAACCCTTTGCTGGGCACAACGCCCCAAAGCGCCCGACCCTGTCCTTGGGCAAAACGCCCCAAAGCGCCCGGCGACATGACCGTCACTTTAGAGCGATCATACATTCGAAATTCCCGCCAATCTCGCTTCAAATCTCGTGAATATAGAAGCCACGAGACTGCCCGCGAGACTTCCGCATGTTTATTACAAATGGCGGCGATTGGAGTGAGTTTGTTGCAAGTTTTGGAGGAAAAAAATCGCAAATTTTTCCAAGATGGATGCTATCTTCGAACCCGACATGTACGATCGTTTTTACAGCTTCCATGCCGAAAATATGACGCTGTGAGATGTGTATCTAGGCTCAAATATCGATGTAATCGATCCTAGTAGTGTGTGCACTTCTGAGTTTGTTGACTGAAGTGAGAGAGACGACTTTGACTACGGCGAAGTTCGAGACGAAAATCGATCGTCAAATCTAACACGGCCGATACGCGTTTTGAATTCTACTCTTAGATTTGGGGAAATTATCGCGGATTTCAAGTTCGGCAATGGTTCAGAACTTGATATATTTTGTTATTTGGTTGCTATTCGGGATTTTGATACGGCAGCGGCTCAAACTTAAACGTTAAGCTGATCGCGATCATCGGTAAACAAAAATGGCGGTCGTCGGAATGTTCGATGTGTTCGTGCACCATTTATCAAAAAAACTATAAAACCAACAGTAGGTTGAAAATATCTTTTCTATAATTGTTTCTTAATGTTTTAGTTTTTATTTAATCAAAATCCATGCACGCATTCTAAAGTTATTGCAACGCTAACTGTAACACACGCAAACCAATCAATGACTTTGTGTGTTTATGCATTATAATTCTAAAAGAAAATAAAAATAATGACAAAAATTGGGTATTAGCAATTTCTTTATTCATTTCTGCATCTTGCTGTTTTTATTTCATCAAAATCCACCTGACCATTGTAGAGTTATTGCATGTTAAATACATACACCCACTCACAAGCCATCCACCTCCATTTTCTCTGCCCAGCAGGAAGGTGACAAATGATTTTGCTGTGCCCAGCAAAGGGTTAAACTTCGTGGTTCATTGGCTGAGATTCCCTTACTATTAATAGCAATAGACGTCACTTTCGATTCAAAACGAGGCTAGAGTTTCCTCTGCTGGCAGCCATTTGCATTTTCTTCAACACAACATGCGACAGTGAATTTTTGAAAAATAAAAATCAACTTTCGGGATTTGTCCATCACCAAAATGGCGGACACCGATTCGGAACGATTTTTGCTGGAAATATCCATCGAATCTGACTTAGAAAATGATTTTGAAGGCTTCAAACTTGTTAAAATAGACTTTGAGGAGACGGTAAGTGATCTAGGTCACAGTAATAGTGTTTCAAGTGAGATCGATGATGATCGCGAATACGATGTACCAAGCGGCCGTAAATATTTGTCGCTGGCCGGTATCATGGAAATTTTTGGTCGAAATGAGATGCCTGATGGTATTTCTGAAGGAAAAGTGTTTTATTTGTTTATAACCGATAAAATTATCACTTTGAGACTGACTGAAGTGCCACAGTCCGGTAGAAAATGATCGCGAAGACGATGTTCGTAATCGCCATGAAAACTTTTCGCGGATCGACTTCGACGAAACTTTTGGTCCAAAGGAGATACTTCGTGCTATTTATAAGGAATAACTGTTTTGTTTACTTCTAAAAGATGACATAATCATTTTGTTAGTGACTGAAGTACAACAGTTTGGTAGATAGCACACAAAAACTCCATTCAAAGTGAAAAAATAGTAAGTCAACACGGTTCCGGTTTTTGTTTTTATGTCTGTTTTTTTTTTTTTTCAATGTCAAAACATGCATGCAGAACATATTGCCTTATATGAAAACATTCCTCATCCATTCTTTTATTAATATACAAAATATCAAGTCTCTACATTAAATTCATCCACTTTTATAAAGGTTCTAAACAAGTAGGTGCTCTCAGTTTTTGGTAACCGGAAAAAGAATGCAGGGAGAGAGGAAAGCGGTCACCAAAGACCACAGGGTGCTAAAGGTTAAAACAAAAGTCAAATGAATACATTTTTTTAATATCTAAAAGTACATGTATAAGCACAAATAATATAATACTAATCAATATGTCTTTATTTTGATTTTTTTTAAGTCAGTTGGAGTGAAAATAAAGGACGCTGCAGAAAATACTTGGTAAAAAGTAGTTATTAAGTAATACAAACTGAACTTGGTAGTGGAAGAGTTAACAGTAGAACTAAGTGTAACAGCTATCTTTTCCTACCTTCTGGAATCCACAATGAGATCAGCAGATATGGTAAACCATATGTGACATGCCCGACCACGACTGATGTTATCCAGTATAATTCCTGCAATCTGAAACAAAATGGCACATCAGGATTCAAAACAAACATCACAGATTTGAAGGTAAAGTGTCCCATAACCTGTGTGGTCGTAGGGGAGCGAGGCGTCAGAGACCTCAGCTTCTCTTGGGGCCAGCATGTTGAGGGCAGCGCCCATCTCCTCTCCCTCGCTGCTTTACCATTCCTGACCCTAAAGAGGGCAGGTACCCATTTACAGTTGGATGAATTGGGGGAATTGTACTGTAGCCAAGGCACGGAAATGGTCACCCATCCAATTTTGCAACCCCGCTCAACGCTGCTTAACCTTGGCTGGGGGACAGCAAGCGCTCTGACCACTGAGCTATCCCATCCCCAAGGCCAAATGGATAATACTGCTACTACAAGCATAACCAACTTTTCTGACCCAATGACTGAGGTAGTTTTCAGTCAGAGTCTAGTTAATGGTTAAATAACTTTCCATCCTTATAAATCCAAAAGCAGTAAGGTGTGGATTAGCACATATCTGTACTTTCTTTTATTAATATGTATAGCTCAGTTGATTGATCACACATGGCCCTATCAAAGCTAAATGTACAAGTAAACTATACTGATCATAAAACAGCCAAATCACATCAAACAATCTCAGTAGACCTAGATGGTTAAAATAAATGAATCGATGAATATAAGAAGGAAGAAGAGTTTTAAAAAAACAACCCAAACCAACAACAATAAACATAAAGGAACTTAAGTTATCTGACAGCCATTTTGAATAACAGACAAAACTGTCCCACACAGTAGACTGTACTCATTTCAACAGTTAATTCCACTTCACGAGCAATAACAGATTTAATGTACACACAAGACTGTTTACACATGTGTTCATGCACAGGACCTTAATTCTTAAGTCTCATCCACAGAAATATTGGTTCCAAAGTGAAAATCTTCCAGCCTGACTGCTACAAATGGATCATGAACCTGTGTGTCAAGTATCCTGCTCACTCAACAAACCATGCTCTCTCTTTTTGAAATTTAATGTCCAATTTTTGTATAAAACTAAAAAATGAAATCAGACTTGTTCCTGTCTATCACTGTACAAAGTACAAGTTCAATGTTTCTTTCTTCATATCCTCCCTTTTCAAAGATACTCATTTGATAATATCAATTAATTAATTTAACCCTCTTAATCCCGTACCGGAATTTTCCGAGATTGAATAACTGCCCCCCTTGAATCCCGAACCAGGATTTGCCGGGATTTACACACAGTAGATTTCCATCATGCTGTGACCGTCACTAATTGCTACCACATGCCAAAGCTCTATAAGGCTAGAGGTAGAAACCCTGTTGAGAGTCTGGAAGTGATTATAGCTGCTGGTATATACTTAGGAGGCGGAAAAGGCAAGGGAGCATGTGTGCCCGACCTGATTTCCTGATGGAATGCGAAATCTAGGGGCAGTTTGTGTTCAGACACCGAATGCAAGAGGGTTAAAACATTCATGTTCTGATATGTCAAACAAATCAGAAGGCAAACATCTACTGAACCTCTGTGTCTTCACTGACCTGTCTTCCTTTGCCCACACCAGCTCCGTCACCGATGAAGAAACCAGCACGCTGTCCATTGGCCAGGATCATCTGATGTCGCTGACACTGTCACAGTCACAGAAAAAAACAATCACAAAACCAAGTTATGGTTCAGTTCTCATTATTCCTATAGGTGGCAAGACAGGGTTTGTTTTTTTCCCTCCAGACAATTGTCTTTTTCTGGGTCATTTCATTTTGATACTCTTCATCTGTTCTCAGTGCTGTTTTTTATTAAGGTAATGTGCTATTGCCAGAATGTACATAAATCAAACTTAAATATAGAGAAATTACCTCCGTTTACAAAGACACCAGTAAAATTATTATTAATACAAACACACACATTGTAAGTGCATTACTATGAACAAACCTAATGCTCAATATGAAGCAATATGAATCTCAGGCACTGCTGTAAAAATTAAACAACAACAATAGTAAGATTCAATGAAACGTTCATATCAAATCTCATTGCTTAAGGCAAAACAAAGAATTTGATTTCACAGACCCTTTTCTTGTTGCTTTGTACGTTTGAGGAATTATAGGTTTTGCTCATTCAAATGAAGATCCAATAAACCCAGGTAATGCATTCCACAGAACATTCCAGGATGACACTGCTAGGCCACGGGGCAAATCCTGGAAAAATCTGGGATGACCTTGGTGATGCAATTGACTGCTTACTTTCACTTTCAAAGGTCAAATATAATGAATACTAAAGCCATTGTGGGGCAGGAGAAGAGGGCTAAGGTAATTTTGCACTCAGGCGCAGAGAGAATTTGATTGGACAAGAGGGTAAATTTCTTTTTTTTTGGGGGGGGGACAAACTACGTTTGTCAACAACAGATGAACACTGGTACTGTGTTCACACATCATCCCTGAAGTCAGAATGTGGTTACCCTAATGGTGGGCAAAAATGGTTACATATGCACACACACACACAAAAAAAATCTTACCACCGGTGAACCTTCAGCCCTAGCCAAGAACTGGGGAAAAAAAGAACCCTTGTGAGAAGATGACAAAGTTGACCTCTACTTTTTCTTTTTGTTTGCTCTCTCTCTCTCTCTCTCTCTCTCCTCTCTCTCTCTCTCCTCTCTCTCTCTCTCTCTCTCTCTCTCTCCTCCCTGGTTACAAAATTTTTAAAAATCTGAAATCTTGTTTCCAATATTCTGTGTTTAATGCATCTCAAATTTTCTAAAGAATAATTATCACTGACAACTTACATGCACAGTACCTCATTCAACTAGCAATAATCACAGAAAAAAAAGCACAAAAAAAAAGCAATAATCACAGCTGTCAGTCTCCCCCCTTTCAGCTACTCTCAGCTGCTACCCATTTCATCCTATCCCAGCCCAGCTAAGGCCAGCTGATGCTAATTATAGCAGCAACTGACCACTCTTGGTCTTGGTAAAAGGAAGGGCGCACTAATTTTAGCACTGGGCCCTGGACCGAGTCAAGTCAAGTCAAGTCAAGTCAAGTCAAAAACCCTTTAATCATCCCTGAAGGGCAATCACAATTACAATATTGATATGAATCATAATCAAAGACACGAAATAGCTACAGTTATGCTGGATTTGCACACTGTGAAATCACCGACAACTTACAGCATGTATGATGCCTTCCAGCTGCAGACTGCTCAGCTTTCCCTCTGTGATGGCTTCAGCAGGCAGACTGTCCATGATGGGGTAGTACTCATTGGGAAGATCCAACGCCTGCAATCAATACAGAAATGGATCTCTTTTTTTTTTTTCTGCCGATGGGAAGTTAATTAAACAACTGTATCTTAAACAGAAGTTACACAGGGAACAGATAGGAGATGAAACAAGCTGGCAGAATATTTTCCTTTAGGCAATTTTTTCCCTCTTTTTCTCTTGCTGTCTATGCCTTTAATGCTGTTCAAAACAAATTAACAAATCAGAACTACTGAAGAACAAACTGCAGGTCATTGCTGATGAAGATCACATCCAATGGGACTGTGTTCTACTCTGAGAGCTGACATACATGAATACATAGGTCAGCACACACACACACACACACACACACACACACACACACACACACACACACACACACACACACAGACCACAACACAGAGCACACATGTCACATAATTGAATAAACACAGTCTGCTGGAGAAAGTGGTTTTATTTCAGTAAATCATTGGTAAAGTCAATGAATTATTTACTTTCCTGAATACGAAAAGACTTGTGATTCATAAGTACTGCAAGCACCCCCCCCCCCCCCCCCCCCAGAGAACAAGAGAAACCAAACATACAGCAAGTGGGGCAGCTTCCACAATGTCACCAGGATGAGGCCGGCATCCCTTCACAACTTCTCTGTGTCGGTATGAGGAAAACACCTCCTCACTGAAACCATGAAAGTGGCGGAAACAGAATGTCAGTGAATGAATCACAAGATTTCTTGAAAATGTGTGTGTGTGTGTGTGTGTGTGTGTGTGTGTTTGTGTGAGTGAGTGAGTGAGTGAGTGAGTGAGAGAGAGAGAGAGAGAGAGAGAGAGAGAGAGAGAGAGAGAGAGAGAGAGAGAGAGAGAGAGAGAGAGAGAGAGAGAGAGACAGAGACAGAGAGAGAGAGAGACAGAGAGAGAGAGAGACAGAGAGAGAGAGAGAGAGAGAGAGAGAGAGAGAGAGAGAGAGAGAGATGTGTGTAAGTCAGTGTGAGTGTAAAAGAACATGCGCATGCCCCTGTGTGGTGACTGTCTGCTGGCACTAGTAATATGTAACAACAGAAAACACCCACACATCATTTTAACAAGCTGATTACATCTTCTGCAAGGCCTATGATTGCAATCAATATCATCTCTCAATTCATCCAAGATCAAATACATGACCTGGGGTGGGACTGCCTAGAGGTTGAGTGTTGCGTGATCTGATGGCCTGGGGTTGAGCCACCACCAAGGTGCCTATTCAAGGGGACTTTCCCCAGGTGTTAACATCAATTGGTTCCACTCTAGCCCCCGAAAGTCCTTTGGATGAAACAGAGGTCTTGTGTACAAACACACACAGTTCTAACACCTTGCACACACATTAAAACCTGCTCCTCCTTTTGCAAGAGTAAGCCAATGCATGATGGTAGGGACGCATAACAATAAAAAAAATATATATACAAAAGCATGCATACTGGTATAAAGTTTAGACATCATCCTCAAAGACAGAATGCAGCTACCTTATTGGTGGGCATTACACAAAATCTCATGACTGGTGAACCTCTGAATTCTAGCCAAGGAAGGGGAGGGGGGAATTATGCATGTTAAATTTTTTTTTTATAATGTGAACGATTTGTCAGGTTTTCATTCAAATCATAAATGTCCTAACTTTCACCTATCAACTCAATACGCTCATCTGACTTAAAGTAGTTATACCATATGACTGAATGTATTGTGTGATTACAGTTTCTTCATATTCCCATCTTCCTAGTATTGATTGCCACAGCTGTCAGTTTCCTCTACTTTCAGCTAATCTCAGCAGCTATCAATTCCATCCCAGCTGGTACTAATCACAGCAGAAACTGCACCACACTTAGCAAAAAGGCGGGGCTAATCTTATTCTTCGCATTGGGTCTTGGACCCTTGACTGAGTTATGCCGGATTTGTGCCCTGTGTTGAAGAATGTTAACAGTAAAAAAAAAAAATTCTTTAAGTTACCTGGTGGATTCCTGCAAGCCTTCTTGGGCAATATCTAGTGACACATCATCTGCGGGTAATCCAGCACCAGCTGCAGCCATGGCCCCTAGTAACATGGGGTTGTCTGCTCCAGGCAGCAGTCCTGGCATGGGTACTGAAGGCTGTCCTGGGTAGGAGGGGTACATCTGTGAAATGGCCTGGATCTGCTGCAGCATGGGGTGCATTGGAGCCTGGCTTGCCAGGAATGCCTTGTGTGCCTCCTCACTCATTCTGCACTGTGAGGCTCTCTTGCTTCACGCTGGGACAAGCAATTTCAAAATAATGATTCAACAAGTAAATCACATATAAATCATACTAAATGACACCATAATTTGAATGGTTGTGATAAATTTGCTTTCATAGCAATAAAAGAGCATTCCAAAGTTTAAAATAATTGATCAGCTGATCTTTTCCTCCATTTAAGCATGTCACATACATGGAATTTAAGACAAGCTTCATATTTACCATTCTCACAATGTCAAAGGAACATCTTGCGCACACGTTAAATCCTGTTCGGCTTTTCATAAGTGTAGG
>CM060320.1:43938131-43948131 GCA_030674155.1 Stramonita haemastoma | reverse complement strand
CCGTTTTAAGAGTAGGCCATTGTGTGCAGGTGGGAACAGATGACAATATTTACAAAACTGCTACACACAGGGACTGATGAAAAAAAGCAAATGAGTGCTTACTCTATTATCCTCGATATAAAAGAATAAATAAATAAAATAAAATAAATGAAGATTGGGAGGAGGAGAGGAAGGCGCAGGGGATTATTATATTTTTTTAGGCCTTAAGCAATTGCTGCTTTGTTTTTGTATTGTTTAGACTCTTTTATCAACGAGTAAAGAAGGAAAACATTTGTAGCCCACACTTTGTCTCTTTACGTCAGCATGTTCTATCATTTGTCTATTTGTTTTCTTGTTATTTTTTCCTTTATTTTTATTTTTAACGTTTGTTCTTTGTCATAGCTATTAATGTTTTTACGTTTTATTTTGTTATAAAAATCATTTCATCTTCATTTATTTCGAGTTTGGAGTGAGGTATTTGGTAATTATGCTGTACAAGTCATAGAAATATGCACAAAAAGATACAGCACTACTGACAAATAGTCGCCCCCCCCCCCCCCTCTCTCTCTCAACGTCAACTACATCCGATTCCCCTGTTCTTTCTCTTATTGCCTATCCGACAGCGAAGCCTCACCATAATTAATACTACTACTTCAAGAAAAAGCAGTTACCAAAAAAAGTGTCAGTAGTTCGTTGCCTGATTTCAAAGCACCTGCACAGGTCTTGGCATGATGGTTCATTGTCTGCTCAATAGTCATAATAATCCTCCACACAGTATGATGGGGGCAGCAGGTCTGACGTCTTTACATGCTGTCCATTTTTCGAAGCAGTTTTGCCTGCACCGGAATGTTTTTTATTTTGCTCGTTTGGTTCTTTGTTTCATTGTCTGTTTGTTTTTTGATTGCATATTTCGGATATGTTTAATATGGAAAGCAGATTGAACACTGCACATTTGGTGAAAAATAAAAACGGTCTACACAAACCTGTTCTGCTTTTCGGAAGAGTAGACCATTGTATGCTGGTGGGAACGGATGACAGAATTGCATATACATGGGGACTAGATGTAAAAAAAATTTTTAAAAAAAGCACATGAGTGCTTATTCCATTATCCTCAAAATAAAAGAATACATAAAAAGATAAAGAAATGAAATTTCAACTGTAAGTTCCAGACTCGTTCTAGATGTTGCTCTCTGGAGCTCGAGAATCATCCATACTCTTACGTTCATTGGAGCTCTAGCGGAATCAGAAGATTCTTTACATAGGGATGACACGGCAACACTTATCACTTAAGTTTGCAATTCGTTATCAAAGCTGTCAAAATGCAGAGACCTTAGCAATCAGTTGCAGAAGAAGATACTCCCAAGTTGCTGGCACTACATTCATGTGCAGACGGAAAGTAACAGAACGAAATGAACTGAGGCGTACGAGTGGCTTTTCACTCTATGTACACATTTTTAGCGCTAATGTGAAACCACAGGAACGCAAGTAATAAGAGAGTGCGCCATTGGCGCCATATCCATAGGAAAGCCGAAAGCCCAGCAGGTAATTTAATTTGAATACACTAGGCACCATAGAAATATGGCAGTCAAATGACGATAATGTCATAAACATTCCCAGGAGGAGTTGGAGAGTTGGAGGATATGGCTTGTTCATGACTAAAAGCGACAAAGGTTATCCATGACCGGTTATATAACCATCTGTCTGTCAGATGCCGTTTTCTTAGGAAGCTACCCCCCCCCCCCCCTTTGTTTTGATGATTAGGGTTACTTTAGTTTGGTTGGCTCTAATCTTGCATTTCAATTCAACTATCATACTTATGAGCATTTTGAACTTACCACTGAATCATAAGCCTCCCCACCCCTCTCTTAAAAATCCTCGGTTTTTGCGGATAATGGATAAGCAGCATGTGCTTCATTACATCCAGTCCCCATGGGCATATATCTCTCCCTGTGTGTTGTGTGTGTGTGTGTGTGTGTGTGTGTGTTGTGTGTGTGTGTGTGTGTGTGTGTGTGTGCGTGCGCGCGCGTGCTTATGTGTGTGTGTGTGTGCGCGCGCGTGCTTTTGTGTGTGTGTGTGTGTGTGTGTGTGTGTGTGTGTGTGTGTGTGTGTGTGTGTGTGTGTGTGAGGGGAAGCAAGGAAGGGGACCGCTTGTGTGTTTACGTATGTATCTCCTGCTCTCTCCACCACGGCACGTAATCAAAGGGAATTAAACTGAACAGGTAATGAAAAAAGAGTCACGTTACAAACACACGAAATGAACAGGAATTAGACCTAAGCCAAACGACGTGGTCTTTTCTACGTAAAACTGACTCGCCTAAAGCTGGAACATTGACACAAGGATTTACTGCAAGACGTAAGGACTTTTTGGTCGCTTTTTCTCTTTCAATTTCAACATTGTACTTTAATTTGCTCCATTTACCAAGGGCTGTGCCCAAGCTGGGTTTCTCTAATCTCTAGGAACAAGCGTTTCCAGCGTGTGTGGTGTGTGTGTGTGTGTGTGTGTGTGTGTGTGTGTGTGTGTGTGTGTGTGTGTGTGTGTTGTGTGTGTGGTGTGTTGTGTGTGTGTGTGTGTGTGTGTGTGTGTGTGTGGTGTGTGTGTGTGTGTGCACCTGATACTAAAGCAATCAAACCAGTGGTATGATGTTCAATATCTGCTGGGTCAGGATCACAAGTCTAAATTAATGATCACCTTTCACTTCTAAGTGGTCAATCATTCCTGCGACTTAAACAGAAAGTAGTACTTGTTTTTGTCAAACACACACACACACACACACACACACACACACACACACACACACACACACACACACACACACACACATTCCATCTCTCTCTCTCTCTCTCTCTCTCTTCCTCTCATCTCCTCTCTCTCTCTGTGTCTCTGATGATACACTCATCATCGTCACCTCCATATGTATATATAGATATAGAAACTCACACACAAACATCTATCTATCTATCTATCTATCTATCTACTATCTATCTATCTATCTATCTATCTATCTATCTATCTATCTACAAAAGTCACGTCTGAGCATCAAACTCTTTACAGTTTCTTAAACATTTTCCATGAACAAAGTGGGTCCAAAACCCGTTCCAAATTTTCTTCTTTTTTTCTATCACTGACAAGCTTGCACCCCCCCCCCCCTCAAAAAGAAAGAAAATCCGTGAAAGAGTTGACGAACATGCACGTTTACTGCAGTGCTAGAAACAAGGTAAAGGAAAAAAAAAAGGGTAAAGGTGTCCCATAACATAGGCGGTCGTAGGGGAGCAAAGCATCAGAGACCTCAGCTTCTCTAAGAGCCAGCATATTGAGGGCGGCGCCCATCTCCTCTCCCTCGCTGTTTTACCCTCCCTAACCCTGAAGAGGGCAGGTACCCATTTACAGCTGGGTGAACTGGGGGGACTGTACTGAAGCTATGGCGCGCAAACGGTCACCCATCCAACTGGTAACCACGCTTGACGCTGCTTAACTTGACGGGGGAAAGCGAGCACTCTGACCACTTAGCTATCCTGCCCTCTAGAAACAAGTGTTTGCAAAATGAAACAGATGTTGGCACACCACACGTGCTCCCCCCCCCCCCCAAAAAAAAAAAAAAGAGAAGATATTCTTTATTCTAAAATCGTCTCCGTTTAATCACAGATAATCTACAGAAAGCCAGTGAGAAATGTTTGATTTTGTTTAAGATTGTATTTTGTTGTTGTTGTTTTGTTTAATGTCTATTCACTACTTGGTGATATAGACACATCCGCATTTAAAACTTCTCCTCTCCCTCATAAATAAGAGAGAGGAGAAATTTTAAATTATATAAAGTATGTATACATATATATAAAGTATGTATATATATAAAGTATATATATATAATATATTATATATATATATATATATATATATATGTATGTATGTATGTATATATATATATATATATATGTGAGAGAGAGAGAGAGAGAGAGAGAGAGAGAGAGAGAGAGAGAGAGAGAGAGAGAGAGAGAGAGAGCATAGAGAGAGAGAGAGAGAGAGAGAGAGGCAAGGCAAGGCAAGGCAAAGTCTTTTATTCGAGGATAATAGATAAGCACTCATGTGCTTTTTTACATCCAGTCCCCGCCCTTTTCAGGGATACATCAAGTTAAAAATATACTAAACAATAAGACTTTACGCAGTACCAAACAACACACAAGAGAGAGAGAGAGAGAGAGAGAGAGAGAGAAGAGAGAGAGAGAGAGAGAGAGAGAGAGAGAGAGAGAGAGAGAGAGAAGAGAGAGAGGAGAGAGAGAGAGAGAGAGAGAGAAGAAAAACAAACCAGAAGCAAACACTTGGTAATCTTTTCCCCAAATTTTCGCGGCAGCAACCTCTTCCTCAGGGGTTCTTTACTAGAATGAAGACATATAGTTTCTGCGCGGTGGTGACATTTTGAATAAAACAAATGTGGGATTGAAAACACTCAACAATTATTTAGTCCCTTACCTGTTTCAAATGCAGCTGAGTGAAGATGCTTCGTCAATCGTTTGTAAGCTGACGTATTAACTCCATGATCTTGCACATGATACGGGCACTCGTGTTCATCCTTCTGAATCAATCCTTCCACACATCACTAGCGCCAATATTCCAACACCCTTTCCAAATCACACATCAAGCAGCTTCAGTACTGAAAGCACATTTTCCAATAGTAGCCTACTGTTCTCATTTGTGTGTGCAAACCACATATTTTTCTTGAAGGGAAACAAAAAGCGCAACTGAAATTTAACCAGACTTTTTCACTGCTAAACAACGAAGCACGACTGTAGAAAAAGGTCAGACAATAATGACGGTCTCAAATGTCTGGAAAGTGTCGTCTGCATGTGTTTTTCGTGCAGTAGAGTTAATGAGAGCACAGACTTTCTGAGAGAAGAGCAGAAGGGGAGGCAAACCGCAATCATGTTAAAAACTTGCAATAATGATAACAAAAATAACACCAAGATAAAAAGAAACGATTTAAAAGCCATGTATTAATAATCATGAATATCAAGACATTTAGATGAAAATGTAATCAGAAACGAAATTCTAGAAGAAAACGGATTCTGATTTTATCACCATTTTAGAATTGCCCATGCCTCTGTGTTTGTTTGTTTTTGATTAAACAACTACCATTTTATTCAGCACAGTCTACATCATGTTGTCTCTTTCCTCAACCCTTATTTCACCTGCCCCTTTTCCATCACGCAGTGTGTGGGGTGTGTGTGTGTGTGTCGTGTGTGTGTGTGTGTGTGGTGTGTGTTGTGTGTGTGTGTGTGTGTGTGTGGTGTGTTTTTCCATTACTCTGACGTGTGTGTGTGTGTGTGTGTGGCTTCCTTGAGTGTGGTGTGTGTGTGTGTGTGTGTGTGTGTGTGTGTGTGTGTGGTGGTGTGTGTGTGTGTGTGTGTTTCCATTACTCTGACGAGTATACTTTTACTTTTTGGTTGCAAACATGTTTTGCTGAAGGCAGTCCTTTTAGCTTTCAGAGTTCTCATAGTCACACTCGGTAATTTGATCAATATAAAAAGAAGAAAGGAACGAAAGGAAAGAAGAGAAAGGAAGACAGAAAAGAGAATGAAAAGGAAAAAAAATGACCATAAAAAGAGAAAAACCAGAAAAAAGAAGGAAGAAAGGAACGAAACGAAAGAAGAGAAAGGAAGACAGAAAAGAGAATAAAAGAAAAAAAATGACCATAAAAAAGAGAAAAACCAGAAAAAGAAGGAAGAAAGGAACGAAACGAAAGAAGAAAAATAATCAATGTCTCGTATCATTAAAAGACTTAGCGGTGGTTAGCCTAGTGGTTAGAGCGATCTGCGCATGTGAACGCACGCAGAACATCCTGTGCCCATATCAAAGTCTGTTCCGCCTGTTGGAAGAGTAGGCTATTGTGTGCAGGTGTGAACAGATGCAAAATTTACGGAGCCGCATAGGCTACACACGGAGATTGGAGATTTAATAAAAAATATTATATATATAAAATATATATATATATAGATATATAAGCACACGACTGCTTATACCATTATCCTCGAAATAAAAGAAGGATAAAACGTTACATAAAGCGTTGAGCTCAAGATCTGACGATACGGCTTCCAGCCACATCCAATTCTTCGGTAGGCCTACAAAAAGATTTTTCTCCCCAAGAGTTTACATCACTACCGACTCCAATCCACCGACAGTCTTTGGATGAGACCCCTCTATGACGTCCGTGTGCGAGCGCACAGCAGAACATCTTGCGCACACATTAAAACCCGTTCCTTCTTTCGAAAGATAGGCCATTGCAAACCGATGGAACAGATGACAAATCAAAACAAAAACAAACAAAAACTACATGCATACTGGTGTTGTATTTAGAAATCATCCTTGAAGTCGGAATACGGCTACTTTAAAGTGGGCAAACAGTCACAGAAGCAACAGTCTCACCATTGGTGAACCTCGGAACTCTCGCCGAGGAAAGAATGGAATGTATGGGATTTTTTTTTTTTTGTGTATGAGAGGACTTAAACTTCTCTCCATAATGTGTTCATCAATGTTATCAGTATAAATTAAATGTGCATTGATCAGTCCCTCGAGACAAGATAAGAACAGTACCCCTTCGTTCGGTCTTTTATTAATATCGCTGGCTGTGACCCGAGCGCTCACAGACGAACGTTATACAACCTAAAATCGTGTTGTCTGGGCAAAACGTTCACAACACAGTAAGACAGATGAACATACATTAGTAATTTTTTTTAAATATTATTATTCATTTCTCGGCTAGAGCTCCGAGGTTCACCAGTGGTGAGATCTATCTTTGTGTGCGTGACCATTTTTGCCCACCATTAAGGTAACCGCATTGAACAGTTGGAAAATAAACTTACAGATATTCTGTTAAACCTGCAGACATGTAAATTTACGCAAATTAGCCTACATTTTGGATGAACGGTATACAGAGGTCTGTATAACCCCCCTCCCTCCCTCCACCACCAGAGATAATTTACTTGATAAAACATGTGTTCATATCTGTCTCAAGCGGTTTCATGCTTATTCCAGAAAGGCGACATAATCCACGAAGGTCATAATTTTTCTTAGCACACATATCTCTCTCTCTCTTTCTCTCTCTCCTCTAGCACATGTGTAGGCCGATGTGTAAAAGTGTACATTGGAGAAGAAGAGGGTGGGGGTGGGGGAGGGCGGAGTGAGTGATGAAAAAGTGGCAGTTGTGTCCCATTTCTTTCGTTTTACCCCTTGTCCTGCCTTATCTCCTCATTTCCTTCTTTTTTTCCTTCTTTTATTTTCTTTCTCTCCAGAATGGAGGGTGTAGGTCTCTGGAGACGCAATCTGTCTTGCATAATCTGCGCAATCTGTCGGTGGCCATGTCAGACGACCAACTACGCCGGGTGGTGTTGCCTCCCCTGATTGCACAGCCCCGAGTGTCCGGCACTCCTGGCAACGACCGTGCCCGCTCTGTAAGAGAGAGAGAGAGAGAGAGAGAGAGAGAGAGAGAGAGAGAGAGAGAGAGAGAGAGAGAGAGAGAGAGAATGCATGTGCGTGTATCCTTACATGCATACACACATACATCCTTACGTGTGTGTGTGTATGTGTGTGTGCGCGTGCGTGCATAATGTGTGTGCGCACTTGTGTGTGCGCACGTGTGTGAGTGTGTGTGTACGTGCACATGCGTGTGTATGTGCGCACTTGTGTGTGTGCACGTGTATATGTGTGTGTGTGCACGTGCGCGTGCGTCCATGCACGCGTGCGCGTGTAATCGGTTTAGAAGTGTACAACATGATAAACCGAGAAGACACCACCTTTTTTTCATTCTTCCTCCCCCCCTTCATTCATTCATTCAGATGACAAGATTTACAAAGCTGCATACACACGGGGACTGTATGTAAAAAAAGCAGATGAATGCTTACTCCATTATCCTCGATATAAATAAAATAAAATTCATTAATTCATTCCTTCATTATTTTTCTATCCCGTGATGATCATCACATCAAGAAATGGATGAAGGACGCAGGGTGGGCAATTTACTCCATTAACCTCGATATGAAAGAATAAATAAAAAATAAAATAAAATTCATTCATTTCTTATTAAATTTTCTTTCCCGTGATGACCAGCACATCAAAAAATGGATGAGGGACGCGGGGTGGACAATAGAAGAGGACGCTTTTCTGGACATCACGCCCATCGGACAGCGGCGCTTCACCAACGTCATCGCCACGTTACACCCCAACCGACCCCGACGGGTGGTCCTGGCTTGTCACTACGACTCCAAGCTGATGTGGGGACCGTCCCCTTGTGGGGGCCACTGACTCCGCGGTGCCTTGTGCCCTGATGATGGACTCGGCCTTCAAGCTGCGACGGTTCTTCTCCACCAAGGCTCACAGTGCTTCGGTGAGTGAGAACCACCGTGTTTTAGGAAGGTGTCTGTGTTTTTGTGTTTAAAATGAGGAGGAGATGTGATGGTGATGAGGCAAGAAGGATAGAATGAGAATGGTGGTTATATGTGTAGAGTGTGTGCGGGCGCGTGTCGCATGCACACACAATCATGCGCGTGCGCACGCGCGCACACACACATACATACACACACACTCGTGCGCGTACTGACAGACAGACAGACACCACACATACACATGTACACACCCTCCTCACTCCTCTCTCACACACACACACACACCCCCCACCACATCACACACACACCACACACACACACACACACACACACACACACACTCTCCTCCCTCATTCCTCTCTTCTCTCTCTCTCTCTCTCTCACACACACACACACACCACACACACACACACACAACACACGTACACACACACACATATACACACACACACACACACACACACACACACACACACACACACACACACACACAACACACACACACACAATTAAAGCTTTTAAATAAGTAGACCGTGCCTCTGGCAATTTTTAGATTTTTGTTTAACCGTCTGCTCTTTTTTGACAGTGAAGGGATATTTGCGAATTTCCTGCCAACTCAAAGTTTATATCCTTGGACAGAAAAGGGCATCGGTCTGTGACAGAGAACCATTCTTTGTGAATCCCTGCATTGTCTTTGATTTAGAACAGTTTCTGGGTCAATTCCCGGCCAATCTTTTATCGCAGAAAAAGAAGTTTTAGGCTTTTTACAGTTTCTTTTGCTTTATTTATTATTATTTTCTTTTTAAATACTTTGACAGAGAAAATGCCTTCATGAATTTCCTGAAGTTTTTGCGGCTGTCTTAAGTTTGGGATGGAGAAATAAAAAAGTCTTGTCTGTTTCTGAATTTTAGTACTTTCTGCAGTTCATTTTCTGTGACGAAGAAAATATATTTGCTAATTACTATATCCCTGACTTAAAAAATGAAACAACCGCTCTTCGTTGTCTCTTAGCAGAATAAAGTAGGAAGAAAGGGATTTCCCAACAGGCACGATGATCAGGCAAGGGACTTCTAATCCTTCATAGTTCAGAAGCTGCCAGCCATACAGACTGGAAACTTAGTGGTACGAGATGGATTAAAAAAAACAACAACCGTAAAGAACAGGTTAGGTCAAATCATCAGCAGGCCTACTAGTACCTTACTTCCTTTATGTTCAGGGATAGCCTAGTGGTCAGAATATTGCGCTCGCAATTTGACGACCGGGGTTCGATTCCCGTTCGAGGGGACTTTTCCCCAGGAGTTTACATCAGTGCTGACTCCACTCTCCCAAAAGTCCTTCGGGTGAGACAATAAACCGAGACCCCGTGTGCGAACCCACGCAGAACATCTTGCGCGCACGTTAAAACCCGTTCTGCCTTTCAGAATAATACGCTATAGAGTGCCAGAAAAAAATGGATGACAACATTAAAAAAAAACAACCAACTGTATGCACACTGGTGCTATATTTAGGCATCATCCCCGAAATCTGAACATGGCTACCTTAAAGGTCGGCTAAAAAACGGTCCCACGCTAAATAATAATATACTAATACTAATAATAATAATAAACAATAATAATGATGATAATGATATTAATAACAACAACAACAACAA
>CM060320.1:43923131-43933131 GCA_030674155.1 Stramonita haemastoma | reverse complement strand
GCCTATCCATTATATTTTTTTCCTGTCTGCTACTGTATTTGTTTCCCTATCAGGTGACTTTTTTTTACAGAATTTTGCCAGGGACAAGTCTCTTGTTGCCGTGGGTTCTTTTCGTGCGCTAAAAATGATGTGTAACACTCGGGACCTTGGCTTATCGCCTCATTCAACAGACTAGCACCCAGACCACCACTCATGGTCTAATGGATGGGGGGAAAGTTTTGGGCCCAAACGGGATTCGAACCACAGCACACTGCACTCCGACCCGTAACTTTTCGCTTTCTAGACAGGCGATTTACCTCTAGACCACCGATCCACCATTCTCCTATTGTTCTCTGCTCGTTTGATTGAGCAATAATTGATAGCTTTAAATGAAAGGCACTTATTTACATGACCTCTTGCCCCTTCCTCAACTGAAAGAGAAAAACAAAATGAGAGCCTGAAACGAAAGGCCGCTTTAACGAAGAATGCTTCCAATTCAGATTTTGGGGAGTGGCAGAGTTATCCAAATTTAGCACCACCTTGCATGCATGGATTATGCACACCGTAGAATATATACAGACACATCAGTAGCAGAATTTACATTTCATATATTGATTATTTTGATATAATGTTTCGGAGCTTTTTTTTTTTGGGGGGGGTGGGGGGGGGGGGGGCTGAATATGTGCAAATTGTTGTTCATTTCTGTACATTTTCATTATTTCGTTTGATGACATCTTGTACTTATAGCATGGACGGTGCGATTTTTCTGCTGGGCAGACGTTTTTGAAGGATAGAAAAAAAAAAAAAGATGCCGTTTCTGTAAAGTAACTGTGTAAATTGTTCTGTGTTAAATCTATTAATATTGTTTCGTGTTGAAAACATTAAAAAAAAAAGTCCTGTCAGGAAATTCCGATTCATCATCTATGAACATAAAGTATCTTCAGCTGCCAAATTTCTAGCACCCCTCTATCTCAGTGTCTTGCTCTCTCCTGTCTTGCCTGCTGCTGGCTTGCTCTCCTCTTGTTTCCTTGTATTATCTCCAATCATTGATGCATACCCTACTTTGTCTCCAACAGTTAAAACAAGTCTGTAAAATTGAAGTCATTTACTTCAATATAATATATCAAATTCAGTCTTGGAAAAGTCATGACTCACTTCATGCAATTTAAACTGCCAGTTGTTTATAAATTATTTTGTCATGTGAAAAAAAAAACGGTGCAAAATATTTATCTAAACTTTTTATTGAAATATCAGCTGTTCATTCATAACTGATGTAATCGTCTATAATCAAACTGGTGAAAATGGGAGAGTATCAAATAAAGATATCTGACCTTATCATCAGCCTTGCGAGTTCTAACTTATTTTGTTTGCTGCACCGTGATTTTGTTGACACGATAGCTCAGTGGTCAGAGCACTCACTTTCTCCAAGCCAAGGTTAAGCAGCGTCGAGCGTGGTAACCAATATGGATGGGCGACCGTTTGCGCGCCTTGGTTTCAGTACAGTCCCCCAGTTCACCCAGCTGTAAATGGGTACCTGCCCTCTTTAGGGTCAGGGTAGGTAGGTAAAGCGGTGACGGAGAGGGGGGTGGGCGCCGCCCTCAACATGCTGGCCCCTCTCGAAGATGAGGTCACTGATGCCTCACTCCCCTACGAACACATAGGCTATGGCGACACCTACAGGTACCATGATTATAGCTTTGCAAAACATTTCCATCAAAACTGTGCCGATGCCAACAAAACGATGTCTGCATCTCGTATTTCATGTGTGTAGGCTATACGTGACAACGACAGACAACAAGACCTCATGTTCTGACCTGCAATCGTCATTTTATGATCCGAGACAGATCCGTCAATGAATCTGTCAATAAAAGCTGAATCGACAGAAACAATACTCTAAACTTTATCTTTATTTGAATCAGTTGAAGCAGTTACGGCCAACTTTGATTATTGTTTTAACATTCACCCACATATAAAACCAGGTTCGAATCTCGTTCAAGAGGATTTTTCCTCTGGAGTATAACATCAGTGCCGACTCCACTCTCCCCAAAAGTCCTTCAGATGAGACTATAAACCGAGGTCCCGTGTGCGAACGCACGCAGAACATCTAGCCCACACGTTAAAACCTGTTCCGCTTTTCGAAAGAGTAGGCCATTTTGTGCCGGTAGGAATGGATGACAAAATTAACAAAATTGCATACACACGGGGACTGGATGAAAAAAGCGTTCGGGTGCTTATTCCATTATCCTCGAAATAAAAGAATAGAAAAAAAACACACAAAAAAAACTCATCCAAGTTTCTAAAAGACGAATATGCTCTGCATCCTCTTCGGGGTGTAGCACGGCTAGGCAGTAAGGTAAGAAAGTGTTACAGTGAACTAGCTCCCATGTAGCCTAGCCTTGTTTTGCCGATACTTGAGGGAGGGGGGCAGACGCAGGGGCAGACAGATGGAGAACTGGATGCAAGAACGTAAAAAAACGTAAAAAAAAAGAAGAAAAAAAAGGACAGCATTTGACATGGTTGTGTTGCTGTGAAAGACCGAAAACAGACCAGCCTGGAGACAATTGTCCACCAACACATTCCTCCTGTCCCTCTGATGACCATCGTGGTCAAAGAACTGATTGATTGATTGATTGATTGATTGATTGACATATTCATTCTGTCATTTTGCTTTCTACTCTGGTTATCACCTTTGGCTCTTCTCTCTCTCTCTCTCTCTCTCTCTCTCTCTCTCTCTCTCATCTCTCTCTCTCTCTCTCTCTGTGCAAGGGAAGCAACCTGTACATAATAATTAAAGTGGAAGAGTAGCTTCCCTTGGGCTGCTTGGCACTAACTATGGGTATGCATCCCATACAGTGGCTGGTTTTCCTAAGCAGTTGAGGTCTCTTGCCCACGGATGTCTGAATATGTTTCTTGCCCACATAGGCTGACTTTACAGATGGCGTTGTTTTCTAAATCAACAAACGGCAGACGTTTTCTTCTTCTAAAGCATTTCTAAACTTAACTCTCAGTAACTGCTATTTTGTGCAATGCATTGATATCTTTCTATTGCCTTTTTCTGAAGGCAAATACTTCTGGACTCGAATTAAAGAACCATATTGATAACTGCATCTCTTAAAGAACAACTCTGTTCTGTAAACAACATCAACAAAACATGTGAACATGTTTTAGAATCAATGATGACGTTTCAACAACCAAAAAAGTCATTGGGAAAGAGACTACAAACCGAGGTCCCGTGTGCGAACGCACGCAGAACATCTTGCGCACAGTTAAAATCCCGTTCCGCCTTTCGGAAGAGCAGGCCATTGTGTGCCGGTAGGAGCTGGATGACAAAATTATATAAAAAAAAAACCAGCATGCACACAGGTGTTTGTTTAGACACCATCCCTGAGGGGGAAAAAAAATAATGGGTAGGCGCTGCACTTGTGGCGACGCGCTCTCCCGGGGAGAGCAGCCCGAATTTCACACAGAGAAATCTGCTGTGACATAAAGTGGTATAAAATAAAAATAAAAATAAAATAAAATAAAAACAACACATTATATATCAATCAGAGACACACATTACAGATGCTGGTTGATCATACTTCAGTAGACAGTGGACGACTGTGGAATACAATGACTGATGGTACTGGTCTCAGGTGGAGCTGTTCGAGATTATAAGGTACATGCAAAACAACACGCATGAACAAACTGGGGCAAAAAAGCAGCAAGCAATGACATATAGAGGTAAAGGTAAAGGTGTCCATAACCTAGGCGGTCGTAGGGGACTGAGGCATCAGAGACCTCAGCTTCTCTAGGGGCCAGCTATATTGAGGGCGGTGCCCATCTCCTCTCCCTGGCTGCTTTACCTTCCCTGACCCTGGAGGGGGGGGGGGGGGGGGGGCAAGGCGCGACAAACTGTCACCCATCCAACTGGTGACCACGCTCGACGCTGCTTAACTTGACTGGGGGAAAGCGAGTGCTCTGACCACTGAGCTATCCCGCCCCCTGACATATAGAACTACATGATAAATGTGCAAATGGCTTATAATGACAAAAGCAGTCTACAACAATGAGGGATACAGTAAGAGATCATGTGCCTAAAATATCTGGACCAATTAATATGTCTGAGAATATTTAATTTTCCGCCTGCACAATTTTGAATAGACAAAGCGCTGATAAAAACGAAATCTTTTTACCTGAACTTTCTCCAGAAGTGAAGACCGTGTCTCTCTCGTTCCACTTCATGCAGAAATGCATGACGTGAAAGATGTGTGAACCACAGCGATATTGAAAAGTTGACTGACTGCTGTGATAGGGCAGTGCTTTACAATGCTGGACCTGACAGTGGCACTGTTTCTGCTTATATGGCACCTAGTGAAACAAATTACATCACAAAAGATTTAAACAGGAAAATTCCAACAAAAAGTAAGAAAACAATTTATGTACAATAGGAGAACAAAGAAAAAGACAGTCCACGAGTGGGAGGACCACAGTGACAGACCGTATATCTAAGATTTCAAAGACCACTTACCTTCCCTCAGTTCTTTCCCTTGATTTTTCATCATCAGTGATTGATGGATATTTTTGGAAAATTTTCCAAAAGCATTTCGAGAAAATGACATTATGACGTGTCGGTGTTTTTGAATACCTAGACATATTACAAAAGAAATGACACATTTGAAAAGCTTCAACTCATCACAGCATACTTATTGCTGAAGAAAAATGAAAAACCGAAAAAATGGGTATCTTCCTTTATTTTCTTAAAGAGAATCTCTTGTATTCAGACTGCTTGACACTTTAAACAGTTGAATGTCAAATAATTCTATTTCAAGCCTTAGGCCTACACCTAATCCAGGGATAAAGTGGATGTAGTCTGTGTTCTACTTCATGCAGGAAGAGATTGACGTCATGACTTTGGTAGCATTTCCAAGTGGACTTGACTGGCAGCAAGTGACGTGCCTGAAGGTGGTCATCTTAACTGCAACTGTTCTCAGTGAAATGGTTTCTGGTAGAACAGACTGCACTCCAAAGAACAGATAGAACTCCCAAGAGTGACCTTTGGGGGTAAAATAAAGAAACTAAGCTGCATGAGACATGTACCGGTGACTTTGCATCTCTGCCTCTATATGTATTGAACTTTATGTTGTTGTTGTGCGTTCCCCAGCTTAACATCCTGGGGGTCAGCCAGAATATATATATATATATATATATATATATATATATATATATATATATATATATATATATATATATATATATATATACTCTTGATTCACTCATCCCACCTGAAAATCACTGTGAAGATGGAAAGTACACACGACGAGAAGTTGGCGTTGATGACTGTTTTCAAGTACCTCGCCATATAGGCAGCCATACTACGACTTCAGAGGAAACTTTATGTTGAACAGCTCTTTTCTGCAATTGCACACACGTTAAATCCTGATCCGCTTTTCGTAAGAGTAGGCCATTGTGTACCGGTGGAAACCGATGACAAGATTTAACATAACTGCATACACACGGGGATTGGCTGTAAAAAATAAAAAAAAGCACAGGAGTGCTTTTTTCATTATCCTCGATATATTAAGAATAAATAAATTGCTCACTGCTACGATATTTTTTGTCCCTAGAAGTTTTTGCGCAATATGACTTCAGGTTGTACTCTCTTGAAAAAGTGTCCTATGCTTTAGTAGTGCTGCAGTTAAGCCCTAGAGCATCTAAAGACTTGGAACAGTCTTCATCAGTCAAGACCACCAGCGCCGGGACACAAGAATATCCCATTTATTAAGGCCACGGGCACATGTTACTCGTGTGGAAACGTATTCAAGGGAACCTACTCATCCTCTTTCTTCTATATTGGTGGATTTGTTTCCGTAGATGTTCAGTGGTAGGTGTTTTTTTTCTGCCCCCCCCCCCCCCCTCCCTCAACACACACACACACACACACACACACACACACACACACACACACACACACACACACACACACACACACACACACACACTCCTTTTCCTCATATACAGGGTTCATACAGATCTTTGGGAAGAAAATTCAAGGACTTTTCAAGGACTTTCAAGGACCTCACTCTCAATTTTCAAAGACCTCCATCGACAAATAGTGCTTACATTTTAACAATGTCTACACACTTTACAGCTGAAAAGAAAATATCTATAGCCATTTGGTCCAAATTTTCTTCATAACAAGAAATATTTCTACAGCAGTTAACTGAGCTAAATCAAAAACAATCGTTGGCCAAAGTGTGCACTTCGCTTAAAACAATTTCAATCTAAGTGATCACCCCATTTGTTCATTCATAATTTCTCTGCATGCTGGTTCTCAAAGTCTAAATATGTGTAAAGCTCCCTGTGAGTTACTTTACCCAGGAGACTAATAGTTTACAATAGTAAACATTCATCTTCCTGGATAACATAACAGGTTGGAAGGGAGGGGGGAGGGGCTGGAAAGGGGGAATAGCTTATGGTATTGCTGTGGACAGATTTTCACATCACAACACATTGACATGGGTGAAAGTGAAAAAAATCTCTCAATCCACATTTTTTTGTCCTCTGGACATTCCAAATCCTGAAGAAAAAAAATCAATCCTGAAGCAATTTAAGTATAATTCCCCCCTTATATTACTGTATGTACATCCCGCGCGTGTCTCTGATGCCCTATCAAGTTTCAGTGTTGCAGGGATAGGAATTGACAGACTCCAAAAATCGTGAAAGGGGGGGGGGGGGGGGGGGGTCCAGGGGGCAAGGAGGCAGAGCTCCTTGTGGGGGTCCGGGGGCAACGCCCCTGAAGCTGAAGATTTGTCAACAATTCTAGCCTGTTTAACGGCCTCTCCTTGAACTAATTTCAGTTCTTGATACTAAGCAATTTCTGCCCTGAAATAAGCTCTCCAAGTATGACTTTTTCTGTCATTTCTTCAATCTAAAGGAGGTTCTATTCCCAAGTAATCACATAGCAAAAATGAGTATATTTCTAGACAAATGTGCACTAACGCAGATAGAGGAAGAAAGAGAAAGAAAGGACAGACACACATAGACAGAGAAACAGAAGAGAGAGAGAAGGGGGGGGGGGGAAGAGGTGTGTGTATCTGTGTGTGTAAGAGACAGGGAGAGGTGGAGAAAATGAGAGAGAGACAGAGATAGAGAGAGACAGAGAGAGAGAAGTTGTGTGTGTGTGTGTGTGTGTGTGTGTGTGTGTGTGTGTGTGTGTGTGTGTGTGGTGCGTGCGTGTGGTGGTGGTGCGTGGTGTGTGTGTGTGTGTGGTGGTGGTGTGTGTGTGTGTGTGTGTGTTAGATTCAAGATTCAAAATATTTTATTGCCATTTAAGTCATGCAGACTTATTTGACACAACAAAACAAACATCAGTTTTAATTATCTTTCTGCCCAAAATGATGTCCACTAAAAACATGTTGCATTCTTCTTCTTCTCTTTTTCTCTTTTCTCAAAACATTCATTCACATATCTAATGATATCTGCTTGATATATATCAACTGCGATTATGTCGCTTACCTTATCTATATGTTTTTTACGTTCTTTGTCTTTGGTTTTAACTTTAAATAACAAATTGTTTCTGAGTTCATCATATAACACACATTCATCGAGTACATGAAATTCATCTTCTATTTTGTTACAGTATTTACATTTTCTGTCCTTTCTGGGCATATTTTGGTGTCTCCCTTTCTCTATCATTAAATCGTGACAGCTTAAGCGAAATTTACAAAAAGTATTTTTATGAGTTTTGTTTTCTTAGTTAATAAGATATGGTTCCAGTCTGTATTCCTTGGTTACAAAATCATAAAATTTTAGTTTTGCAAACTGTTTTTTCTGGTAGTTCCAGACTGTTTTATACATAGTCTGAAGCTTTCTTTGAACAGCATAACTTAACCGATGAACATCAAAAGTACTCTGGTTTTACCACACATGTTTAAACCCAATTGTGTAAAGGATATTTTTTACTGTATTGATCCATTTATCACATGTATTCGTCTGATACAAATAATCGTATACTATTCTAATAGAAGAGTTTGGTTTTGATTCTGTTAAATGAATCCAAAAGGATATTATCTGGCATATGATTTTAAGAGTCAGTGGAAATCTTCCTAATTCACCCAGAGTGGGTAGTACCAATGCTTTTTTATGAACTCCCAGTATTTGTTTACAAAAATTTATATGAAAAGTTTCATACAGAAACTGATTTGATAAGCATGTCTTGAACAATTCATCAATATGAAATTTGTCTCCCCATGAAAACAAAAAGGAAACCAAACTTCTGCTCCATAAGTTAAAACAGGAGTTATTAATGAGTCAAATAAACGCATTATTATAGTAGTCTTTAAATTTTGTCCACGAACAGCTCTTTTAAAGGCGTACAATGCTTTATTACTTTATTTTACTAAATGTTCTTGTGTTGCTTGAAACTTACCATTCTGATGAAAGATGACACCTAGATATTTGTAAGTTTCTACTGTTTCAATTACATGCTCTCCACACTTAAAATGTATGGGAATTTTAGGTGGTGATCTCGTAAAGACTATTACCTTTGTTTTGGTTTTGTTTATCTTTAAGCCCCAGTTTGAACTGTATTCTTGAAGTTTATTCAATTTAGTTTGAAGACCTACTTTGGTTGTTGATAGTAATGCTAGGTCATTAGCATATAGTAAACAAGGAATTCGGTCTCTCAAAGTAATATATGGTGAATCTTTCTCATCAATATACTGAACTATATCATTGACATATATATTAAATAATGTAGGGCTTAATGTATTTCCCTGATGCACCCTCTTTTCACTCTGATTTCACCAGTGTGCCTGTTTGTAATTACTGTTGCATTCCAATACATGTTTTTGATAACATTATAGGTTTTACCTGTGATCCCTATTTCGTTTAGCTTTATTAGAAGACCCTCATGCCACACATTATCGAAAGCTTTCTGAAAATCTACAAAGCAGCAATAAAGTCTTTTACTTTTTACTTTTAGCCTTTATCTATTAAATTGTTGAGTAGAAAGATATGGTCCGTTGTTCTGCATGTTTTCCTGAATCCAGCTTGTTCTCTGACAATACTATTGTCTTTTCTAAATATTCAGATATTCTTTGATTTAGTATTTGACAAAATAGTTTTCCAATAGTGTTTGTTAACGTAATTCCTCTGTAGTTTTCCGGATTATATGTGCATCCACTTTTATAGATCGGGACATTCACTCCCACTTTCCAGTCAGAGGGATATATACCCGTTTCTAACACTAAATTGAAAATATCCCGCATTGTCTCTATAAGACTAGGTGAAACTGATTTAATCATTTCATTTGTTATTCCATCTTTTCCTGTAGTGTAGTCAATCCTTGCATTTCGCAAAGAACTAATTGCAATAGTTTTCAAACTTGGTGCAATGGGTAGATAAAAATACCATAAACAACATATCTAAAAAGTAGGAAAAAGTAGGTGTCGGAAGATGCCGAAAATCAATAAACAAACACACTAATAAACGTTCACACTCTGAGACTGATCGTTTGCTAAAGCTGGCCTGCTTCTGGTGCCGCGGCATCCTCCCTTTTTTGGTCAGGCTCCACCCAGTTTTGACCGAGAAAGACCCGTGGCTGCAAGAGAAAGGACCTTCGTGCAAAGCTGTAATGCTACTTATTCTTATTTCGTTTAGCATTAATGACTTATCTTTTGAAATTTAACACACACTTTAACTGCTTAATTGTTTTTTACGAGATGCATGGTATGTACTGCGCTGATGTGCCTATTTGACCAGACAGCATCGAAACAACTGTCCACGTGTGTTGGGCCAGCTCCTACATTATACAGTAATGTAGGAATGTATGTATGGTAAACCACTCTTATTATATTATATATATATATATATAATATATAATATATAATATATTATATTATTTATATATTTTTATATACATAATACATATACTATATTTATATATGTATGTATGTGTGTGTGTGTGTGTGTGTGTGTGTGTGTGTGTGTGTTGTGTGTGTGTGTGTGTGTGTGTGTAGTGTGTATATAACACCATTAT
>CM060320.1:43880631-43918131 GCA_030674155.1 Stramonita haemastoma | reverse complement strand
CTCTGATGCTGTTTTCCTGTACCTGCATTGTTTTATTTTATACTCATTGTAAAGTTCTGACCTTCAAGGAGAGACTATCACTTTACTTAGCCGTGGGGTCTATACAGTGGTCGTAAACTCGGTTTAATCCTGGTAAAATGCAGGAAAGCATACATGATTTTGCATGCTTATGGGCTGCAAATGCTTAATTTAGCATTATGTGCAGTATACTTTCATTGCTTTTTGCTTTATCTTGCGTTTAATAGTGATTCTATTGTCAAATTCGTAATCAGCATGTCGAAAGCTTTCCAACGATATGCCACAAGACCATATTACAAACTGTTTAAAAAATATGGTAAAATCCAAATTTTATGACGTCATAAAATCTGTCAAAAAAGTGACCTTCCGACACTTAGATTCCCCTACTTTTTGAATATGTTAATAGCTAGCTACTTTTCTATCCAATCATCGCAAAAGCATTACTATTACAATTAATTCTTTTCTCGGCACTTTTTTTGCAAATATTGACTAGACTACTGGTGATTTTTTAGTTTTCAGTCTTTTGATTGTTTTTGTAATTTCCTCCGTTGTAATTTCTTTATCTAGGAGTGGATTATCAGTTATTTTTAATTCATCGAACATTATTTGTATTTGCTTTTTGCGGTCTGGATCTATTTGCGGTTCTTTTCCAACAAGTGTTTTTAAGTGTTCAGTCCACTTACGGCTACTAATGTGATTTTGATGTTTCAATCCATCATCTTCACTTTCTTTTAATTTTTGTAAAGTTTTCCACAATATACTCGGATCTTCTTCAATGGCATCATGTAACTGCGATACTAACTTATTTTTGTAGAATTTCTTTTTATTTTTTAACAAAGTATTATACTGTTTTCTTTTTGAAAAGTATTTTTGTCGAAGTTCAATTTTATATGGGGTTCTGTTCATTGCATTTAGTAAAGATTTTACTTCTTTTCTCGTACTTGCACATTCTAAGTCAAACCATCTTTTATTGCGTTTAATTCTTCTTAAAGGTTTTGACTTTCTGGTCTTCAAGCTTAATTTCGCCACTTTGATAAAGATATCAGATAGTTGTTTGGAACATTCATTCACTACATTTGTTGAATCATACTGCCTTTATTTTGATTTATTTGTTCTAAAACTGCATGTGTTTTAGTTTTTATTTGTGTTATATGTAATTGCATTGATGGTAGTAAAAGAGACTTTTGAAATTGTTCCTTGGAATTTTTATCCCATACAAAACGTATTTGTTCTGGTGAATCTTTAGTAATACAATCTGCCTGTGTATCTCTTATTATTTTGACGGACTTCTGACTTATGTCTACGCTTGGTATATTTATATCTAAATCAAGTGGACAATGATCAGAATAATCCATTAAATCTTTAACTTTAATATGTTTTACCTGTTTCATAAATGATTTTGAACAAATAAAATAATCCACAATACTACACCCTTGGGGCTGAAAGCAAGTAAACCTACCTTGTAAATCTGTGTGTGTGTGTGTGTGTGTGTGTGTGTGTGTGTGTGTGTGTGTGGTGTTGTGTGTGTGTGTGTGTTTTGTGTGTGTGGCGCGCGCTGTGTAAGTCAGTCATTTACTTCCAGTGTGTGTGTGTCAGAGAGAGAGAGAGAGAGAGAGAGAGGAGAGAGGAGAGAGAGAGAGAGAGAGAGAGAGGAGAGGAGAGAGGAGAGAGAGAGAGAGAGAGAGAGACTATAGAGAGAGAGAGAGAGGGGGGGGGGGGGAACTCTCCATGAAAAAGGGAAGGCCAGTGGCCTGCTGACTGTTGTATTTAATTTAATATAACCATTGCTCTCTGACCCCACGTGGAACAGCCAGTGAAAGCCTTATATTAGAGCTGCTAGTCCATCCCTATCATGAAACTTGACACCCATTGTTGGTACACATGGTCTTTCAACAGAAAAAGTTGTCTTGTTAGGCCTACCTAGGCTTGAATTGCCTTGTGACATAAAGCAGAGAAAAGGAGTAATTACTAACCGGCATGGAAGAGTTAGTTCCCTTGGCCTGCTTTCGTAGATTTCTTTTTTCTCCTATTTTTTCTTCTTCTCTTTTTTTACTTTTATAAAAATTCCACGAATTTACAGTCAGTACCATATCTGATCTCACCATGCCAATCTCTCTCTCTTCTCTTTATCCTTCTTTTTTTCTTTGGTAACAGTAAAATTCAAGGACTTTTCAAGCACCTGAGGCATATGCCTGATTTTCAAGAACTTTCAAGGCCATTGAAAAGGGAGGTCCAAAATTCAAGGACTTTCAAGGACTTTCAAGGACCGTACGAACCCTGATATATGTTTTGCTTTGTTTAATTTCCGTTTATGTGTAATATTTAAAATAAAATAATTTCGGTAACTTTTGGCGCTACACGTTGTTTCAAATCTCTCAGAAGAAAGTCTTTCAGTGAGCTATTTTTCTGGGGAGCAAGCTAAACGACTCAATGGTGGGAAGAGATGTGGCTGGTTTGAGTGGCAAAGCCTCTCTTCATGTGGGGGCACTATACCAGAAGCCAAAATTAAGTCTGATAAGCTCATCAAAGGGTACAACATATATTCATTGAGCGTGACCGGATAGCCTAGTAGTCAGAACATTGCGCTCGCAATTTGACGACCCAGGTTCGATTCCCGTTCGAGGAGATTTTTCTCCTGGAGTTAACATCAATGCCGACTCCACTCCCCCCAAAAGTCTTTCGGATGAGACTACAAACCGAGGCCCCGTGTGCAAACGCACGCAGAACATCTTGAGAACACGTTAAATACTGTTCCGCTTTTCCTAAGAGTAGGCCATCGTATGACGGTGGGAACAGATGACAAGATTTACAAAACTGCATACACACGGGGACTGCATGTAAAAACACATGAGTGCTCATTCTATTATCCTCTATATAAAAAGAATAAAAAGATAAATCGAGGCTTCTTGTTACTGAGAGACACAGGCAAAACCTCAGCTACACTGTGCTGTTAGGAATGCCACAAACAAAAAACCTTCATTGTGGGCAGTCAAATAGTCCATGGAGATAAATCTGATCAGTACTGATGAAACTTTTATATGTAAAACAAAACTCTGAGAATATCGCCTTGACTTCTTTTTGGGGAGATGTGAAGGATGCAAAGGGAATCAACATATGGAAACAGCTTGTGTGATCATAATACAAAGCACACACAAATATATAGTTTGTTTTTATTTCTCCCTCTCTCTGTTAAAACTGAATAATTTCGAAAAATTTTCCACTGTCAGTAGATCTATACATATAAGCAGCTGATGTGCAGGACTGTGCTGAACTTCCTTCTTATAGTACTTTCGGCTGCTTTGAAGGATAGATTTAAATTTTTAGTCCAAAAAGTTGATTTAGCCACAGAGAAGCAATTACCCTCAACGTCACCACTGAATGACTAAAACATGTCCATTTGATCACAAAATGAATTAACCGTTAAAATGATGTAGATCTTTGTATCAGAGTAATGTATGGGCTATAATTATATAATATATGTAAAAAAAGCTATATGAAATATAGTGTGCTTCATGGTTTCCATGAGGCTTCAGGGAGTAAAGTGACCGTAAGCGATAAAAAAACCCCAAACACTGAAAATCTCTCTCTCTCTCTCTCTCTCTCTCTCTCTCTCTCTCTCTCTCTCTCTCTCTCTCTCTCTCTCTCCCACACACACACACACAAACACAAACACAAAACACACACAACACACAATATATATATATATATATATATATATATATATAACACAAGCTTAAGTTTCAGTCGCTTTCTAAGAGAAGGGGGATCCTTTGATATCAGCCGTGTCAGAATTGGAGCTGAGATTCTAACCTTTAGCCCTAACCTTCAATTTTACCACTTTCATACAAAACCTCGTGAGCCCCACAGACAAAAGTTTGTGTAAGTCGATCTTTCTTTGCACGTTAACTGCCAGCATACCCGACTAGGCTAAACAGGACATTTGACACTATTTAAGTGCGTGACAGTTTGCAATTGGAAAACTGAAAATGTCGTTCAAAGAGATTGTATTCGCCATAACAAGAATCAGTGAATATCTTTATCTTTAAAAAAAAAAGACGCGTAACAGTGCAGACGACTACAAGTATGAGCTATGTCAACTCACCTTTGGATCAGGTACAAATTTTTTTTTTAAAAGGGCACAGAATAAGCGCTGATACTGAGACTGAAGGATTTATCGCTTCGAGGGAGAGGCAGTGATATTGGCCATCAGAGTAACGCCGACCCAACGTATTTTAGCTCCGTTTTTAGTTTAACTTTCTTCAATCGTTAAAAAAAAGAAGAAAAAAAAGAATCTGTCCTGTGCACACTATTAAAGGAGGTCACAGAGTGTGCTTCCTCACCGGGCATATTATGGCTCTAGTGATGAGAATGGTTTCGGATATATTTAAAGTTTGTGTTCCTGAAAACATACGTACGGTTTCTGCTGGCACGATCGTTTTCAGGTATGTGTGCTGGTCAAGATGTGTTGGTTCCATGATCATTACAAAGCATACAAGCACAGGGGCTGACAGCATGGTGTCAGTTCTGGAACATGTTTTTTATCCTCCCACCTGGGCTCCACCTAAGCTGTGTCGCCAAGGGAACAAAATGTTCCAACAACACGCAAACGTCACTAACTGGAGACCGAAAAAATATAACGCCAAACTGTTTAGGGATTAAATTTGAAGCGATTGAGCGTCTTGTTTGTATCAGAATTGATGTAAACACGACAAAACTCAACAAAGCAATCAGACATTTTTTTTTTATTTTTTAGATTCCGTGTCCTTTAGATTTTGTTTATATATATATATAATTAATAATTATATATATATATATAATATAATAATTGTGACATTAATATATATATATATATATATAATATAATAATTGTGACATTAATATATATATATATATTATATATATATATATTATATATATATATATATATATATATATATATAATATATATGTCACAATTAAACCGATTTCTACAGATAGTTGTAATGATTGCGACTTATGGGGATAAAAGGACGTGAAGGCCATTTCAGAGTTGTAGCCTAACGCAGAATCTATGCTCGACAAATGGTTGCTCTTTAGCTGTATTTTATATCCTTAACACAACGGCAACAAACTTTAATCACTCGTATGATAAAGAAAACCAGACATTCGCTAGTCCACTAAACAGCGTTATAGCTATAGGCCTACCCCTCTTAAAAAAAAAGTAGCATACAAAATAAGTCTTGACTTTTAGTTCCATATGCAGACTGAAAATCGGGCCAAATTCCTCTGTAAAATCATTGGCTACAAAACATTCCGTAGCCTCTTCTGCCTGGTTGCTGTATGTTCGTGGATGTGAAATGTTCGATAGCTTGTAATCCAAAACAAATAAAGGCATAAGCTACAGGAAACCATCGGGACTTGGCGGGTTATAGATGTGTTGACCGTGCCTCTCTCATTTTAGTCAGCCATCCATGGGGCCATGGTGCTTTCCTTTCTCCCTTATATGAAGTGGGTGATTATAATTTGTGTGATTACTGAAAATTTAACTTTTAACTTTAACCCCCCCCCCCCCTTGTGTGTGTGTGTGTGTGTGTGTGTGTGTGTGTGTGTGTGTTGTAGTTGTTTGCACTGGCATTTATTCTCTGTTTGTTTCATGCACACACACACACACACACACACACACACACACGCACACACATTCTTCAAACAAGCATAAACGCTAACAAACCGCAGAATGCAGTAACCAACCGCACACCACCACCTAAACTCTCCCCTCCCCTCGTCACCACACTGACGCCCACACTTTCTCCGCTGTCAAGGAAAATCCTATCTTCCAATCCGCTTCCAGCCTCCCTTATCTCCCCCCCTCCCACCCCCACCCTCACGACACACACAGCCACCACCACCTACACAATCTCCACGACTAGCCTAGTTCACATGTGCTGTGATGCCGACAGTATTGTGATAACGGCAACACCTTTGATCAATGGTTATTTTCAGACACATGAATATACCCAATGCATTAACGGCTTTGTCGTGACCAGTGGGGCACGCAACTTGCTGTTCCAGTCACGTTCACCACCATAAAGCCCACAGATTAGTAAATAAACTCTGTGCGTCCTTTTAGCCTAACTGAAGCAAGAGAAACGAATGCAGTATGATAAGTATTTGGAGGGTCTTACATGAAAAACTCAACATTCACCGCCAAAAAGCCCACAAATTTGTAAATAAACTTTGTGCGCCCTTTTAGCCTAACTGAAGGAAGAGAAAGAATGCAGTATGATAAGTATCAGGAGGGTCTTAACATGAAAAACTCAACGTTCACCGCCAAAAGTCCACCAGTTAGTAAATAAACTCTGCGGGTCCTTTGAGCTGAAGCAAGAGACAAGAGTGCAATATAATAAGTATCTCGAGGCTCTTACGTGAAAAACCCTGTTGACTGAAGCGAAAGAAGTCGGAAGATTAAGGCGAAGCTAAAGTCATTGTGGCACCGATAATGCTGAAAGAGAGAGAGAGAGAGAGAGAGAGAGAGAGAGAGAGAGAGAGAGAGAGAGAGAGAGGAGAGAGAGGAGAGAGAGAGAGAGAGAGAGATGTCCGCCATAAGTCGCAATCATTAGCATTACCTGTAGAAATCGACTTAATTGTGACATTTAGAGACAAAACTACATACACACGGGACTGGATAAAAAAAAGCACACGAGAGCTTATTCCATTATCGTCGATATAAAAGAATAAATAAATAAAACATTACAAATTCAGATTGTTAAGTACTCTCTGTGGAGCTTGCCATAGACCAGTTAAACACTGAACAACATTTTAACTATGGCTTCGGCAATGAGATTGTGCCAGCATTTTACAAAGCAGTTTTACCTACCAATAACATTGTGTTCTATTAAAAAAGAAAAAGACTCAAAACACACAAACCACAATTTATTGTGGTCATTCTCACTTTATATCAACTCCACCTGAAGAAGTTTATTTTTCAAGCATCAAGACCAAATAAAACAAACAAAAAAAAAGAAACATCCTTAACAGTATTTAGTTTGTATGTTTGTTTTGTTGTTTTTAATGAAACTTCAACATTCAGTTTGATAACTACTTAGCTGCCCCTAAGCAGCTCTATGGAGGTTACTTTCTGAAGCAATACAAGTCCACACTTCAGGATCCACGCAGAACTTTGGAGAAAAAAAAAACCCACCTACCTGAAGAACTCTCTGTCTGTTTTTGGGTCTGTCATTATCTCTCCCCAATGACTACCTGAGTCCGTTTGGGAGGATTTTCACCTTGGAGTTTTATATTGATTCCGACTCCCTCTCCCTAAAATCCTCGATAAAATCGTAAAACCGAGGTCCCACGTGCAAATCGCACGCACATCAGCTTGCACACACGTTAAAAAACCTACCTTTTGAAGAAGAACAGGCTGGCAATGGACAGTACTATGGATGACACGAACATGCCTAGCCTGCAAAACTTGATTAATTTACATGATAACGGGATAGGTGTTTGTGGAGTGAAGAACGTGATAAGTGGGGTGTGTGGTGTGTGTGTGTGTGTGTGTGTGTGTGTGTGCGTGCGTGCGTGCGTGCGTGCGTGCGTGCGTGTGTGTGTGTGTGTTGTGTGAGAGAGAAGAAATGTGTATGCCTTCACATATATACAAACACATACGCACGTCTGCATATGAATAAAGGGGTGCAGCCTGGGAACTTGTATGAGAATCTTGTGCCAAGCGCTCCCACCCCGTCTACAACTCTTAACACACACACACACACACGAAAATGGAACATAACACAAGTGGCTGGTGGTCGTTCTGTTTATTACAGTCTATTACGGCATGAACAATACATTCCGTCTTCAACTCAGGTATACTAAGTATATCTACAATACACACTTGCACAAATGCAGTGAGAAAATGCAGTGAGCTATCTTACACAGTGTCGATAAAAATTACACTGAACTGGCAGCAGGAATGTGACGAAAACAAATCACAAGACGCTAAAAGACCATTCCACAACGAAATTATTATACCATAACTGCAGGTCCAAAAACAAACTTTAAAAAAATCCAAACAAAGAATGAAGGAAGATAGAAGATGGGAAAGAAAGGGGGACGGCTCACACACATAAATACACAAGGAGCACTCATGCAGGAAATACACAAAGAAAGAAAATCATCAGCATACTTGGATAAGAATTTTTGTTTGAAATTCCCACACCAATCTAGGGAATTTTTCACGAATTCAGCCCAAAGCTACACAGGAAAGATGACACAACTGTTCAACTGGCAGACAACTTTCATATCTTTCGGGGATTTGATTTGATTTGATCTTTGTGAACCCTTTCCAGCCTCCACCAATCCAGTATGTTTGCTTCCACTCTGGTAAATGAACTGAGAGTGGTTGAAGGATTGTCACTTGGTCTTGTTTTATCATAGTCCAAGTGGAGCTATCCAATTTAGGGACTGTTCCATCAACTAACCATCACCACTTTACCTTGTCAGAGAGGGCTGTCACAGCATGGGGGAAGATATCTATACTTCCAAAGGAGCTTATCGGCCTATAAACATTTTATAGGTCACGCTGGTGACGTCCCATCTTTTCATGTCCTTCACTTGGAATGAAGCTAAACTGGAGCAAATTCTGCCTTAGACGGCTTTGGCGAGGTCGTCAGCCATTAAGCGACCCACAGAGTAAAGATATACCCAGAAATGGGTTCAAGCAACGGATAACCCGACTCTGCTCATGTTAGGAAATGAACTCCTGCAGATTCTCCTGGTCATTTAAAAAAAACAACAAACTGACGTTTTTACCAGGGAGTCTTTCCAGCCAACTAGAATGAAAAAGTAGAGCACACAAATAAGCTACTTCAACTGATGTGAGTTCTTTCCTCAGAGAGGGAAGAACAGGACACATTACATACAGGGTCATATGGATATATATGGGACACACAGACCAGGGAACATGCACTCTCTTCAATGCTCTCACGCTCACATTACCTCCTTTTCAATTACACACAATAACTAGCACAATACAAAGGGGCAGGTCTCATCAAGGACAGATGCACAAGCTGTTGGAGTGGCGACATAATTGATATGATACCTTGTTAAATATCACAACAGCTTTTGTGGTGCTTCCAGCATTCCACTAAGAATCCAAGGTTACAAAATGGATGAAGCATTAGGCAAGGAATTTTACAGTATCCATTTATTCAGAAGTCACAGGCCAAAGGTCTATCCTCTTCAAACTCCAATCAACTCCATCATATACTGACCACGGACAACCATCTTGGGATGTAGAGAAAAGTGTTAAGCAGCCACACTGAGAAATTCCAATTCAAAACAAATGGCCAAGTCATACAACAACTGTTCCATCACAAAACACGCACACAGTAGTTTTCTTGACAGTGACCATTGCTAGTCAGCTCCAGGCTGACAAGGCTTCAGTCCTGCCCCAGTATGAAGCAACTATTACTATGCCTCCGAGTATTAAGGACAGCTACATTTTAGTGAACACATGGCAAAACTATGGCATATAAACTCAACCTTTTTGTGGGTCACACCCGGCTTTTTTCTTCTATCTTGTAACCCTTGAACAAAAACATAGGTCCAACATATCCAGAAAAAAGCCTTAAGTTTCGTGCACAACGTAAGTCATGCACCACCAGCTGTAAATTTCATGGCATGCATGTTACTGACCATCATAAAAGTACTGTTTTTAAAAAAAATAATATAAAAATGGTAGTAAAAAAAAAGTACCTTCTTAGATTTCTGAGGCCAAAGAATGTGTAATTAACACACATATCAAACAGTTCCCTAAATCTGTTTGTAACTCATTTGACATGTTTGCCTCTCCCTTAGGAATTAAGAGCTTGCAATGTCACACTATAACAGTTATAACAGCTTTTCGAACCACTTAAAGAACAGAATTTCAAAAAAAGAAAGAAGAAAAAGACCCTTACTCGGTGTCTTTTTGTTAATTGCTACTGTTTTGAAATAAAATGATGGTAATAAAATTAGTTAAAACAAGAAGCAAACAAATTGATTAGTTTTGTTGGGTCGCTTAAACAACAAAAACGTGACAACAAAATCCAATATAAAACATCCCAACAAACCTTTCCTTTGGCAAAAGCCCAATCTATTTGGCAGTCTTCGAGAAAAGGTTGTCTACAGACAGACACACTTACGTGCACAAGCATATGCAGGCGAACACAAGCACAAACACGCCACATCTTCTTCCTTACGATCGCCTAAAACAGCACCTTTCCTGGTGAAATCCTTTTCCTGCCATTTTGAAACTCATACACTTTACAGTTTGATATTACGGATAAGTAATTCCACACAGAGTAAATATTCCAAAAATGCCAACCAAAAAAATCGTTTTGTCATGAGATTCAACACAGAATCTGGTCACAAAAAAAACAACTTTAACTGGAGATTCAAGCATCATGTAAAAACACAAATAACGGATCAGAGCTTAAGCTTGTTGAAATAGGATTGAAGTCTTAAAAAAAACCCACATCATGGCAAAGGAGCAGAACAGGTGATTGGGAGAGGGGCGGGAGGGCATGAAAAAGTTAATTTTAGAATACAAAACAACCTTTACAAAGGATAGGGAAAAACCAGTAAACAACAGAACCCAGTAATCTCACACAGGTGTAGAGAAAAGTTCACAGGGAATGTACACACTACAGATCACAATCACAATCCTGCAACATCACTTGGACTTTTATGACCAGTTTTACATTATCAGTCGGTTACACACAGAAAGCTACACTGATATCACACACCATGCCATGATACAGAAAACGTGTGTATTTTTTTTATGTAGTACCATCACTATATCTACATACAAGTAACACACACACACACACACACACACACACACACACACACACACACACACACACACACACTCACTCACACCACACACACACATTCAGGTTCAGCAATACAACAACAGTTTATCATACATGGTAATGATATGAACCACATCTACAGTCTTATCCTAAAGCGTTTACTACTTGATAAAAACGTAATATGTCTGCCACTACAGCTTTTCTCTTCATAAATCAGGTTTCCATTGAATACACAATCTGTACAATACTGAACACTAGACGTTACCTTGTTACAATCTAGATTAAAAATGAACTGACCGTTTATCATTATTTCCCTTTTTTGAATGCAATCAACAACAACAACAAAAAAACGCACAGCAATACTATGCAGTATCCTAAATTTTAGTTAAAAATAAAACACACACACAGTGGATAACAAATATCACAATGATAATATCAAATGGCTAGGAAAAATATCTGGTTTTACAACATATAGTGTAAAAATGACTCATCCATTGTAAACATGAAAAACACAACAACAACAAATACTCAAAACTTTTTTCTTGCAACAAAAATCAAACTTGTGGAAACAAAAAAAACCAATTAAACAAATACATAAAAAGAATTAAATAATTGAATATTCAATGCACAGAAATGTGGTAGCATGATGGCATTTCAATATGTTGAACCCTCCTCTCCCTCTTCCCCTAAAAAAACAAAACAACACCACCTTCCCCTCATTTCAAAGGATTTGTTCTATACATGACTTCGTTGATTTCAAGCTATCATGTACCACAGTTTTTATCCTGCAAAAAGATGGCATGGCTGAGGGGAGAAAATAAAGCTATGAAAAAGTATAAAAAGTCAATATGAAGTTATCCGGTGAAAGAAGTAAACTACGAATCAGCAACTACAGAACAAAACAGAAAAAAGAAGGAAAACATTTAGGAAGAACAAGAATGATAAAAACTCAATCTGAAAGAAGAAAAGTATGAATCAGTAACTACAGAAGAAAACAAAAAAAGAAGGAAAACATTTAGGAAGAACAAGAATGATAAAAACTCAAACAATCAAAAGAAGAAAGAAAAAAACAACTGATCACCAATCCGTGAATGGAATATTACTTTTGACAATTAGAAGTCACTACTTGAGCCTCCTTACTTGAGCAACAAAATATGGCAGAAAACAGTGTCAACAAACTGTGTGTGTGTGTGTGTGCTGTGTGTGTGTGTGTGTGTGTGTGTGTGTGTGTGTGTGTGTGTGTGTGTGTGTGTGTGGTGTGTGGTGTGTGTGAGTGAGTGAGTGAAGAGAGAGTGTGTGTGTGTGGTGTGTGCATGTGTGCGTGCGTGCGTGCGTGCATTGTGTGTGTGTGTGTGGTGTGTGTGGTGTGTGTGTGTGTGTGTGTGTGGTGTGTGTGTGTTGTGTGTTGTTGTGTGTGTGTGTGTGTGTTCATGAGAGAGAGTGTAATACAGGGTGAAAGAGAATGACCAAACAGATCCTTTCTGTAGCTTAATGTATGAAACACAAACCATCATTTTCCAAACATTTAGTGAAGCCTGTGTTTCTGTGGTAATAAATGACAATCATTGTGCTTAATGTGGTCAGATTAATTAACTATTCAGTGTATGTAGATGTCCAACTAGTAGAAACAAGGCAGATGTACTTGAAATGAATGCAGAAGGAAAAATAGAAAAAAAAATGACAGGTGAGGGTGAGCAGCTAACAAAGCTTATGTCGTGAAGTACCATCACCAATGAACATGTACACACACCACACACACACACACACACACACACACACACACACACACACACACACACACACAAAATGCTGCTTCAGACTGAATCAATAACTTGAAACCTACAAGCGGGATTTCAACAGCCATAACACCAATGCAAAACTTAAGAAAGAAAACAAAGACAGCCCACCCACCCCCTCCCTGAAACGAACCAAACAAAAGCAATCTAGAAGAAATAAAGAACACAGTGCCCTGTTATGAATCACAGATTTCTTTTGCTGCAAAGAGAGTTAACTTTCAAACACCCCCCCCCCCCCAAAATGTATGACAAAAGGGGAAATAACAAGAAATAATAATTAGAATCAAAGAACATCAAGTATAAATAAAAGTATGTTCTGAAACATCTACCTCAGCCTTACAACATACGTCTCAGATGAAAAGGACATGCATATTTATAATCACTGGACCCAATAACCATCCACCAAAGCACTCCAAATAGGACTTGGAATGAGTCCAAAAGCTTGCAGATTAGGCAAAACTTCAATAACTGCGGGTGATAATTTTCTTTTCTTCCATTTTTAACTTTAAAGTGACAGTGGACCAATTTATGACTCTGGAACAGATTTTAACTTTTTAGTAAAAGTTGTTGCATCTGATAAAGCATCATTTTCAAACTGTCTACAACAGAAAAATGCAGAGAAGTTGAAAGGCCAATGATTTCTGTTTTATTGATAATGACACTCAGTAAGTATTCATAGAAAAGTTCTAGACATATATGACCTCTAAATAGCTGGAGAAATTCATATTGATAGGAGGCACAACTGTTATTTGTAAATGTTATTTTGATGAGAAACTTTTGGTTTTGATATGCAAAACAATCTGATGGAGAAGCATGCCACTCAAGTTGGTGTGAAACTAGAACGGCTTTGTCAAAGCATGGATACTGAACAAAAGCTGCAAAAAGAATGAAACAAATACTCAAAGGGGGCAAAAAGGTAACCTTGCTTTACTCTGTTGAAAATGCATGTGTTTCTCAATTAAACTCTACTGAGTCTGTCATGTTGCCCTGAAATGAAACAATTCGACTGATATGTTTCTAATGATGGATACTTTCTTATAAAGAAAAAAAAACCCATATTACATCCTCCTGATGAAATCAAAAGCTTTGACTAAGTCAAAATGTAAAATATCCCCTTTGTGTTTCTTTGTATCATTTTACTTGCATGTGTAGGATTGACAGGATCCGGTATCCATGTTAACTGTATCTGGCTTAACTGTATCAACACTTCTGAATCTGAAGAGGAAAATATGGGCAAAATCTTGCCAATTCAGTTCAGAAGAAGATGCCAAAACAGTCTCTGAAATTCCTAACAATTTTTTTTTGGTTGTTTATGCAAAAGGCTACATGTTTGGAATATTGTAATGTGTCTTAAGGAGCCATCTGTAAACATAAGCCTGAGCAATGAAAACATTCTTTGAAAAAACATAAATTTGAATAAGCATTATTAAAACAAGCAGAAATAGTCAAAACAGATGTTTATAAACTTTGTTAGTCTAATACAATTTTTGCTAATAAAAGTTTTGCTTTTATCTGCATGCTTTCAGATCTGCCAGAAGCCCTTTTCAATGGGTGGATGGAGGATGGTGGGTCCAGCAGTTTTATAGATTTGTCTGTTATCTGCAGCATGTAACACCAGAACTGTCTGATAGATATTGGTGTGGGGTGGGGGGCTTTCATCCTTTTTTTTCTTCTTCTTAAGATGGGTTCTGATATATATTGGGGGAGGGGGGTATCCTCTTTCTTTATTCTAAGATGGGTTCTGATAGATATTGGGGGAGGGGCGTATCCTCTTTCTTTATTCTAAGATGGGTTCTGATAGATATTGGGGGAGGGGCGTATCCTCTTTTAAAAAAAATCTAAGATGGGTTTTCTTGTATAATTTTCTTTTCTTTTAATTGGAATTGTAAAGTTTTGATTGTCATGATTTTTTTCCTTTGGTACAGTGGTTCTGTCAAAAAGAAAATGATGACCTGAAGAAGTCACAAAAGCAGGAAAAAAGACAACCACTGCAGGTAAAGCTCCCCATTTCACAAAATAGGTCATTAAAAACAAAAACAAAACATACAAAAAGTAAACCAATCACAGTTCTGTTAAAATGTTAAATAATCACAACATATGCTAAAACAAATGATATGCAAATCAAAATGAGTTCATTCAATAAAACTCTCAATCTCAAAAACAGCACCAAAAGTTTACATTATGCTATGGCTTCTATGCACCAATTGTTATAGTGATTTTGGTTCAGTATTGATTAAATTTTATTCCATTGGTTATGTTTTAATTTCAAATTACACAAAATAAATTGGTGGGTTATGCAGAAAGCTCAATTTTGATTTTAGTTGCAGTAAAGTAATACAATTTTGAATGCATTGGCGGGAGTGTACAATAAGTGTACCATAATGCAACCAGTCCAAAAAGTATTCTTAAGTAACAAACTATACCCATGCCAATCAATACATTGCACAAAACCCACCTACAATCGTAATTAACACAAATCATGGGAAAAAACCAAAATTAATACAAAACAGGTAAAACAAATACTGACACAATAAAACCCTCTGTTATTACTTTTAAGGAGGGCTAAAAAGGGCACAAGAAAGATCATCAGCTTCAAAATTAACTGTGGAATGAGTGGTGACAATTCACTACAATCAGATCTTACAGTCTCACTATGTATAACGATTTCTACATAAGAAAAAAGATTATAGATAAAAACTGGATCAACAAAAATAGCTGCAAATGAAAATGAGATAAAACCATAGGTTTGTAATACTGCAAATGAAATTAAGTCATGAAGATTGTTACATGCAATTTGTTTGAATGTTTGCTGTTAGCAAGATTAAAATGAAGTAAGCAGCAAACAGCCATACTTGGAAATACTGGGGAAAAGTTTTTGTTTGACATGTGAACGAAATGGTCCTAAGGAGAGGAAAGAACTTTTACATTCTCCGAGTAAAATCTTACACAATCAGAAGAAAAGTTGTGTGTTCATCCTGGCTAATGGAAATATTTGTCATGTACAATCATCAGGATATAGAATTTGTATAATTTCACAGATTAATGTGTTCCTTTATTTTTGGGGGGTGGGATTTGCATGGACATTTTTTTTTTTTTTTTACTATGACATTACATAAAAATACAGAACATATTTAATATTTCTTTTCCTTGAATCATGGATCTTCTCTTTAGGCTTCGGGTATACTAAATTGATATATCTTGATTATGCAAAATACAAAATAATATACATTCATGGATCAAATATTGTATAGTTTTTTTGTTTTATTCTATTTTTTGATAATGTATAATCAATTAAAGTGAGTATAAGTACCAAGTTTGTAGACATGCTTCAAAGGAACTATATCCAAATATTCAAGTCCTCCTTATGAATTTTCAATCTTTGAAAATATGATCCAAATATTCAAAGTGCTCCATATCAATTTTTAATCTTTGAAAATATTTATGAAGCACAAGATCTTTTACTTTCCTGGTTATTTGATATCTGCTTATGCATAAAACGCATAAGTGGGACGCCTGCGTACAGGAAGGCATTATAAGTTGACTGAAATGATCAGATAAATTTCCGCCTTTAAGAAATGAATTGAATTAAAAAATTTAAAAAAAAGTTAAAAGTTCCTACATGAATTTCAAATTTTTGTTCTTTAAAGAAGATATATCTCTGTACTTGTTGCAATTTATTTAGTACTCTTTTTTTCCATTTCCCAGCTAGTGCTCTGTGGCTCACCATTGGTGAGATTTTGTGCATGTGACAGTTAACTCATCATACAGGTTAATTACATTCTGACTTAGCAATGATGCTACAACACACCAGTGTGCAAGGTTTCAAAAAAAAAAAAGTCATCCATTCCTGCCAGAAAGCAACGCCCTACTCACCCGAAAGGCGGAATGGATTTTTAACATCTGTGTAAGATGTTCTGCATGTGTTCATACATGGGATCTTGATTTATAATCTCATCCAAAGGAATTCTGGGAGTGGAGTAGGTACTACCGTTAACCCCAGGGAAACAGCCCCCTCAATAGGGTGTTTTGGTAGTGGCTCAAGCCTGTGCTATCAGAGGCGAGCTCAATGCTCTAGCCACCAGGCTTTCCCACCTACCAGTTATGAATCTGCTTTAACCCCCTCCTTCCCACCCCGCATAAAAATAGACACTCACTTTTCAGCAATATACTGTCTTTATAAATAGTAACTCACCCCCCCTCCAAAGAAAATCAGATTGTCCATTCAAATTTGATATGAATAATATGTTATAGTCCTGCCAACCGCACAGAATATTTCTTTAATTTTTTTAGCCTTAAAAACTTTTAAGTTGTGAAATCATATGTCTGAGTTATCATGTGATTAAAAAGTTATCATTCACAAGGTAATAGAAATAAAAAAATACCAAGTGTTTGAAAACAAAGCAAATGAAAAACAGAAATTAAAAAAAAACACAAAAAACAAAAAACAAACCCAGATGAATTTACCAAACTCAATAACAATTAAAACAGAACAAACGAACTTGGAAATGGCCCCTGTGTCATGCAGGAATATTTGAGCATGGTCAACAATACAAGGGCAATGATCGAGATCAACCACACACTATCACTGAAGTTACTGCAACTGTAACATGATAACAAATATTTCAAAACATTAACCGGTATGGAAACCATCAGTCAAATGCAACTGAATGCTATGTAAACAGATCGTGTGACTCTGAAGCAATAGAAGTGATCCACATTAATTATGCAAACTCACCATGAAACGGCCAGTACTAAACAATGTCGCTACTTCAAGAACAGACCACCCTGCAATTTCACAACTAGCAAACTAGCTAACACACCAAGACTTCTTAAAATGAAAGATGTGATCAACAACATCATTTAAAGAAACATGTAACTGTCTTTTCACTATTTGACTGAGAAATACAATAACTACAGCATAATTCTGAAAAAAACCTACCCTTATCATCTCAAAACAAAGTTTTGAACAAACTTTATAATGACTAGTATAATAATTTTAAAACTACATTTCAATGTCACAGATTTCCTAGCTTCACATTCAACAAACAACTGAAGGAAGATGTCTTGATTGGTTGATAAGCCAGACCCCTTCAGCACATTCAAACTAATGATTTCCATGTCATCTTTCAACACCTATATCTAACCTCCAATACTACAGATCCTCAAATCCAGAAGAGTGACATCTCCATGAATGTTACAAACAGGATATTAAGCTAATGACAATATGCATACAGCAGACAGTGGTATGAAGACTGTGTCGATATGCCCATGGGACTAGTACCTGATGATATGACTTTGGCTTACTGTGTAGCTCCAAAGAAGCATGAAAAACTTAAAATATGAAAGATTGCAAAGTGGATCATATCTTTTATTCTTGGGTTTCATGACCATGTGGCCTTTTATGACTATCACCCCCAAGATGGTGGCAGGATTTCTGGGTGCAATGCTTAAAAATTTAAAAAAAAAAAGTTTCAATAGGTAGCCAACTTACAGCTAAGAACAACATGAAAACACCCACTCTAAGAGTAAAGTGAACTTGCAAAATTTGTGAAAACGATATCAGATGAAAAATAATGAATCAGGTTACAAGGAGAAGATGAGATAACTCCTTTTCCATATTTTCATGAACAATAAAAGACTACTCTTTGTCCACCTTGAGGCTACAAAATGCTTCTGCCTGTGATCTGAAAAAAAAGGTGGACAATCCTTTGGTCTCTTTACTTTAGGATGAGCAAGGAATGACGAGGACCATTTCAGATCTACCACAATGTTCCAAAACATCAGTATCAGCTGGCAAGAAATCCCTACTCCACCATCCCTAGGCTGCGTCTTCCCAATCCCTTGGTTATCACACAAACACAGAGGAATAGAAAAAACACAAAAGTTACCTGGGGTTGCTGCTTGATGAGCAGTGAGAACACCAACAGCTAAGAACAGCAGTCCCAGTAGTTCCCTACAGACTTCAGCACTGAAGTCCATGCACTCCCAGTAGTTCCCTACAGACTTCAAGCACTGAAGTCCAATGCACTCTCAGTAGTTCCCTACAGACTTCAGCACTGAAGTCCAAGCACTCCCAGTAGTTCCCTACAGACTTCAGCACTGAAGTCCAAGCACTCCCAGTAGTTCCCTACAGACTTCAGCACTAAAGTCCAAGCACTCCCAGTAGTTTCCCTACAGACTTCAGCGCTGAAGTCCAAGCTCAGTCCTCTTCCACCTCCAGGTCTGATGAGGTCTCCACCTTGTTGTCAATCTGCACGCGATAGTGGTACTTGGCCACGTAGCGCACCCATTTCTCGGGGGGTTGGGGTTGTCAACAGAGATGGACCTCACCTGAGCCTTGGATACGGTGGTGGCTGGCATGTTGAACTCCACGTTGGCCCACTCCTCAAAGGTGTCCGGGATCTCGTCATGCTGGCCAAGGTCCAGTCGCAGGACAAACAGATGGTTCTTGTACGCCCCTGTGTGACAGACAGACAGACAGAGAAAAGAGTCAGCTTCAATAACTTTACTGAAAACACCCACTAACAAAATCTGAAGAGAGACCCCCAAAAAATGTTTGTGTGATATATATGCATCTCTTAAGCTGGAGTAATGAAATAAACTAACATAAAGTCCTTCAGATGAAACAACAAAAAAAAAGAAAGAAAAATCCTGTGTGCAAACATATGCAGAACATCTTGCCTATATGTTAAAACCTGTTCTGCATTTTGGAAAAGTAATCCATGGCATGCCAATAGGAATACATGAAAAATTAAAAAAAACAAAAACATGTACACTACTGTTGTGCCTAGACATCATCCCCTAAATCAGAATGTGGCTTCCTGAACAGCGGTGTGAACGGTTGCATATGTAAAATCTCAGCATTGGTGAACCTTACAACTTAAGCCAAGGAACAGGGGCAAAACACACAAAAAAATTGACACCCAAAATTTTCCAAAATCAGAATGTACAGAGACAAGAAACAATAAATGGTGCAATGTGAATCCATCAAAAAGCAAAAGCAGGGGGGGGGGGGGGGGGGGGTAAAGAACACAAAACAGGGATGGTACAACCAATGTTTGTAAGCTGTTGTGTCTTTTGTCTTTTCAAACAGGAAATGATGTTTTCAGGTGACACCAGTGTCACCAAAAGCAAGTGACAACCAAAACTTCATGAAAAGTGCTTTGGTCTAAAGAAGTTGCATTGAATCAAATAAACAGTTACTTAGGAGGTTCTCCTTCAATAAACTGAAGAATGATCAAACAATCCAAGAAGATGAATAGCTGCAGACACATGTTACTCATTACGAATACATTAAAATAGTAGTCACGGCCTAGGCCAAAAACTGTCAGATGTTGATATCAGCTCATTGCCAAAGCCTACACTAAAATGCTGTTACGTTGTAAAATGTTGTGTTAAGATTGCATTCAGCCGTGACAAGCTCTTAACAACAAGCACTTTCCTTTAAAGGAGAAAAATCCTCTAAAGTCGGAGTATGGCTGACTATAAAGCAAGGTACTTGAAAACAGTCATGCACGGAAACTTCTCATTCAGTGTACAATCTCAATCTCACAGTGATTCCCAGTGGGATGAGTGAGTCAGAGTGTATATTCTGGATGACCCCCAAGTTGTAATGGTGGGGAACACACAATAACAACAACAGCAACAACAACAACAACAAATTATAGTCATGTGATCAAGACATTGTCACTGTCTAATCAAAGAGAACAAAACCCCACAATTCTGACATAAAATTAATGACCGAAAACATCCAAAAAACAAGATTATGTGATGACCTTAAAACCACATTGCCATTTTATTTTCCTTAATAACCGTAACAACTGATGTAGTGCCTAGTACCCCCCCCCCCCTCCCCAAAATCCTAACAAAAAACAAACCGCCCAAAAACCTGAAACAACCCTCCTCCCTCCCCCCCACAAAAAAAACAAACAATCCCCCAACAAATTTTTATTAAAAAAATTCTCAGTGGTTCTAAACTCAGATTCCTACAAGACTACAAGATGGAGAATTTCCAAGGCTATTTAACCTGGCAGTGCTCCTGGAGCAGCCAACCCCCCCCCCCCCCCCAACATACAGCCAGAATGATCTCTTTGGCCCCACACTCATATAAAACAGTTGATGGAAGCTATTACCCAGTAAGGTAATTAAGACTGGTTGACTTCAATCCCATTGGTCTATGAAGTCACAGGTTTAAATCTTGGTATTGGCATCTGATGAATTAAGGTGAGATTTTTTACAAATTTCCAGGTCAACTTCAAGTGCAGACCTGCCAGTGCCTTAATTCCCTTTGTATATGTATACATGCAAATGATTAAGTATGTGAGTTAAAGATCCCATAATTCATATCTTGTACATGAAATTAGTTGCTCTGAAGTTGGAATGTGTTGGCTGAGGTTAGCGGGCAAACCTCTTGCAAAGTTACATGCATATGAGAAGACTAGGTGCAAATGCACTCCACTCAGGAAGGGAATGCAGACCTGCCAGTGCCTTAATTCCCTTTGTATATGTATACATGCAAATGATTAAGTATGTGAGTTAAAGATCCCATAATTCATGTCTTGTACATGAAATTAGTTGCTCTGAAGTTGGAACGTGTTGGCTGAGGTTAGTGGGCAGACCTCTTGCGAAGTTGCATACACATGAGAAGACCAGGTGCAAATGCACTCCACTCAGGAAGGGAACGCAGATAGAAACAATATCAACCAATTGATATAGTAGGGTAGGTGTTACTCACCTTGATTCCGTTCTGGCAGCCTAGGCACTCTCCACACCACACTGCGATGAAGGTGTTCGTACTTGGCCGTTCCCACAGACGTTTCCATCAAAGCTGGACTGAGCAGACCCTGAGCCATCATTGTGATTCGCTCCAGACCTTTTATCTTTCCAGGCTTCCGAGTCATAGCCTTCAAGGAACCGTACTTGAACTTGCGCTCATAGCGGAAATAGTAGATCCATGTCTCAGGAATCTTGAAGTGAATCTCAATGTCCTCGCAGGGAAACTGCCCACACTTTTTGCTGAAAGCGTGATACCCTGTGACCAACATGTCACCACGAATCTCGAAGTGACGATCCTTCATGATCTGTTGAACCCGAATCTGGAGAGGCAGCTCTCGATTCTCTCGAGGTCGCACACGAAAACGAAGTAGCTCAAACTGACAGGCATCTAGAGGATGGAACCGAATATTGTTGCTTTTTTCGTACGTATCCAAGTCCACAACACTGTGAAATTCGGGTCTTCTATTCGGATCCAGTCCTCTGTTTTCACAGGGATAATATCATGGCGCCCAACAACCTCTTTTCCTTTGCGTGTCCTGTCATTGATACCCAGTTCACATGCAGGCATGCCAGTAAGGAAGGCAAGTACAAACGCCCGTACTCGAGCTTTCTGGTTTAGGGTGTGCCCATCCCTGTCAATTACTGCCTCATATTCATCCCACACTTCTGCCTGTATCTCATCTTTCGTGTATGTCAGTGTCTTCTCTCTGCGAGCATCCAGCTTCATGAAGGCATCTTCCATCTCCCATACGAAAGAACGGATTTCCTCAATATCTAGACAGCCAAACTTGAGGAGTTCTGATACCTGTGGTGCATGATCTAGCACCATTGTGGGCTTTGGTTTCTTCACAAAGGATGGAGCAATGCGTTCTGGCTTGATGCCAACTCTTTCCCTGTAGAATATGTATTGTACCTTGACTGTGTGGATTTTGCCGTATTGGTCAAACTGCTGCACAGTTAGTTCTGACACAGAATAGCAAGGCTGCAAAGGCAGTTCTTGAAAGGCATCACCCTCACAATCTTCACTTTCATACACTTTCAGCACAGGACCATCCTTCAGTTGAATCAGTTGCACATATACAGTCTTCCAGTACCGATTGCCAGCCAGCTTCTTCTTGACTGGCTGTCTCAGCATCAACTTCCAGCAACTTTTGGTGAAGGAGGGTCGGAATGGTTCCAGAGGTTCCACACTTTCATCTTCTTCATAGCTACTGCTTTCTGAGGACATAGACTTCAGAGGGCCTCTTGGCTCTACCACTTCTTTGGGCTTTTCCTCCATGATCTGAAAGTTGGCAAAATTCTCCTCTGGTGGGGACTCCTTATCAAAGGGGTTTTCTCTATTGGAGACAGGAGGAGATTTTGGGCGTTTGGGCGGAGGTGGAAGAACAGGAACTGGGCCAGAAGCAGCACCTTCTCTCTTGATGGGTTCTGCTTGGATCTTGAGTTTGAAGCCTGTTTCTTCGTCATCATCTTTGTGATTCTCACCAAGCTTGTTCAAAGTTGACGGGGCTGCTTCTCCCGAACCAAACAAATCATCAGCTTCCAACACACCTGCCCTCTGGGATGAATCTTGCTTGCTACTGAAAGGATCAAAGGAATCATTGAGCTGGGAACCCTCCGCTGGGGCAGAGGAGTCTTTTCCTGAACCATCCAGATCATCAGCAGAAGCAACAAACAACTTGTGGAAATTGGTAGAGGGCGCAGGAGCCGCGTTGATGTTTTCAAAGCTGGCTGTGAGGAAAGGATTGACAGATTTCACTGTTCCCCCTCCTCCACTACCACCATCGTCTGCTGTAACTGAAGGGATGGTCTTTGCTGTGAACAAATCATTCTCAAATGGGTTTATTTCCTGTGACGCTGTCGCAGGTTCAGCAGTGCCCCAAATACTGTCTGGATCTTGTTTGACTTCAGCTGATGATTTCTGTGAAAAGAAATCTTCATCAAAGTCTGACTTATCACGAGTGATGAATTCAGCAGCAGTTTCATTCTTGAATGGATTTTGTGATTTAGGTTTGAAAAAAGAATCCGTCACATCTGAAGATGATACTGGCTCTGAGGATTGCTGTTGTAAATGTGGATTGGCATTAAAATCGAGAGATGCTGGATCTGATGTAACAGGCATGGCACAACCAAAGGGATCCAGGTCTGAAGCAGTATTCTGTGAGGTGCCACTAACACTGGATAAACCTGACATGAATGGATCAATGGTCTTTGAGTTGTCTACCTGGGGTTTTATTGTCTGTGAAAAGTCTGCCACAGTGTCTGCTTCGTCTGATTCTACAATGGTAGCGAAGGGATTAAAGGCATCTGGTTTCACCATTGTTACAGTCTGGTAAGAGTCAGAATTGAAAGGGTTTCTGGATAAGGGCTCTGAACTGACATTTTTTCTCTCAGCTTCGGCACCCCACTGGAGAAAATCGTCGACCAAACTGCGAGCCAGGCTGGACACTGCAGTACTGTCAGAAGCAAACTGGCCCTGTTCTGTCAGAAAATCTGGATCAAAAGACACAGGGCTGGAGCACAAAGAAGACTGGTTGCTGCTGAAGGCTGTTGAAGATCCCATGAACCAATCTGTACCGGTATTGTCCACACCGACTGGCTCCCTAACGGCACCTGGGTGAGAAAGAAAGTCATCCAGTCCCAACAAATCCTCATTGACAATGAAAGCAGACTGCTGAGAATCAGAATTGACAGAAGTTGGTTCTACAGCTAAGCCGAGGAGGTCCATCTCCTCCACACTAGGGTCTACAGGTGTTGAGGGAGGCACAGGTTTCTCAAAGGCCAACAGTTCCAGCTGATTGTCCTGATCCATGCTGATGAGGCAGCTGCTGTTGGAATGGCACTCTGAAGACACAGCAGGAGTCACACGAAAATGGGGCAAGTCTTTGATTCCTGAAATTAAAGTGGACAACTCACTGTCATCCTGATCATCACCATTGTTGAGGAACTGTCTGTCCTCATCCTCAGTCCTCAATTTGAGCGCACCGCTTTCTGCTTCATCTATTGAGGCAGCGTTATCAGCTCCTAGATTTGTCCATTGTCCATGACTCTCTTCTTCGTCATCGTTTTTGAGCTGATCATGCTTTGCTGGCGAAATTCGTCCAGAAGGCGAAATTCGGCCTGCAGTTAGCTTTCCTATATTCTGCTGGGTTTTCAAGACATTGACTTTGATGCGTCCTGCATTTGAAGGAAAGTCTGCCATTGTTCCGATTTCGCCTTCCCTTGTTCATCTAACTCCTGAAAGTCGCCCGATTCATCTGCAAGGTTTTCTCTGGAGGGGGATTTAGAGGGAGATTTGGAGGGAGATTTGGATGGGGATTTAGCTCTAAGTTTGGCACCTTCTTTACTGGCCTTGATGAGGAATCCTAGACCTTTGGCAGCTTTAGACTTCTTGCTAAAGAGACCATGCTTGTGTGAGGGAGAACTGTGTTTACTGCTGGCGGGAGAAGCAGAAGCATCCACGAAGGCCTCACTGGCTGTGGATGGTCCTGTTGCCTCGCTGCTCTTGAAAACGTCGTCGCCTGAAGTTGGAGGGGAGGGTAAGTCTTTCACAAGATTGGACGATTCATCCCATGATCCAGTGGACATGACGAGGCGTTATCCTAAATCTGCAACACACATACAACGTCTGCTCTCTTTATGCGCGTTTACATGGCTATAAATGGTAAAAAAAACAGACGGATGGGATGGATGGATGGATGGATGGATGGATGGATGGATAGATGGATGGATGGATGATGGATGGATGGATGATGGATGGTTTGGATGGATGTATAGTTGGACAGATGAATGGACGATTGTTTAGGCAGTTGGATGGAAAGATTGATGAACTGATACATAAATGGTGGATAAAGATAAAAGCGTGAACTTGGAATTTAATATCTGTTTCAGTTGTGCTATAGGACAAGCACTGCATTTTCATTTCTTAATTTCTTCTTCTTCTTCTTCTTCTTCTCTTCTCTTCTTCTTCTTCTTCTCTCTCTCTCTCTCTCTCCCTCTCTCTCTCTCTCTCCTCTCTCTCTCTCTCTCTCTCCCCTCTCTCTCTCTCTCTCGCACGCACGCACGCACGCACGCACGCACAGCACACAACACACACACAGGGGAAGAGAATGATGGCAAGAGCAATTTACTGACAGAAATAGATAGTCAACACACATCAAACAACAAAGAATACAAATGTAAGCATTCTATAAAAAAAAAGAAAAGAAACAGCACTCATATAGAGTACAAATTCATACACCCCTGACCTCCTCTACCAGCTCAAACACAACATCCTCTAGCCAATGCATGCTGATCCCACTGACCTAAACCCCCTTTACTACAAAATTTACACACTAGGCTCACTTTTCTCACTCCTTTCAACAACAAAAAAAGTCCACTTAAGCCGTGGTAAGATAAACCAAAAAAAATGTGGACAAATAATTCGTCCCCAGAGAAGTTAAATGTCGGTAAATACACTCAACACTTTCAGTTTTTTTTCCATTTCTGAAGATTTTTTTTTCTCCCAGCCGATTTCTCTGCCACTGCATCTCTCTTTCTCTGCTGACTGATTCATTTCCGCCGGGACAATTTTCTGGTTCTGCTTAAAAAAAAAAAATTAAGAGTGGTGACCTTTTCACTATGTCAACTTGAAGCACCGAACTTGCCAGAAAGGAGTCCCTTTCTGCAAAGCGTGCCACCAACTCTCTTTGTCTTTCTCTGTCTCTGTCACGCTCTTTCTCTCTTGCAGCCCCCCCCCCCCCCCCCCTCTCACATTCAAATATTTTTGTGCTGACATTAAATTCTACTGAGAATGATACTTTTTTTTTTCCTACCCACTCTCTCCCTGCATCTCCTTCTGTCTCAGTCCCGTCTGCCTGTCTTGTCTGTCAATCTATCTGTCTCTGTCCAATTCTGCCTCCCCCCCCCCTTCCACCAAAAGCTAGGAATATTGTCTGATTTTTAGCTGTCTGATGGTTTTCATGTTCCATTTCCTGTTATTGAGAACATCTGAAGATAATCCTTAAAACCGTTTTTGAATTTATTCTTTGAGACACAAGAGAGAGAGAGAGAGAGAGAGAGAGAGAGAGAGAGAGAAGAGAGAGAGAGAGAGAGAGAGAAGAGAGAAGAGAGAAGAGAGAGAGACAGACAGACAGACAGACAGACAGAGAGAGAGACAGAGAAAGACAAGAGAGATCTGTGAGAACCTTTCTCTTATTCTCTAAATCTTTCTGGGCTCTCTCCTTTCATCCTTGCTCTCATCCCTTCCTCATATTTCTTGTGTGTACTCTCCATCTCGCCAACCCTGTCGAGTTTGCTGTTGTTGTTTGTTTGTTTGTTCACCCCCCCCCCCCCAAGAACTTGTCCCTTTAATTAAAAAAAAAACCCACCCCCATCCTCCTTCACTGTCCTTTTTCTTCCCTCCATTAATGCTACTTTTTCTTTCGTGTCTTTCAACGTTTATCCATTTATCCCCTTCCACCATTCTACAAGTGTACTCTCTCTCTCTCTCTCTGTCTCTCTCTCTCTCTCTCTCTTCTCTCCTCTCTGTCTCTCTCTCTTCTCTCTCTCTGTCTCTCTCTCTCCTTGCCTGTTGTTTGAAACTTGGTATGGTTCCTTACTTTGGTATTGGATCATTATAATTGTTGTTGTTAGTTGAGGCTATTTTTTATCTTGATGTATCCTGAAAGGGCGGACTGATTAAAAAACACACGAGTGCTTATCTATTATCCTCGAATAAAAGAATTTGCCTGCCTTGCTTGCCTTGCCTTGCCTTGCCTTGTCTCTCTCTCTCGTTTGTCGTCTGTCAGCTCTAGCCAATGCCTTCTCCTTTTCTTTCTCTGTCACCCAGTGTCTCTCCCTTTCATCCTGTTGCGCTTTCCCTGTCACAGCCTTTGATTTCTCCCCAATCCACTTCTTCTCTTTGCCTGTCGCAATTTTCCCTCTTTCCACCCTTCTCCACTTTCCTCACAACCTCCATCCATCCCGTCCCATCCCATTTCAGACTCTTTTTCCTTAAGTTTCTACAGCTTCCCTTCTACTACTTTACTACTGGACGGTCCTGCTTTACTCTCTCTCCTCTCCTCTCTCTCTCTCTCTCTCTCTCCTCTCTCTCTCTCTCTCCTCTCTCTCTCTCTCCTCTCTCTCTCTCTCTCTCTCAGATCTCTTTCCCCGTCTTTCGCAGCCTCTCTCTCACACATCAGTAGTGTCCTCCCCCTCCCCCCCCGCCCTCTCATTTCCACGCAGTCTTTCCCACCTGTTGTAGCCTCCCTCCCAAATCATCTCACATCTCTTTCCCTGTCTCTTTACCACACCACCTCTCTTTTCCTGTCATACTCCCCACCCCTTACTTTTTCCCTCTTGTAGCCCCCCCTCCCTACCATCTCATCTCTCCTTCCTCCCTGTCACAACCTGCCTATCACAGCACCTCTCTTTCTCTCAGTCACACCCTCCCTCCACATTCAACCTCTCTTTCTTCGTCTGCTACAGCTTCCTCAACATTCCATCCCTCTTTCCTTGTCTGCCACAGCCTCCACCCCACCCCTCCAACTCCGCCTTCTTCCCTGCTGTAATCTTCCATCTATTTCTTATTCCTTATGCCTGCCTATCACAACTTTGTCAAAGTCTTTCTCTTTCCCCCCTGTTTTCTATAGGTCTGGTCCATTTGTATTTTTTCATGAATTCTCCTTGCCTGTGTATGTTTTCACAGTTTTAATCTGAGCTTTAACCATTCATTTTTGTTGAGATGACAGCCCCGACGTGGCCCCTATGTTCGGCGGGTCTGTAAGCAATGTGGTTGGATTAGTTTTCTTGCCTGGCTGTTACGTTTTGGACTACATGATTTTTTCCAGGTCACATACAATGCCATATGACAAACACCATCAGACTGACAGCAAGTCATTCATTATGCTAGTAAAGAAATTGTCACGTCAGGTTTCCTCATGTTCCACCCTCTTCCCTGCCTATCACAGCCTCTCTCCCACCTCTCCTATCACAGCCTCCCTCCCACCTCTCCTAATTCACAGCCTTCCTCCCACCCTCCCTATCACAGCCTCCCTCCCACCTCTCCTATCACAGCCTCCCTCCTACTTACCTCTCCTTAATTCACAGCCTCCCTCCCACCCTCCTGTCTCAGCCTCCCTCCCACCCTCCTTTTCAGCCTCCCTCCCACCCTCCTGTCTCAGCCTCGCTCCCACCTCTCCTGTCTCAGCCTCCCTCCCACCCTCCTTTTCAGCCTCCCTCCCACCCTCCTTTTTCAGCCTCCACCCACCCTCCTGTCTCAGCCTCCCTCCCACCCTCCTGTCTCAGCCTCCCTCCCACCTCTCCTATCTCAGCCTCCCTCCCACCCTCCTGTCTCAGCCTCCCTCCCACCTCTCCTATCTCAGCCTCCCTCCACACCCTCCTGTTCAGCCTCCCTCCCACCTCTCCTATCTCACCTCCCTCCACCCCCTGCTCAGCCTCCCTCCCCCCTCCTGTCTCAGCCTCCCTCCCACCCTCTAATCTCAGCCTCCCTCCCCCTCCACTTTTGTCACTGACTCCCCCCCCCCCCCATTCCCATTATCACCTTCCACCAGTCACAGTCTCCCTCTCATTCCACCTCTCTTCCCACCGTCTTTCTCCCTTTCTCACCCCCCCCCCCCTTGTCTGTCATGCTCTCCCTTCCACTCCCCTCCAACCGTAGTCTCCATTCCTCTCTTCTCTTCCCTCGTCACTCTCCCTAACACCCCACCTCTCCTCCCTTCGCTTTTCTCCCATTTTCACCTTTCCTTGTCTGTCATGCTCTCGCTCCCACTCCCCTCTTACCATAGTCTCCATCCCATTCCTCTCTTTCCTTGTCATTCTCCCCCCCCCCCTCTTCCCATCGCCTTTCTCCCATTTTCACCTTTCCTCGTCTGTCACAGTCTCTCTTTCATTTCAACTCTTGTCCTAAAGCCAACCTCCCCCCCCCCCCACTCCCATGCACATCTTCCCTTCTTGCCTGTCATGTCACAGTCTCTCTTCAGTTCAGCCTCTCTTTTCTGACAGTATAAATGACACAGTGCCCCTCCTACTGCGCCTCCCTTCTTTTGTTGTAGCTCATTCCTAATCATTATTCTTCTTTTCTGTGCTCCGATCAGCGTATCTCTCTGTCTGTCTCTGTCTGTCTGTCTCTCTTTTATTTGTTTATATATATATATTTTTTTACTCTTCTCTTTTTCTGGCTGTCATACTTTCTAACACAGTTTCCCTTTATTATATTCCTTCTCTGTCATTTAGTTTGTACTTTATAGTTTATATTATTGATAGAGTGGTACTTTATGTTTTATAATCCATAGATGAGGATATCTGGGGATTTTTTAAGGTTGTTTTTTTGGGGGGGGGGGGGATGGGGGAATATTACACTACTTATTTTCATGTGTTATCTTTTTTTTTTTTTTTTTTTTTTAAATCTGTCACAAACTTTTCTTATTTCCACATTTGTTCCAGCCTTTCCTTAGGGTGGGGATGGGGGTAGGGGAGAAAGTGGGGCAAATAAAGGGAGAGATTCTCTCTCTCTCCTCTCTCGTCTCTCTTCTCTCTCTCTCTCTCCTCTTGCTCCCTTTCACACTCTACTTCTCTTGCTCTAAGTGCCCACTTAAATTTCGTCTCTTTCATTGTTGCCCCCCCCAAAAATCTCCCCATACCATCACTTCCATTTCTTTTTTGTGGTCTCTCAAATCCCCAGCCTCAGCACATCCCCCCCCCCCCCATCTCCACTTCTCTCCCGTTCTTTTTGCTCACACCCAACTGATTAAATATTGATGCTGCTCTCTCTCTCTCTCTCTCTCTCTCTCCTCTCCATCTCTCTCTCTCTCTCTCTCTCTCTCTCTCTCTCTCTCTCTCTCTCTCTTCTCCCCTTCACCCCTCTCTCTTTCTCTCTCACCCTCTCAATCCATCGATGTTTTCCAATTTCTAGCGGTCAATGGGCTATATTGTCTCATTTCCTGGGACCGAGGGCGAAGCACTGCATAGATCTGCCCCATCCTTATTCTTCGCTTCCTTTCTGTATTTGCATCGCTTGATTAAAGCCGTTCTAGTTTTCATTGACATTCTTTTGAATTACTGATGTGTTCTCTTTCTCTTCTGTGTCACTATCTCTCCTCTCCTATCCCCCTCTCCCCCCCTCTCTCTCATCTCGCGTTGTTGTTGTTGTTGTGTGCTGATGTGTCTGTGTTATTATTTATTCAGCCATTTATTCTCTTTCGGTCTGTGTTACTATCCCTCCTCTCCTCTCTCTCTCTCTCTCATCTTTCGATTTTTTCTTTTTTTTTTTGAGCCTTTCTCTTTCTCTCTGTTTACTTATCTCCTCTCCTCTCTCTCTCTCTCCTCTCTCTCTCTCTCATCTCGTTTGTTGCTTGTTGTTGTGTGCTGAGTGTGTCTGTGTTATTTATTTATTCAGCCATTTCTTCTCTCTCTCTCTCTCTCTCCTCTCCTCTCTCTCCCTCCTCTCCCTCTCTCTCTCTCTCTCTCTCTTCTCTCTCTCTCTCTCCTCTCTCTCTCTCATCTCGTGTTGTTGCTGTTGTTTGGTGCTGATGTGTGTCTGTGTTATTTAATTTTTCAGCCATTCTTTTTTTTTGAGGATAATTGGAAAGTGGTGTGTGTGTGTGTGTGTGTGTGTGTGTGTGTGTGTGTGTGTGTGTGTGTGTGTGTGTGTGTGGTGTGTGTGTGTGTGTGGTGTGTGGAAGTGTGTGTGTGTGTGTGTGATCCCCTTTAACAGAAACAAACAAACAAGGTTTTGAAGCGGAGTTGTCTACGCCTGCAAAGTCAGCAGAACACAGCAACCCCCCCCTCCGTCCACATCCTCCCTACCCCTCCATCAACCCCCCCCCCCTCCCCATTCCCCCAAGGGCATGGTCCAAAATCGATCGACAGCTGGAAGAAGGGGGTGGGGGAAGAGGAGACAAGGAAGATGGGACAAGAGGCCGTTTCTCCTTTTCACTCCTTTCCTTGTCTCTGCTCTGTGTGTGTGTGAGTGTGTGTGTGTGTGTGTGTGTGTGTGTGTGTGTGTGTGTGTGTGTGTGTGTGTGTGTGTGTGTGTGTGTGTGTGTGTGTGTGTGTGTAGTGTGTGTGTGTGTGTGTGTGTGGTGTGTGTGTGTGTGTGTAGGTGTGTGTGTAGGTGTGTGTGTTGGTGTGTGTGTTTGTGCGCGTGCTAATTCTCTGTTGTGTGCTAACCGCACATCCTGCAGATTTTGTGGATATGCAAGTTATCCTATAGACTTTTTGGTTTTTTCAGAAGTAAACCAACCTGTTGCGTTTTTTTTCTAAGCTTTCTTTGATGCTGCACTGCTATTCTCTTCCTTTCTCTTACTTTCTATCATGTAACAAGAATCTCTGTGTGTATGTGTGTGCTGTGTGTGTGTGTGTGTGTGTGTGTGTGTGTGTGTGTGTGTGTGTGTGTGTGTGTGTGTGTGTGTGTGTGTGTGTGTGTGTGTGTGTTGTTTGTAATGGAGAAGCAAGTACAAAATGAAATAATCGGCATGAGTTCTGAAATCACTGAATTCTGCGAGATAAGAAATTTATTCTTGCTTCTATTTCTTTCAACTTTCAAACTATCAACAATTTTGTTTCCTGATATGCTGTATTAAAAAAAATCCCCTAATTTTTCGTTTTACTCTTCATTCGAAAAATCACCCCTACCCCATGGCCCAATTCTTCACCTACTTTATTTTGTCACACTGCTCACTTCTCTGCTTATTTTTTTCTATCTCACATAAGTTCTTTAGAAAGAAATCACCCATACCACATGTTTTTCCCCTTTCCCATTTTCCAGGACTTTGAACTCGATTCCGTCCAATGTATTCTTTTAACTTTCCAACTTCTCTTTTGCTGAAAAACTCCTGTATAATCTTGAAACGAAAAGCAAAAGCATATCTGTCTGCGTGTGAGGTTTGGGCTAAAGTTTGCACGAAGACAGGGAAAAGTCTCTTTTATCAAATTCTGAATCAGAGTGCGTGCGTTACTCTCTCTCTCTCTCTCTCTCTCTCTCTCTCTCTCTCCTCTCTCTCTCTCTCTCTCTCTCTCTCTCTCTCTCTCTCCTCTCTCCTCTCTATACATATGGTTCTGGTTTGCATGTCAACAGAACTGTCCAGGAGAGAACAAAAATGCAAACTGATTCCGGAGACAATACCCAACGATTTCCTAGTCTGTACATGGAATAAAAGCTGTCTGGGCGGGAATTGTCTGTGACATATGCAAGACTGGTGACTCCAAGAATACGAGAACAACGCCTCACTGGGTCTACCAGTTGCATGCCAGTTTACATTTCCCCCCGACAAATTGATTATTTTCTGCCTACCAAGTCTTTCTCTCTCTCTAAATCTTACATTGTGATAGTTCAATATGCTTTTTTTCTAATTGTTCTTTCTGTTATGTTACTTTGATGTAACTGTCTGACCAAAAGAACCAAAGTGACAAGTGTGGTTTGAAAAACAGGACAATACAATCTCAAGATTAAAAAAAAAGATAAACAAATTTACGGTTGTTTCACATAAAACTCTGTGCCTTTGACTCTACCAATTCACAGAAAAAGATCCTTGATAGAAAAAAAAATCAGCAAAGAAATGACCACGGACACACACACACACAAATAGAATCATCTTTGCTGACTGGGACCTGTCCTTTTTTAGTTCTTTTTTTTTTCCTCCCAAGGTGGGGCCACTATGTGTTGAACATTCCTTATACTTTATCCGCCAAGACAACCTATGTAGGCAGTACTTTACCACTTGTCATACCGCACATGCTGATGAAGCCTCAGGGTGCATATTGAATATTTTTTTTCCATTTTTGAAGCCCAATAAACGTTGACATGAATTACGGGATCTATGTATATATATATTTGATCTTCAAACACATACATACACAAAACGAAACAAACTTACTGAAAGGTACACAGACACACACCACACACCAGTATAAATATACATGTTGCTCTGGGGGATCAAAAAAGTCCCACTTTCAACCAGCATGATGCTGCTGGGATTCAAACCCACTCTCCATAGAGACCAAAAGGATGAGAAGCCAATCGTCCTGACCACTGAGCACATCTGCCCTTTATGTGCAAAACTTTTCACGAGATATTCCCACAAAGTTGGAATCCATGGAGAGAAAAAACAACAAACAAGCCACTGCGAACCGGCCTGGAAAAAAAAAAGAAGGGAAAAGAACATTCATCTCCCACACAGACATTAAAACGACACCGCAACAACCAACAGAACGTCTAGATTGCTTCATGCTTCACAACACAGGAGTGATAGCGATGGTAGTGGGTAAGTGTGTGTGTAGTGTGTGTGTGTGTGTGTGTGTGTGTGTGTGTGTGTGTGTGTGTGTGTGTGTGTGTGTGTGTGTGTGTGTGTGTGTAGAAACACTGAGCCTGATCAATGGATTGTCAGTGTGAAGGGAGGCAGGATTGGGTTAGTTGTGTGTGGGCGTCGGGTTATTTCTTGCTAGAGGGAAAACCTGGGGCTCGCTATGCGCTAGTTTGATGAAAAAAAAAGCGGGGTTGCACCGCTGTCGGTGGACTTCACGTCGAGTCGACCAGAAGTTATAACCCTGTATTTTGCACTCGACGTGTGAGGACCCTACGCTGTTGTCAGCAAACTTGGAAGTTAATCTTAGGTCCTCCCCCCCCCCCCCCGCCTTCACGTTCAGAATGCCAGATCACCCATTTCAGTATAAATAGTATCCCCATCTTCTGGAAGTTCTGTGCTGAAATTTTCCCCCTTTTTTGTAACTCTTTGTTTCTGTCTTTATCCTTACCCCCCCCCCTTCCTCTCTCTCTCTCTCCTCTCTCTCTCCTCTCTCTCTCTCTCTCTCTTCTCTACTCCTCTCTCTCTCTTGTTTATTTTCTGCTTACACAGCCGATGCTCCTGCCTTTTTCATCCAAATCTGAAAAATTTTCATTGAACTTTCTGATGGGCTGCCATGAAATCGAAACATGTTGGCTGGGGCCAGCAGGCAGACAAACCCCTGCAGAGTTACAAGCACAGGAGAGAAGACCAGACTCTACGCATTCCACCCAATATGGCCATCGTAGGTCTTAATGTCTTAGGTCACTTCCGATGAACTCTTTTTTTTTTCAAAGTAACCATGTTTCCGCTGTGTTAGAGGACAATAAGGGAGGTGGGTTTGACCACACAGTCATAATGATCTGTCTTTTTGTACCGCTACTCGTGTGCGAAACGAGGGGCCTGTCCGACAGAAATTCTCCCTTTTCATGAAAGTGTTCCATTTAAGAGTGAGCCAGCCGCAAAAGACCTCCTACATAAACAGTGACAGATTTCGTGTACGCTTAATCCTTCACTATCTCTAGGGAGAGGGAGAGGAGATGGGCGCCCCCTCAATATGCTAGCCCATAGGAAGCTGAGGTCTCTGATGCCTCGCTCCCCTACGACCACACACGTTATGGGACACCTCACCTTTTTTATCTCTAGTTATTTTGCAGAATGTTGCCTGTCAGTCGAGAATGCAGTAATGGGGAGGGCATCAATGAGATCGCACAGCGTGGGGCGGATAAACTGCTGTTGGGCGACTTCAGGAACTTGATTTTGTCAGATTGGCGATAGTGGAAAACAGTCATAAAACTGCGGATTGCCTTTCATGAAACTGGTCCCTGATGATTTGCCAAGCATAGAACATCTACGCTGAGCATTTACAGTGTCCACGAATATTCGTTTCATTTCTGCTATCAAGAAACGCACGTAAACAAAGAAATGGTATAGTTTTGCTTTTCTGTCTGATGTCCCTGTCGGTATGAAACCAATGTCTTTCCCGTTTGAGTTGTTTTGTCCTTTGTACTTCCAAAATCATGTAGGCAGGTACGTGAATAATTATGTTTGAGGATAGACGAATGCATATCTGTTGTGTGTGTGTGTGTGTGTGTGTGTGGTGTGTGTGTGTGTGTGTGTGTGTGTGTGTTGCGTGCGTGCGTGCGCGTGCGTGTGTGCGTTGCGTGTGTGCATGCGTGCGTGCGTGCGCTGTGTGTGTATGTGTGTGTGTGTGCGGCGCGGGGGGGCGTGTGTATGTGTGTGTACCGCCTGTCCCCTTACTCTCTGCGGGTCCATTACGGAGAATATGACAGGGCCTCACAATTCTTCACGACTGCAAAGTCAGCAGAAGACAGCAACACCCCCTTCCCTCCCTATCTCCCTTTCCCCTATCCCTCCTCAGGGCACCGTCCCAAATCGATGGACAGAGTATGCAGAAGGGGGGGGGGGGGGGGGGGGGGGGGGGGGGGAGGACTCACGGAAGGTGGGACAAGAGAATTCTCTTCCTTTCCCCTCCCTCCTTGCGGTTCTTTTGTGTGTCAAGTGTGCGTGATTTTTTTTTTTTTTTTTTTTTCTTCTGGACATATCAAGCATGCTGTAGTAGATTGTTCTGGATATATTAAACAATCTGCCGCAGGTTTTTGAGTTGTGTGTGTGTGTGGTGTGTGTGTGTGTGTGTGGTGTGTGTGTGTGTGTGTGTGTGTGTGTGTGTGTGTGTGTGTGGTGTGTGTGTGTGTGTGTGTGTGTGTGTGTGGTTTTCTCTCTCAGGCTGTCTTTCCCCCTTCTTTGTCTTACCTTCTCATTATCGTCATTTCATTCCTGTACGCTTCTATGATTTGCTTCAAGATTAGCTGAAATGATGTGATAACAATTTTAAATCGTTGCGTCCAGCACCGTGATTTTTTTCTTCTTTTCTTTTATTTTTTTTCTTTCAAACTTCGGCCACCCTTTTTTTTCTTTAGCTTAAAAGAAAAGCCTTTCTCAATTTTTTCCCATCTAAATCTCTTTTCGGAAATCTTTAACCACCACCAACATCACAACTCCCCCCCCCCCCCCAAAGTCTTCTTCATGTAATCTATTTTTCAAAAAAAAACTCTTCCTCTTTTTTGTCATCTTTCGCTACTATCTCAGAGCTCTTCTTTTAAAATATCTGGCTCACTACTCCTTTCCTTCCGGGACATTAAACTCAATTCTATCCAAAGTTTCTTCATCTTCTTCTTTTTCCACCTGTGCCCCTTCTCTTTCCTCCCTTCTCCTCCTCCATCCTCTCGTCTCTCCTTCTATCTTCATCTCTCTCTCTCTCATCCTTTTTCTCTCTCTCTCCTTCTTCCACTCTTCTTCCCCTTCTTCCTCCGTCTTCTAACTTTCAACTTTTCAGAGGCATAACTCCTTAATGATACCAAAAAAACGCACATCTGTTCTCATGTGGAATGGCTTAGATTTACTCGTAGCACTAGCAAACGCCAACAAAAGAAGTATCTTTCCTTTATTTCTGAATCAGTCTGAGCGTGCTGTTGGAAGGGCTCAGAGATGGGAGAGGAGAGAGAAGGGGGGGAAGGAATGAGAGGAGAGGAGAGAGAAGAGAAGAGATGAGGAGAGAGAGAGAGAGGGAGGAGGGGGGGGGGAGAGAGGAGGAAGAGAGAGAGAGAGAGAGAGAGAGGAGAGAGAGGAGGAGAGAGAGAGAGAGAGAGAGAGAGAGAGAGAGAGAGAGAGAGAAGAGAGAGAGACAGAGAGAGAGACAGAGACAGAGAGCAAAAAAAAAAGAAAACCACCCCCCAGACTGATTCCCCAGACAATACCCAACGATTTTCTCAGCTTTGTGCCAGAGACTGAAAAATGACATGGGTGGAATTATCTGTGGCATCTGCAGCGCTGGTGACTCCTTGAATGCGAGACCTAACGCCTGGCGTGTCTACTAATCGAAGGGCCAGGGAAATTACCACCGTTGTCTTGAGAAAATGACTACCATCTATCTACCCAGTGTCTTTTGCCTGGTTTTACGTCCTTCTTCTTCTGTGACTCAAAAACTTCAGCCAAAGGTCTTCGCATTAAAATGAAACATAATATGCCAAACCAAATAATACTAAAGGAAACAACTCCACTGACGCAGGTTTGGATCATTTTTCAAATTTTATTCCCCCCCCCCCCCCCCCAAAAGCGTCACTGCGCTTAGAGAGAGAGAGAGAGAGAAGAGAGAGAGAGAGAGAGAGAGAGAGAGAGAGAGAGAGAGAGAGAGAGAGAGAGAGAGAGAGAGAGAGAAGAGAGAGAGAGAGAGAGAGAGACAGAAGACAGACAGACAGACAGAGACAGAGAGAGACAGAG
>CM060320.1:43873131-43875631 GCA_030674155.1 Stramonita haemastoma | reverse complement strand
ATTAATGGCCATTACATATCATGGTACAGAACTCTGTCCCGGCTAACTGTCACTAGAGATCAGGATGTTATTTCAATACCACCGATTCCAAATTCAAACGTAAAAAAAGGACATATCCCCTTTCATTCCAAAACTTCTCGGAAAACCTGACCGCGTTATTGAGTAAAAGTTTCAATTTCGCGGAGAATTATTTCGATACTGAGTCTTTATTTCAAAATTTCCGATAAGCTACGACGCCAGAACGACCTCAAAAAAACCTCCCCAACCAACCCTTCTAATATTGCCCGTCTTCTCCTAAGCGTAGGATAAAACCTCTTCAAGGGAGTTTTGCTGAAAAGATCATATTACTTTCTTAAGAAGCTTTTTGGTCTCCAATGGTTATAACAGAAATTAACCTTTACTTTTCCGTCTGACTAGAACCCCCCCCCCCCCCCCCCCTAATTTCCTTTTTTTTTTCCCTTTCACCCATCGTCTCAACCCCAACCATACACTACCAATACTCACACTGAATATTCATTACGGCAAAAACAAAAGATCTAAAAATTTTAACGCCTTACTGTCAACTACAGTGAAAACATACATAAATCGTGGATCAGAATATATAAACTGTAATTTTTTTTTGCTGGAGTACCAAAGAACTACGAATGACTTGATTTCTCAATATCAGGAGAAAAAAAATCTCAAGCACTGTTTAAAAGGAATACACATGTACATACGTGTAAGTGCAGTGTGAAAGCGCAGGTCCACATACGCTTGAGTGCATGCAAATATGAATTATCGTGTTGAGCGAAAAATGCATAAATCAGTGGTGCATATCCGTGTGCAAACGTGGGAGCGTGAGCACGCGCGAACAACACACATCCACACCAACACCAACACAATCCACACCAACACCAACACCAACACACACACACACACACACACACACACACACACACACACACACACACACACACACACAACACACGCACACACACACAGAGACAGACCTGGCAGAAGTCATTATTCCCATACAAGCGGCAACAGTATCCACTGTGAACCAAATGATTATTCATACTTCATTTCCAGTGAGCCCTATAACCCCTTCCTTCACGTCACCACAGGCACCGAAACAAAAGTTAGGACGATGACACTCTCACCGCAATATCCCACTTCAGAGCTTTCTCTTACTGTTGGCAGCTCAGTCTTCAGAGTTCCCCAGCTTTACCCTCACCCCCCCCCCCCCCTTCCTCCCTTAGGGGGTCATCACCCAGAATGTGCACTCTTGTCTCACTCATCGTAACAGGGAATCACTGTAGAACTGACAGCGCTGACTGGATGAAAAGTTGTTGTGTGGGATTGTTTTCAAGTACTTTGCAAGACTCCATACTTTAGAGAGGACTTTCTCCTTTAAAAGTGGGTAGACCTACAGATTTGTCTTGCGATGAACTTATCATGGACAAAGACAGCTTACCATGCATAAAGACAGTCCCAACATAACACGGCAAAGACAGCTTACCACGCATAAAGACAGTCTCCAACATGGCAAAGACAGCTTCCCATGCATAAAGACAGTCTCAATATGGCAAAGACAGCTTAGCATGCTATAAAGACAGTCTCGACATAACATGTCAAAGACAGCTTACATGCATAAAGACAGTCTCAACATGGCAAAGACAGCTTCCCATGCGTAAAGACAGTCTCAACATGGCAAAGACAGCTTCCATGCATAAAGACAGTCTCAACATGGCAAAGACAGTTCCCATGCATAAAGACAGTCTCAACATGGCAAAGACAGCTTCCCATGCATAAAGACAGTCTCAACATAACATGTCAAAGACAGCTTACCATGCAATAGAGACAGTCTCAAAATAACATGTCAAAGCATGAATAACACCATTTTAGATGTAGATCTCGTCACTTTCGCATACACCAATAACTGAAATATCGTTTGAAAAGTTTGGGCCAATCAGGTCTTTCCAGTACCTGATGATAAAGTCAGTTGGCTCATTCAGAGGAGGACAGGGAACCTCACCGACCTACTGCACAGTTCACATCATGATGGATGCCTATCTCCACTTTTAGCTCACCCAAAAAACCACCTGTGCCTGCATCCAGGCAGATGAACACTCCATCATAGACAGATGGTCAGGAGAAAAGGTTGACAACTTGACCGACAGATGCATGAACATCTGCAGGTACAGAAGGAAATAGGGCGTTTGCTTACGACAATGATGAAGGTCATTTATCAAAAGAGATCGGGTGACGTTTCTTTTGCCTTATGTTTTGTGACAAAATAATGCTTACCCCCCTCCCCCTCCCTGAAACTCCCCCAAAACAAACAAAACCAACCAACCAACCAAACAAAAAAACACCCCACACAACCATTTTTAAATATGGGGGTCGGTTACCCACACAAAATGATCGACGTTTTTGGTTGAGTCTAAAAGAAAAAAACTTTTAAAAAAAGCTACACACACACACACACACACATTCTCTCTCTCTCTCTCTCTCTCTCTCT
>CM060320.1:43849285-43851785 GCA_030674155.1 Stramonita haemastoma | reverse complement strand
TCCTTATCATTACAAACAGCACACAGGCAAGGAACACTGTCGACATAACAGCACTGCCTGACACTACAAACCTCAAGCTTCATCCGGAATGTTTTGTTTACATCTTTTGCATCTCTCCATCTCTCCAACGGCACTACAAGTGTTAGGAGATGAAGTTATCTCTCCAACTGAAATTTGTATGCTTTTATATATATAATTATATATATATATATAATTATATATATAATTATATATATATATAATTTATATATATATAATATTATATATTAATTTTTATATATATATATATATGTGTGTGTGTGTGTGTGTGTGTCATGTCTGCCTGTGGTCCCTTCTGGGGCACACACACACCACACACACACACACACACACACACACACACACACACACACACATATATATATTATATATATATATATATATATATTATATATATATATATATATATATATTATATATATATATATATATGTCATGTTGCCTGTGGTCCCTTTGAGGCATAGGCCGCCAACCAGCTGTCTTCAGGCATCTCGGTCCTGGGTAGGCGTTCCAGTTGTCCCACGTCTTGCTCATATTATATATATATATATATATATATATATATATATATATATATATATATATATATATATAATATATATATATATATATATATATATATATCAAAAGCCAGGCAAAACAGGATATTCAGATGAGGTTGACTTTCAGTTGAAGGACAATTGTAAAGGTGCTATTAATTTAGGTGGTTCTTTAAATTATTTTTTATCATTATTTTTTTTACAATCAGCCTACCCGAAGTCGAAGATATGTGGCTACCAAATTGGTGGGCAAAAAAACGGTCGCATATGTAAAAAATCTCACCATTGGTCAACATCGGAGCTGTAGCCGAAGAACAGCCAAAAACCCCACCAATCAGCGTGTGTGTGTGGGAGGGAGGAGGGGAAGGGGAAGAGGAGAAATGTGTACATTGCACGCGTGTTCCCACGCACGCATGTTGTATGTAGTGTATGCCTGTGTGCATACACCTAAGACTGCATGCAATATGCATTTTTAAGGACGTAATTGCATTATATGTCTATCTTCATGGGAGATGAGTGTTTAGATTATGCACTTGTGAGGTGAACTTCTGTGTGCCGGCATATGTGTGTGCGGGGTGCGCGCGCGAGAGAGTGTGCGTGCAATGCAAGCATGCCTGTCTGGCACGACGATTGCAAGGGCACGTAGGAACGCCTTTTCTGTTTGTCTGTCTGCGCGGCAGTCAAATTGGCAGAGAGTCTCACTTCATGTCACCGAATGTTGGGATGGAAAAAGAAATAAAAAGCAAAAAAAAGAAGAAACCCAGCAGCTGTAGCGGCCAAGCCAATCAGCAATGGAGAAAGCTAGAATAATAGAACCGTTTTAGAATCACACACACACACACACACGCGCGCGCGCACACGCACACACGCGCATGCACACACACACACGCGCACCCACACACACACAACACACGTCCCCTCCCCCACTCGTCTGACTAATATCACTTAGTGAAAAGACATAAAAGAACAAACAAGCGAGAGCGCACTCACTCACTCACTCTTTCACACACACACACACACACACACACACACACACACACACACACACACACACACACCGACACACACACACACCACACGCACACACCACACACACTCACACACACACAACACACACACACACACACCACACACACACACACCACACACACACACACACGCACTCACACTCACACACACACACACACACACACACGCACTCACACCACACACACACACACACACACACACACACACACACACTCGGGCAAGCTACTGGGCAAGGCAGAGAGAGAACAAGAGGCTAAGCGAGACCTGTAGCCAGAGGTAGAGGTAGAGGCAGAGGCAGAGGCAGAGAGAGGTAGTAGTAGCGAGGCCAATCAATACCAGAGCCATGGCCACAAGAGCGGTGCCACACTCTATTACCATGATAATATCACCCCCCATACTAACGCTACAGCCGCCCACAGTACCGTACCATGCCAGCCATTTCACCGCTGGCTGCCAGACATCACTGCCTCTATTGTGTTATATATATGTAATGATAATGACGATAACATACGTTTGTATGAATGTAGTTATTTACTTGATTTTTTATTTTATACCACTTTATGTCACAGCAGGTTTTTATCTGCGTGAAATTCAGGCTGCTCTCCCCTGGGGAGAGTGCGTCGCCACGAGTGCAGCGCCTACCCATTATGTATGTATGTATGTATGTATGTATGTATGTATGTATGTATGTATGTACGTACGTACGTACGTACGTACGTACGTACGTACGTCTGTCTGTCTGTCTGTCTGTCTGTCTGTCTGTCTGTATGTCTGTATGTATGTATGTACGTATGTATACACACACATGACACACACAGACACATACAGAGACACACACCCATATATATATATATATATATATATATATATATATATATATATATATATATATA
>CM060320.1:43824285-43844285 GCA_030674155.1 Stramonita haemastoma | reverse complement strand
GTCTTAGAATAACGACAGTCTGAATGCCTCTGGCTTCGATTGTAAAAGAAAACACAGACATTTTTACAGCACAGCATTCAGTCAGCACTCCTTCTAGCTTTGAAAGGAGTCCTTCTAGGGCATCTTGACTGAAATACAAATGAAAAGGTTGCAAAATTTCTAAGAGCTGAGGAGTGACACGTCTTGCTGGCTACTATAGAAGGGGGACCACCACAGAGAGAGAGAGAGAGAGAGAGAGAGAGAGAGGAGAGGAGAGAGATAGAGAGAGAGAGAGAGAGAGAGAGAGAGAGAGAGAGGTCAAACCAGACATTTTTTTTAAAAGGAAACTACGCAAACAAAAAGAAAAAAACCAAACAATGTCACTGTTCTCATGGAAACCTCAACTTTGTGACCTGTATGTCTATATGTATGTCTTCTCACCTGCGATAAAGACACGTGACCTCTTTTGCCCTAATTTTCCTGTTGCACATTCACAGGCTTCTGACTTTCTGCCATTAGCATAAGCCATGGGCTAGAACTTCTGACTTCCACAGACCTCTGACATTCTGTCATTAGAATACACAATAGGCTGGCACTTTCGTCCTCCACAGGCTTCTGGCATTTTGCTGTTAGAATACACAATAGGCTGGCACTTGTGTCTGCACAGACTTCTGCCATTCTGCTGTTAGAATATGGAATGCGCTAGCACTTCTGATTCTGTTATTTTCTTTTATTCTGCCATTAGATACGCAATGGGCAGCACTTCGACTTCACATTTCTGCCATTTGATCCCACACCAAGGTTGGCATTGTCTGCACTTATTTCTGACCTGCCATGTATAGAACCACTGGATTGTCATAAAGGAGTTCATCTAGGGATTCTGACTGATTAATTTTACCTGGTGGCTATGAATCTATTACTTGTGTAATTGATAAAAGTAGGTCAAACTGGCAGTTATTTAAGATATGATGTTCTCTATAGACATGGGAACCATGTATAGAAACCCATCTTGGGTTTATTACACAGATATCATAAAAGGAGGAATGTGGTAAATACATCATCAGAGTGACTGGGTCTTGACTGATTGATGATATTTTTTACTCTTTCTTGTTTGTTTTTGTTTGATATCTACTTGAATTATAATTCATACCTTAAACTGTGTTTTGCATAAATATAGAATCATCAAGAAAGGGTGGAATATCATAAGATTGAGAAAATTTTTCCATAACAACTCGGAACTAGGTGAACCATGGTGTTAATGCACTTTTTGACTGTCTCTCTACTGAACCGTTAGAACATTATCAATCAATTCATTTATCTAGTTATTTAGTGTTTTTTTTTTTTTTTATAATTCATTCATTCTAGTGACCTGGTTATCCCAACGACCACGCTGCAGAGAGAAGCCATACATATTGGCTGACGACACTTTCTGCAGTAGTAGGCCGAAGGAGCGTCCTCAAAGCTAACAGCTCCTGGTCACTGCGGTCAAGAGCACAGCTCGCCTTGCCCTGGTCCCCTCCAGCAGCCGCAGTGGGAAACCTCAATCTCACGCTGGACAAGGTGGCTAATTGGTTTGGCTTAATGGCCTCCATTGACCACTCTTTCTATGGCCTTCACTGATTGGCTATTGGATCCAGCCATTCGGATTGGTCGGAGGCTGAATAGAGGGTATGGCGGTTTGGTTCATTGACTGATTGCCTGGTTTGATGGTAGGGTGGTGTGCTTCTTTCTTCACTGACTGCATGAATAAATAATTGACAAGGCAGACAATGCAGCATCCCGAGTGTAGTGATCAGGGTACAAGAGTTCTTAAATACAGAAATGAGTGTGATGTGTTGTGTTGTGTTGTGTTGTGTGCGTGGTTGTGTTGTGTTGTGTTGTGTGCGTGTGTGTGTGTGTGTGTGTGTGTGTGTGTGTGTGTGTGTGTGTGTGTGTGTGTGTGTGTGTGTGTGTGTGTGTGTGTGTGTGTGTGTGTAATCGGATCAAAACTACGATCGAAAACCACAGTCCTTCGCACGGTTCCAAGATCAAAGAATCATATAAATAGTACACCAACAAGCCATGTTCATATCATTCTCAAGGCCGGCTGAGGTTGCCTTTCAGAAAAGCTCCCAGGAAAGCTGGTTTCTAAAGATTGGTAGAATTCTTGGAGCTCTGACTGACCTAGTCATTTTTGGAAATGGTGAAACAAAAATTGTACTTGTTGATTAATTCTAGAGAGGCTGATATGTAACCGGTGGATTTGGGGACTATTTCTGGAGAGGCTGATATGTAACCAGTGTATTTGGGGACTATTTCTGGAGAGGCTGATATGTAACCAGTGTATTTGGGAATTCTTGGAGGCCTGATATGACCTAGTTCATTTGGGGAATTTGAAGGCAAAAAGTTGTACTTGTGGACTAATTCTAGAGAGGCTGATATGTAACCGGTATTTGGGGACTATTTCTGGAGAGGTTGAAGAAATGTAGCCTGTGTATTTCGGGATATTCAATTCTAAAGCTATTCTCTGTATGTTCTTGTCGTCTTTTTCCTCTTTATCTTATATTTTTGAACAATAGATTTTTTTTAAAAGCCCTTACAGATGACCCTGTCGTAACTGAAACAATTCGAGACTATTTCCAGAGATACCGAAACATAAAAAACGGTGTTTGGAGACCATCCTCTTTAAATCATCATCGTCATCTTCTATCGGTTGCTGCTCCTCCTCTTTCTTCTGTAACAGACTCGATCAAATTTCTGATGAAAGTGTGGTGACTAGAGTATGCCAGACCTTTTTCCTCTCTCCATGCACAAAACCTCTATCATGAAAAATGTTTTAACGTAAACACTTTATATATTATCACTGCGAGTAAATGAACGGACCCCAGGCCACATATCGGTTTAAGACTTTACCACACGTTGCCATGCCAGACTGATTAAAAAAAAAACTGTGACTGTGAGGTACAGCTCTCTACTGAATACTATGTCCATTCCATTTTTTTCTGGCTTGCAGATGATCAAATCTACTGCCTCAGCCCATATCACAAATGAAAGTTCTAAAACAACATACATCAAAGTCAAATATACACCTGGGTCATAATTTTTCTTAATCCGATGGGGGAAAACTCGTACCCTCCCCCCCCCCCCCCCCCCCGAAAAAATATAATAAAAACAAAGACTTGTGTTTCAAAACAGAAATTAAAATCATTTATGACAAGCTAACTTTGCTTACAATCAATTGTATTGCACTGTGTTTTGTTTAATGCAGTGATCATTTCAATTGGGATAATATTTACTTCTTTCAGAAATGGAACAATAGTGTCTGGAGGTAAGATAACACAAAACAGGGTCTTCAATTCAAGAGATCTACAACGAAATGTTGTCTTCAGATGTCACCGGTCCGCCTACTTCTTGCCGTCATTGCTAGAGACACACCAAGAGACTCCATTCCCTTGAAGCCTATGTGTACAGTGTGAACTGTAAGAGGGATCAATGTGTAACCCCTGCACAGCCACCCAGCCCTCAATAAACACACATTGATTTTTGTCAATGTCTTCTTCGTGCACAGGCTAGGCTGCTTACAACACACACACACACACACACACACACACACACACACACACCACACACACAGAGTACACACACACACACACACACACACACACACACACACACACCACACACACACACACACACACACAGTACACCAACACAGAGTACACACACACACACACACACACACACACACACACACACACACACACACACACACACACACACACACAACACACACATGACATTTACAAAACCCTTCCTGCTCTTGTGAAGCACATATCAGCAGAATGGCATTTATCATTACATCATATCTTTTTTTTCTCTTTGGAAAATATGGTATGGCGAAGGCTAGATGGGGGTGATGTCGTGAAGGTAAATGTGCGTTTTGATCAGTTCCGATGGGACTTCGAACTGTTTAATTAAGTAGTAACCAACTAACCCAACCAACAATCACCCACCCAAACCATATACAAACAGTAGAAAAATTACACAAATAAATGGTGAAAACTTGAAGGTAACAGATTGCACATCTATTAAAGGTAACAGTCTCGTGTACTTCAAGATTCAAGATTCAAGACTTAATTCGCCTTTGACCCCTCTTGGGGCATGGAGGAATCATATCAAAGCACACCTAACTCAACTAGCTTTGCTGGCTTTCAAGGACTAACTGTACAATGACAAGCTCACAGTGGTAAAAAAAAAACAACCAACAACCCATGACATGCATACAGATTTTTTGTTTCAAACATACAAAGTTGAGAAAAAAAAACTGGGCGTGCAGAGACGGGTGGGGGCATTACATTGCAATACAAAACACCTTAGAATTCAAACAGAATAAGACGCTTATTTCAAAAGGCTTGTTCGGTTTCGATGGTAGTTTAAACTTGCATGGAACATACTTCAAAACAATTTCATCCGCCAAAAAGATTACATGAACATAATGAATAATAAAAATTACATGATTATAATGAACAACATCTTAGGTTTACAAACAACTCACAAAGTTACCTGGCTTTCCCATGACGTCTGCAAAAAGTGAATAGGAAGACTGGGTATGATGACACTGTTCGGCATTCAATACAACCTCACTATGAAGACACTTCACTCAAGTTCACAGTTCCGAAAAGCTGGGACCAGTTAGTTGTTAACTGTCTTTGCACCCAGCAAAGTTATCAGCTTCTCAAGTTCCAGAAACAAGTGATAGAAAAAAACCTAAGTACATCTTTCATAATGAATACGCAGCAAACATGTCACAAACTCGCTAAAGCGAATCCCGAGTGCATGGTGTGTTTCTAAGGCGGTTCACGGCAACATCCATTTCACTCTACTTGTGGCAGAAACCGACACATTGTTAACAGATGAAGACTAATGGTCTGACCACACCAGGGGGTGTAAAAAAAACCCTAGAAAAAAACATCGACGCCACTTGCTTAAAAATCCGCCCTACTTCGACACCAAAGCACGTACATAACTTGTCCACTGAAAGTGGGAGGGGGGGAAAAAAGGTGAGGGAAAAAGGCAAAGACTGTGTGTGCACGGCGTTTCTCTGCCAGCTAGCTACTGGCACGGAAGAGAGAGAGAGAGGAAGGAAGGATCTGACGCGACGGAAAAATCAATTCATTGATCAGGTTTTCTGCCCTCCCTTGCCAACTCTGGTAGCCATGGTGACGCTCCCCCCTGGGCACCAAATCGTGGTACAGAGGACCGCTGAGGTCTGGCTTATGTGTGATCTGGGGGGTCCCTGTTGGGGGGGGGTGACTTTGTGCAGCTGTGTGTCCCTTTGAAGTGAAGGAGTCACTAAAGTGGCGGCATCTCTCTACAGCCATCTACATTGTCAAGTTGCAGGAGCTCTCTAGTATAGCGTCCTGAGGTGTACAACCCATGGGTGTTCCAACTGTGGTGCTCTTTGTAGGCCTAGTGTTCTTATCCTTCAACCACACTTACCTTCCTAGAGGTATTTTCTCCATGTGTTACTATCGCTTTATGGCTTTCTAGTTTTGAATCTGCGGGCGCTTAGAATTCAGTGATGATTTGTTGTTTGTTTTTCTTTTTTGAAAGAGCTTCATCTCCAAATGAATTGGTGATGATGAAACCTCTCAGTCTTAAAATGCTTTGAAATGCCACATCGCTTTTGTTCTTCTGTAGTCGTTTGCTTAATAGGGGGTGTTTGACTTTTTGTGGTGATATTGTCTTTGAAGCAGTGATAACTTGTAACAAAGTTTTCTGAGTTGTCATGTCACGGTCTTTTCAGCTCATCACTGCCATGTCGGCAGGCAACGCTTGGTATTATTAACGAATGTAGCTGCAGATCGCAGGACTTTTAACAAACCCCATTTTTATTTGACCAGGTCCACAATCCAAATGAGTGGTTAAGATTGAGTGACAAAAAGCCGAGACTGTGTTGTGTTACTTATGTTGGCTGTTCGTAAAGAAGAGTCTGCGTCTTCTTAGATTCTGCTGAAGGGGATGTCACCATTCATTCAGTCCTTTACTACTGTGGGCTCTCTCGGTATTATCCTGCATTCTAGTCTACCTTTCTAGATAAAACTATCCTAGCTGGTGTTCAGGTCAGTTTCTTTCATGTGACTATTCTGAGCAAAAATTCGTCCTACTTGAACCTGAGAGCGGTTCAAACTGACCCATGTTTAGGCACACTAAACCGTACACTATGCTCCATGTTGTCTTCGTCATTCTTCTGCACCTTAGCCTCTCCATTGCATTGAAGCCTCATCTACAAAGTTGTATTACTGTGATTCCACACTTTTTCCAAAAAAAAAAAGTACCCACTTCATCGTTTAGAAAATACTTTTGATTGTTGTTTCTTCCTATTGTGGCCATACGGGATTTTGAAGTTGGGGACAGGAAGCTCAGTGGTCAGAGCACTCGCTTTCCCCAAGCCATGTAAGCAGCATCGAGCGTGATTACAAAGTGGATGGGTGACTGTTTGCGCGCCTTGACATCAGCACAGTCCCCAGTTCACCCAGCTGTAAATGGATACGTGCCCTCTTTAGAGTCAGGGAGGGTAAAGCAGCGAGGGAGAGGAGATGGGCGCCGCCCTGAATATGCTGGCCCCTAGAAAAGCTGAGGTCTCTGACGCCTCGCTCCCCTACAAGCACATAGGTTATGGGACACCTTCCTTTACCTTTGTAGGATCCCCCCCCCCCCCTTAATTTCAAATACAGAAGTGACGGACGCTATAGCCGAGTGGTTAAAGCTGTTCGACTTCAATCCTATGGGTCAATGAAAGTCATGGGTTCCGATCTCAGAGGCGTCTGGTGAATTAAGGGTGGGGATTTTTACCATCTCCCATGTCAACTTCATGTGCAGACCTGCCAGGGCCTTAACTCCCTTTGCGTATATATACACACGCAAAAGATCAAATATGCACGTTCAAGATCCCGTAACTATTGTCAGCGGTCGGTGGGTTACGGAAACAGAAACATATCCAGCATACATCCCAGAAGTCGGAGTGTGGCTACATTATGGTGGGCAAAAACGGTCGCATAAGCAAAAACCTCACCATTGGTGAATCTCACAACTCTAGCCAAGAAACACAATTTTAAAAAGTACCGAAAGTTGATGGGCGTTTCAGATACTGCTATCCCCAAAAAACCCAACAACAACAACAACAACAACAACAAACAAACCTGCTTTGCATTAATCTACTTAGTTTTAAAACAAATACATTTAATCAAAAAAAAAGAAAGGAAAGGGAAGGGAAGACTGCAATCGATATCAGGAAAATCAACGACAAAAAAACCACCAAGAGGAGTATAAAAAAGCTACTATAAATAAGCCTATTTAAAGCTCCATGTGCCCTGGCCCAAACACTTCCATCTATAAATCCTACAAAGTCTGTTTGGCCACTGTCAGGGATTGAAATATATGTACATAATAAAAAGATGATGTACTATTTCCCCCCCTCCCCCTCTCTTATTCACATAAAAGTCCCGACATGGAAAGAGGTTAAATACAAGAACTAACTATGGGTCACACAAGGACCAGACACGATAAATAGCTGGTGTGTGTGTGTATGTGTGTGTGTGTGTGTGTGTGTGTGTGTGTGTGTGTGTGTGTGGTGTGGTGCGTGGTTGGTGGTGGTGGTGTGTATGTGTGTGTGTGAGTGAGTGAGACAAGGTTGTGTGTGGGGGTGATGAGTAGAGAGAGTGAGAGAGTGAGAGAGAGAGGAGAGACAGACAGAGTGATGAGAGGGAGATAGATGACAGACAGAGAGAGAGAGTAGAGAGAGAGAGAGAGAGAGAGGGGGAGAGAGAGAGAGAGAGAGAGAGAGAGAGAGAGAGAGAGAGAGAGAGAGAGGAGAGAGAGAGAGAGAGAGAAACCTTGATTCAAAAGATAAATTCTTAGCGGCAAAGGAAAAGAGGCCCAACATGCCGATACAACAATAAAAAAAAAACCCAGATCATTTCAGTCTTTCGAAACATGATGACAAGATGAAATACCAAAGTAAAATCATGACCCTGCTTCAGTCTCACACAAACAAGCTATCATTCCTTGTATAGAAAAGTTCTCGTTCCCAAGCTTATCAACACCCACTCACACACTCCCTACCACGTTTGCATCTTCTTTCAATATAAATCACACACAACATAAACAGCATAAAACCTTCTATTGGTCATCAAGGTAAAAGTTTAGTTTTTGGCCCTGAAACTAGTGTATAGATCTAACTTAGTTTAGGTCGTTCTCAGACTGGTGTAGCAGCCCTATCTACCCTTCCAGAAAGACAATTACTGGTGTATAGTACCGTACTGTGCGCTCCAGCATCCCACACAAGCACGCGTTTGAATAAGAATGGGGTGGTGGTGTGTATGTATGATAATATTCTGCATTCCCCGTCTCTGTCACACAAATCCATCCATCCAACCCACCCACCACCACATCCACACACACACACGCGGGCGCACGCAAATCTGAGCCGACCTTAGCACACAAGCAGCAATCCCGAGCCTTCCTTTCTGTGGGGATTATTTTCAGACCAAACAATTCCGACAGGACATCAGGGGCACGGATATGGTCTTTCCAGAAAGCAAATGGAGCGTCCATGAATATGTTGCAACGGTGGTCTTCTCTGTTGACTGAAAGAAGAGAGAGAGAGAGAGAGAGAGAGAGAGAGAGAGAGAGAGAGAGAGAGAGAGAGAGAGAGAGAGAGAGAGAGAGAGAGAGAGAGAGAGAGAGAGAGAGAGAGAGATGGAATATTCGTAGCCCTCTCATTATAGTCTCTTATTCTTCGTCAAACGCTCAGACGGCAACCATCGTTGTCTGTTATATGAGTGAAAATGCGTTGTACTGCCGTCAAGCGCCTGACAAGTCAGGCCCAGCACATCAGACTTCGGCGTGGGAGAAAGTTTTCATATTTTAAGTCTTTCTGTGAAAAAAGTCAAGAGAATGGACCAAGAAGGCAAAGAGATGACCGAAAGAAAAGGAACATGGCAGAAGCAAAGAGGGATAGAAAAGAGGGAATTCCAAACACAGAAGTTTCAGAAGGTGGGAATGCTATTTCTGCTGATAGACCCCCGGCATCCCCATGGGGGGCGTCTCTCTTATGAAGAATGAAATGATGTATCAAGGAAATTGCCTAGAAGAGTCGGCAAGAAAACACTTTGACGTTGTACATCATTATATAAAAACGTCTTAGTAAAATCAGAGAAAATCAGTCTAACAAAGGAACTTGAAGTAATATAAAACGCACTATGTTGAGCATCATGAATTTTAAAAAAAGTACAGAGAAATTTGCGATTTTTCTACAGTCTCATCATCTGCAACATAAAAATACGAGTGAAGACAAAACAGATTTGTGAACTTTTTCAATCTCATGTGCATCATTCTATTCCAAAGAAATGGAGTTCTCTAAGAACTAAAAGTGAAACAGAGCGTGGAGGGGGAGGGGCAAACCTGGCAACCCCCCCTCTCCGCCAAATTCTTAGACTGACATTGTAGCCATGCTTGTGAAAGCTTTTTCCTGAATTAAAACCAAAAACATCAACAGAACAAAGTGAATCATCACAACACCTCGCACTAAACGTACGACATCTCACTCTCACTCTCTCTTCCTGAGTTCTCTCTCTCTCTCTCTTTTTGTTTTTTTCTCTCTCTCTCTCTCTCTCTCAGTCATTCTGTCTGTCTGTCTGTCCGTCTGTCTCTCTCCCCCTCTCTCTGTGTACCTCAAAAGGTATCAGAAGATCGAGTTGACAAATGCAGGAGATTTATGAATGCTAAGCATTCCCCAACTCTCACCAAGTTCGTTTTTTCTTCTCTCCCCCAAAGTTATGAAAAAAAATGTTTCAGCTTCAGTACTTCTTGAAAATCTCCCCCCTCAGTGCCAGAGAAATGCAGAGGTGGACGGACAAGCTTTTAGCGAAATGGACCGCCTGCACTCTTGGACAGCATGATTCCGTCTGACAGGAAAGCAGGCCACAGGAGCAGGAGCATCATCAGGAGCCTCGCCAGCTTCCTTCCACTGACGTTTCTGTCTGCCTGCCTGTCTGTATGTCTTTGTCTGTGTGTCTCTGTCTGTGTGTGTGTGTGTGTGTGTGTGTGTGTGTGTGTGTGTGTGTGTGTGTGTGTGTGTGTGTGTGTGTGTGTGTGTGTGTGTGGCGTGCGTGCGTGCGTGCGTGCGTGCATGCGTGTGTGTGTGTGTGTGTCTCTCTCTCTCACTTCCATTGTTTATTATTTCATGGCTTTTTTTCTTTTTTTGTTCTGGTATGTTTTTGTGTCTTGGTTTTTTTTGGTTGTTTTTAATTTTGTTTATTTGGTTTTAGGGTTGTGTTATTTTTTTTTTATACATTTTTTCCTTAACATGCTTATATTCTTTTGATGTGTAGGAATTTTTTGTTTATTCAATGGGTTTAGGGGAGATCTGTTTGTTTTATGTTTTGTTTTCTTTTGTTTTGCTTAGAAATAAAAGCTTCTTTCTCTTTCTTTAAGTTTATAAAAAATACTTTTTGCCATTATCAGTCATTATTCCTATTCAGGAGAAAGGCTGGATGAAAAAAGAACATTAATACTTATCTGTTCCCCTTGAAAATAAAGACAATCTCTCTCTCTCTCTCTCCTCTCTCTCTCTCTCTCTCTCTCTCTCTCTCTCCTCCTCTTCTCTCTCTCTCTCTCTCTCTCTCTCTCAATTTTTACAAAGGCTAATTGATTGTCTCGGTCAACATTGGAACGACCATTATGCAATCTTGTGATAGGTACAGAACACGGAAACAATGCATAAGCTCACATGACGTCAAAGCTTATTGAAAGCTTGACATGGACATGCATTTCAAGAGTGCCATGGCTAAATTCAGACTGGGTGTGTCAGATATAGCTGCTCACAATTTTAGATATAGACTGCACGATGAATCTGATGCAACATGTCCTTTATGTGATCAATCCACAAAAATGTACATTTCTTCTTTCTTGTCCAACATTTAATGGTATTAGGCGACCCCCCCCCCCCCCACCCCCAAACAAAATATTCCAGTAATTATGCATTCAGACTTTGTTTAGCCTTTGTGTGCTGTAGTCCTAAGATCGTTTGCTGATTTATCTGTATGTTCCAGTAAAGTCTTCAAACAACGAGATATTATGAAGTGTGAGTGTTTGCTTTTGGTTAGGGTGTTTTTTTTTTCTTCTGTTTTGACACTTCCCTTAGTACATGTTACCTTCTAACAATGAGTTTCTTTTGTATTTTGTTTGTTATATATATGCTTTACCGTGCACTTATATCATTAACTATTAATTTGCTCAGTGGCCATCTTTACATATGGGACAAAGGCATCTTTAGCGTCTCCTCTCACTGATCAGTGTTCCTAGTGCATGTAACACTTTACCTAAGCTACACCATATTTGCCCACAAATGCACTGAACAGATGCTTGTCCAAGTGATTAACCCAATGCACTAGGGAAACTTCGAGTACACCCTACATATTTTTGTATTTCCACAATACTTTTGGACGATAACATGAACTGCGGGGTCCTTGACGTTCATACGTGATCTCCTATGCGTTACAAACCGTAAACTTCAGTCGCCAAGGTATGAATACTGAAGATGGCAAAGGCATATAAATGGGAGAATAAAAGAAGGCACTGCCCGATTCCATATTAATACAAACAACATCAACCACAAAACATATTTTTGGCAAAGTCTGTAGTCATTCCTAACAATCGTGAACTATATTGCAAAGGATTTTCATCTAATGAAAATAGATACTGAAACTGCGTTTCGGAGGCAGTGCTTTAATTCTAGCAGGCTTTCAGCTTCACTGAGGTCCTCCATGAAGGATGTGAGTGACAGGGCCATAGAAACTGACAGACCTGCTTCATCCTGACTGTGCTCGATAGCCTAGCGCCTGGTTGACGTGGAATACTTCTGCAGACTTCAGTACTCCCACTGGGAGCCATCAGCTTACCTGACTTGAGTTCAGATAAACCGCAAGAAGAAAAGAGCTTGAAAAAGCCCGTGGGTGAGCACAGAAAGTTTTCTTTTTCAAACGAACCTGTAAAGCAAGGTCTTAAGTACGCCACTGAAGAGTATGCCATTTACAGCTTCTGGTATGGATAGCAGAAAAATGTGCACTACACATTTCCATTAAGTTCTAATGCAATTGATAAATCTGCCATGTAGCCAACAAAAGGTAGCCGACACGCAGGAAAACAACCGGAAACCAAAATAGAGGATCCAAAAGGTCTGCTCTGAAAACGTACAGGAAAACAGCTTTAGCAAGGGAAGCCAGTTAACTTCTGAATTGTAGAGCACAAAATTTCCAGGATTACTCATAAGTGGAGAACGTTTTCCTACCGCATTGCATTGCATTTTTTTCTCCCCACTTCTCTGTGTACAGGTTCGAGACTTATTTGTAGACCTTTGCCATGCTTTATTCTTCTGAAACCTTGGGTTCTTTAACAAGCGCAAAAAATCTTGCTGATGCGCACTCTTGTTTTTCATCTTATCTTAGAAACAAGCCTCCTGACCACCTACCGATGGCTTTGGGAACTCCGGGAGAAATATATGGTTTTAAAGGAGCTTTGAACAGAGGGGTTCTCGCTTCTGCAGCACATACCTCAATACTTGACCAACACTCCATGGCATGTGCAGCAGAATAGATGGTGAAACTTGGAATAAAAAAAGGAGAAAATGTAAAAAAAAAAAAAGAAGAAGAAAGGAATGAATACACATAAAAATAACAAATCTATTATACAGTTTCATATCCTGTCGTCTGATGAAAACAGCATGGGGTAAACGTGGGAACAAGACTGGTACAAAGATTCCATCTCTTTGGGTCGACGTAGGATCAGACTTCGCTAAAACGTGCTCTAATAGAGGGCAAGGAATCAATACCACTCGTTCCCCTGGTGTTTCGCCGGAATGAGATGTCTCCCAGACCAAATATTAGGATGGATATGTGGTGTTTAGACTCTCTCTCTCTCTCTCTCTCTCTCTCTCTCTCTCTCTCTCTCTCTCTCTCTCTCTCTCTCTCTCTCTCTCTCTCCCTCTCTCTCTCTCTGCGCGCGCGCGCAGGTGTGTGTGTTAGATGTTGTTTTGTTTGCGTGCATATATGTAGGTGCGTGCGTCAATGATGTCTGTATGCCAACATGGATGGCCATGTACATGTTTACGTTAAACTCTCTGGAAGCAATTTACACGAGTTCTGTCTGTGTAAACAATTATGCACTTTTCGATGGATCACATCATATTCTTTACTGTCCAGCTGACCTCGGAAGCTGCATCACAGACCCCCCTCAACCCCCCCCCTCCCCCCATCAACAAAAAATCCCAACATCCCCCCCCCTCCCCAAACTGATCACACTACACGCAACGAAAACGAGACAAAAGTCAGGTGTCTACAAAACAAATAAACGACAGACACGCAAACACTTCCGACAGTAAAGTCCTGTATCTGGGCCAATATGGAGCACACTTCATGACAAACACACACAATCTTGCACCTCTAAGATCAGAAAGAGAAGGAGGTCTATACCTACAGAGAACCTTTAGTCTATGACAATGGAATGTTTGACAAAAACTTCACTAATAACTTAAATCTCTGATGATTGTTTGGAGCAGACATATGGCAGAATCCTACCCATCAAAAATGAAAGATCAATAGCTTCAGAGATCACCATGCATCATGCAGGTTGAAGATAAAACAGGTTTATACTTGTGATTTGTACTTGTAACAAGCCAGTGTAGAAGGATCTATACAACCCCTGCTTCAATCCTGCTCTTATCCCATGCACCCGCACAGAGGTACCTGCGAAATTCAGGCGAAAATTTGGATCCAGGGCCCTGAGGGATTGCTGTAAGATGGGAGTCATCCTTTGAAAAATGGTGAAGTGAAGAACAGTACGCCTGCTAGCCAAAGGGGCATTTTCTGAATAAGGGGTCATTCACACTGGAGCACTGACCCCGAAAACTGCTAAAAACATTACACCATACATAGGTTTCTGAACTTTTTTTTCTTCAGCCCGAGCATTATAAAGATGAGTTTGGGATTCTGGGATAAAGCAAAGAAAGCCTGATAAGGAAAAAGACGGGATATTTCAGAAAGCGGGTTCTATGTGACAGAAGCCTCGGAGATCTAGCTACACAAGTAGGGCCATGAATAAAACATGTCCTCAGACGCATCATTGTGCATGCAAGGCTGAGCTATTGGGGGTTGGGAATGAATGGAAAAGCACGTGTCGTGTGTTCGTACACGCGTGCTTGCGTGCGTGCGTGCGTGCGTGCGTGCGTGCGTGCGTGCGTGCGGGTGGGCGGAGAGAGAGAGAGAGAGAGAGAGAGAGAGAGAGAGAGAGAGAGAGAGAGAGAGAGAGAGAGAGAGAGAGAGAGAGACGACAGAGACAGACAGACAGACAGACAGAGACAAAGAGAGAGACAAACAGAGAGAGAGAGAGAGACAGAGACAGAGACAGAGAGACAGAGAGAGACAGAGAGAGAGACAGAGAGAGAGAGAGTAAATGATGAATTACCCTAAATGGTAAAGTAAACTTAAATGGTAAAGTAAACTTAAATGGCGCGTTTCTTACACAAACGTAACTTTATTTACAGTTTGTACACGACACAAGCATTCACAATAATAACAACAACAACAAAAATCCCACCATTATTACAGTGACATAACACTGATGTCGGAGAGAAAAAAACACGGCTACTAAATTAGTAAACGAACACAGCCCTGTTCGAAAATTAGGAGTAAACTGTTAATGTGTCCATGTCTCTGCAATCAATAGTGTATGGACTGTGAAAGTCGTCGTCCAATCGTTAATCTTCAACAGTACCTACCCATACGTAACAGTCACCATCAGAAATGGTGTGGCAGGGGCTATTTGTGTTGTATGAACGGATCGGGATTCTAAACGCAACCTCGTGTGGCACTTAAAACTACAAACAGCAGCACGGAAGTGACAGAACATTGCAGGTCTGAAAGTACAATCCAGTTTGCGCAAATGCGGGACACTCATTTATCATACTTGAAGATGAAGAACTTTATAAACACATCGAATGAAGAAGAGAAAACAACAAATCATCACAATCTGAAGAGCTTTCCTACATCTTTTTTTTTTTTTTAAAGAGTAAATCTTATGGTTTCTATGAAGTCATCATCACCTTTTTCAATCTATCCCATACACTGGGGACAATACAGGATTCAGTATTTCTTACCCCGAATTTCACCCTAGGGACATGAAACGAGATAAGGGGAGTCCCTTTTTCTGTAAAATGAAAGACAAGAAAGAAGCCAGCTCAAGTGAACAAGCGAAGGGATGAAGCCAAATGACCAATTGCCGGCTAAGGGATTCGGCAGGGCAATAGCTGCTGTTGAATAAAACATGCCATCTACTGCACTGCCATGGGATGGATGCCGGCTTGCACGGGAGCTGTAATTGCTTTATATGGTGTCATCTGATCCTAAATACATATCGGCAAGCCATTCTGTTATCCCTGATTTCGAACGTGTGTGTGTGTGTGTGTGTGTGTGTGTGTGTGTGTGTGTGTGTGTGTGTGTGTGTGTGTGTGTGTGTGTGTATGTGTGTGTGTGTGTGTGTGTTGTGTGTGTGTGTGTGTGTGTGTGTGTGTGTGTGTGTGCCTGCCTGCCTGCCTGCCTGCCTGCCTGCGTGCGCGCACACGCCTGCATGAGTGCGTGCGTGCGTTTAATGTTATTGTTATCCTGATGGTGATCGTAATCTGGCTTTGTGGTGGTTGAGTGTGATATGCATGCCTGTCTGAGAGCATAGGAAGATTAAAGAAGAAACAAGCCAAAAAAAAAAAAAGAAAAAAAAAATCAGCAACGTTAAGCCATGTCTGTAATTATACGGACTTCGGAAAAAGATACGAAAGTGCATACAGCGCAGTCATTCTCCTTCCTCCCCCCCACACACATACGACCACTGCCCTTTCCATCCTTTACTAAAAAGAAATAAGCAAACGATTTCATGTCATCACATTCCTTGCCTCAAAGAAAATCCTCTCTCTACAAAAACCAAGAAAGACGGAAAAAAACCAAACCCAGGCACAACTTCGGCCTTGCCATACCAGTATACAAGACCGCAATGGGAAGACTTCCGCCTCCCCCCGCCCCTCTCCTCCCGCCCCACAAAAAAAGAAGAAGAGAGAGACATGTATAAACATGTTTAATGCATACGATCCATGCAATTTACATAACCGGTGCAGTGCCAGAAGATCATACCCGACCCGAGATTTTGTGTCCAGAGATGTTTTTGACCACGACTAAACTTAGTCTTCATTACAAAAAACTGTTGTTTTACATTCTCTCTCTCTCTCTCTGTCTCCCCCCCCCCCCCAACAAACAAAAACAACAAGAACAACAAGAAATTTGCATGGACTCTACTTTCAATGCTTTTTCAGTTTAAAAACAACACAAAGACAAGAGTGGAAAAAGTCCATACTGGGATCGTGATCCCTACATATTGAAGAAACAGAAAAACTACTAAAACGAGAACAAAAACCAATTCCACAGAACCCAACAAAAGTGTTGTTCTGAGTGTGTATCCCACTCACACATTTTCCACAAAAAAAAATCCATTCTACAGGTAACAGTCCTCAAAAGACAAGGGGGAAAAGGCAGAGCTGGCGCAGTGGTTCACTTTATCGAACCAACCAACAGAGGACCGTGCGCTGCTAGGACAAGTTCCAAAGGGACCATCGCCACCATCCCAGCATAAGCCTGTGTAAACATGTCCCTCCTCCCATTCATGGCAATCAATACTACTTTTATATACCTGGTGCAGCGTTACTATAGCACTTCTCTCAGTGACTTGTCCAAGAAATCTTTTTTTTATGATGACATCTAGCTAGCTAGGCTTGCCATCACAGGTACGTGGATATTTTTGTTCTTCCAGTTCCTTAAAATCAATAAGTGTTTTTTTTCATGTTTTAATTTTAATGCTGTTTTCTTTTTACATCAGTCATTCCATAGAAATCATGAAAATGTCACTAGCACAGCCTACACGAGCACAAGCACGGGCGCACATGCATTCATGCACGCACACACATGTGTGCGCGTGCACACACGCATGCGTACAGGCAAACACACAGACACACACACACACAAACACACACACAACATCCTTACATCTTCCCCTATCACAACTGAGCAAAACAAGTTCTCCTTATGATATCCTTTCCCCCAATAGGGAATGTTTTCTGTAAATACTACAGAACTATCCCCGGCAAAAATAAGCCTGGCTCTGTGAAAAAAAGCCATCCTGCCAGACCGGCAGACGACCACACCGAAATGGAACGACTTCCGCCGGGATCCCTCAAAGAAAAGAGAGGTATGTATAAACATGTCCAATGCATACAATGAATGTCATTTATAGATATCACCACCGGTGCAGCGTCAGAAGATTCCACCATCTATTTTATGCCCCCGGTATATTATCTGTGATGATGACCAGAACTATCTTCAAACTAATAGAGATAGCCCAAAGTCTTTCTTCAAATTCAAAATACTCTCTCTCTCTCTCTCACTCACACACACACACAAACGCGCCCACACACGCACACACAAAAAACACACACACACACACACACACACACTTACACCCACCCCCCTCCCCCCTAACGTTCAAAAGGAATCATGTCTCAGGCCATTTCATTTTAAATGACATGAAAAGGGCAGGGCAGAATGTAAAAAAAAGAAACGTTGGGGCAGTAGTGATTCCATCACACTGGAGAAACAGACAAACTACACAACAGAACCAGTTCCAAAGGGACCAACATTTCTATACCTGTATAAACATCACCCACGCAGCCATGTACTGTAATCTAAAAAAGATTTTAAAAAAACCTACTCGAAGTCGGAATGCAGCTACCTTCATGGTGGGCAAAACGGTCGCATACACAAAATCTCACCATTGGTGAACCTCGGGAGTTCTAGCCGAGGAATGAGAAAAAACCCATACTGTTTAGGCAAAAGTCAATAAAATGATCAGGAGAAGAAAAAAAAAACGACAGCGCTTGGGGCAAGGTGGTTTACTATACTAAACAAACAGATGTTAGGATTGCGATGGATGCAAGTTCCACTGGGACCAACAACCACCACCACAGCAAAAATAAGCATGAGGAAACATCTCCCGTTTACGCAGTCCATGCTACATTTGCAACAAGTCCAACTTTACTGTGGCAGTTCTCCCACTTCTCTGTCCTATAACCTTTTTTTTTTCTTCAAATGATCATTATGACGCTTATATTGGCCCTCACAATTACACAGATACCGCATCATTTTAACTCACTGACAAAAAAAAAAGTTTTCTTTTCATGGCTCTGACTCTGTTCAGACTTCTCATCACTTGCCCCAGTTGGCTATCATCAAAACTTCACATGCACAAGCTAAACAAGCATAAGCATAAGCATCCGCACACACACACACACACACACACACACACACACACACACACACACACACACACACACACACACACACAATGCACGCACGCACGCACACACATGCACGCATGCACACACACTCGCACACAAAAACACAATGTACACGTACACACACACAAAACAGTCTCCTTCCTCCTTCCCTACAAAAACTGAGCGGAGAATTTCATACGGTCATATTCCTTCCGTTATGGGCAATCCTCTCTTTACAGGGAATAACACTATCAAACAATGGGGGCAAAAAGAACAAAACAAAACCAAAAAAAAGCACATCAATTTCCATCTGGCGGGACCAGCTCCCTGGTGCGAGCTTCTATTACCTGGCAGCCAGCAAAAGGCAAAACTCTACAGCATTTAGTATTTTCAAATGTAAAACAAAACAAGAAAATGTTTGTTTGCAGTTTGCACATTATTTTGTTCATTATGCCAGTTGAAAGTCTTTCATCATCTTAAGGAGACATGATGAGGACTGCGCAGCAAGAGATGTTCGTGTCCTCCTTGAAAATAAACAGCAGAGGCAGTCAACCGTCGTTATCAGATTACTACCAACAACTTCCACTCTGCTTCCTGTGACTGAAAACAACAGTACTGTTTATAAAAATAAACGTCCTTCACAAATCAGCAGAGATAGAAGAAGAACCCAAGAATAGAGGACAATGTAGGAAAGACAGGCACATACTTGATTCTCTTCAGGCCTGTTTATACTCACTCTTCCCACTTTGCTTTACAATGCACCTAATAGTGACATGTTTTCCTGCACTCCCCATGTTTCATTTATGCCTGTGTCTTTGTGTGAGTAGCATGAAGAGGAAACAAGAACTGACATACAACAACACGAAACAGATACACAGTTTGCTGTGGCAAAGAAACAACCAGCAACACATTAAACCCTGAAGGCACAGAAGAAAAGGAGATGTGCAGGCGTGAAAGAACTTACAATGTGCAAGAGGAAGACATGATTGGGTCTGAGTGTGCAGACACCCTGACTTATTTCCAGTGTGCACAAAGCGAGTTGCAGAAGGTGAGTGTGTCGAAAGTGTGGCTGGTTATGCACATTCTGAAAGTGTGGGAAAGTAAGCAAGTGGATTACAATATGTGAGCGTGAATTTTGAACCACAGCATGATAAAAAACAGTGTCACAGATTTTGTACAGTGATATAATGCACTGAAGAGTTTGGTGAAAAATGACAGTCTCTTCAAACAAAAATGAAACAAATGCCAAGCAAGAACAGAGATTTCTAACAAGTAAATCTTAAGAAAGACATTTCACAGTAAAAAGTCTTTTGTCTCAAAAAGCCAACTGTGTGAGGAATGCAAAAGGATGTGTCATGTCAAAAATGTAATCATACACACGATTGATCCCATGGTAAGGTAACCATGTCATGATGGCGACTGTGCTGTGTCATCATTGTCTTCTGAAATATTTGGATAATGCACTGTCCCCTTATGTATGGGCTAAAAAAAGCCTACCACAATAAACCTTTTCGCATTCCCATTTGATCACTTGTTCTTAAATCAAAATATCGGCTTTAAGCCTGCCTGCTTTCCTGCTTGCCTGCCTCTCCCTCTTTAAACCTCTTCTTCA
>CM060320.1:43819429-43824185 GCA_030674155.1 Stramonita haemastoma | reverse complement strand
GTTTGGTGAAAAATGACAGTCTCTTCAAACAAAAATGAAACATATGCCAAGCAAGAACAGAGATTTCTAACAAGTAAATCTTAAAATTGACATTTCACAGTAAAAAGTCTTTTGTCTCAAAAAGCCAACTGTGTGAGGAATGCAAAAGGATGTGTCATGTCAAAAATGTAACCATACACACGATTGATCCCATGGTAAGGTAACCTTGTCATGATGGCGACTGTGCTGTGTCATCATTGTCTTTTGATAAATTTGGATACTGCACTGTCCCCTTATGTATGGGCTAAAAAAAAGCCTACCACAATAAACCTTTTCGCATTCCCATTTGATCACTTGTTCTTAAATCAAAATATTGGCTTTAAGCCTGCCTGCTTTCCTGCTTGCCTGCCTCTCCCTCTTTAAACCAGTTGTTCATATGGATGTAATGTTTCTTTTCAGCCCACACAACACACACAAAAAAGACAGAGCAAAATGTCAATGCTGGGGCAACAAGCGCATCACACTGGAGAGAGAGACAGCGCACAATAATAGAAACAGTTCCAAAGGGCACAATACAATAATATATACCTGTATCAAAACCAGGCCCCACGCATGCTTTTAATACAGTTTACAAATGACATTCTATGGAAAAAAATCCCCCCAAAAGAAGCTGGGAAAATGGCAGTGTTGATGTGGCGATTCACTTTGCTAAATGAACTGACGATCAGACTATGATGGGACAGGTTCCAAAGGGACCAGCATAGTATGTAAGTCTGTGTAAACATATCCGATTCATTGCGGTCGATATCACTTTTCCACCATGCACACTACTTATAACACTATCATTTCCATCTCCAATTTTTCTGTTCAAGAATCTTCGTTTTTTTTATGACAGACTTGTCAACAAGTTGCTTTTTTTTAAAGACAAAAATAAAGTTCTGCGCTCCTAATGCTCTTCGATCGCTTCATATTATTCAGCCATTCCACAGGAAAACATGAATTCTTTTGTGCATATGCTGCAGCACACACATTCAAGCACACGTATACACACTTGCACATTAACACACACACACACACACACACACACACACACACACACACACACACACACACACACACACACACACACACACACACAGCACATGCAGTCAAAACCACCATAACCGAACACAAGCAAAACCTACTCATGGAGGGGAGAGGGTAGAGGGGAGAAATGCTATATCTGGCTCTGTCATTTCCATGGATCCATCTAGCGGGGCCGGCCAGCAGACTAATCAGACAGACCACGCTGCAACCAGACCCAAAAGGACTAACAAAACATTGGACTGTATGCATAAACGTGTCCTCTGCTGGGCATCAATAGTGCTCGTAACGCCGGTACCGTGTTACATATGTGTTGCCCTTTTTTTTTTCTTTTTTTTTTCTTTTTCGTTCCTCGGCTAGAGCTCCGAGGTTCGTTTGCATAAATGACCGGTTTTCGCCCACCATTAAGGTAGCTGCACTCCGACTTCGGGGGTGATGTCTAAACGACACCAGTGCGCATGCATTAAAAAACAACAACAACAACCCCCCCCCCCCCCCCCATATAATCCGTTCCCACTAGCACACAATGGCCTACTCTTTCCAAAGGTGGAATAGGTCTTAACTCGTGCGCAAGATGTCCTATGCGCGTTCGAACACGGGACCTCGGTTTATAGTCTCATCCAAAGAAATTTCAGGGGAGTGGAGTTGGCACTGATGTTAACTCCAGGGGAATAAAAAGTGCCCTTGAACGGGCGTCTCGGTGGTAGCTCAGACGTGGGATCAATCACGAGTCGTCAGATCGCAAGTGCAACGCTCTAACCACCAGGCTATCCAGTCCTCCTCCTCCCCCCCCCCTCCTCCGTCCAAGTGTTACTTGTTTTGAGCGAAGATGATTTTCTGTGCCGAATGGGAAGATTGATTAATGCAACAAACTTTGATTCTTCATGATCAATTTGTAGGAGATCATCATGTAGTAACAGATCCTGGGTTTGCCTCTCAATGACATCCGACAAATCAAGGACGGACACTTTAAAAAAGTTCTTTAAGACCAGCTTATGAGTAGACCGACCTTTGTCCCTACCCTCTTATGGTGAGTATGAAAACATCACATCAGATACTCACGTTAGACGTACCTTATTATCTCATGCCATCTTTACCATTGTCTTAATCTTTTTAATATGAGTTTGGATGCATACAATCAAATATGTATATGACTATTTCTCCACTGTTGGGGTCATTGGGGGTCACCCTCTAAAACTTTCCATTACACTTAAACAAAATATGTTTGAACCATTTATCATCACTCAATACATTTCACATATATCAAGGAAACAGTGCGAGCAGAAACAAGACCCAGAACAGAAAATTATGTTTATGAGAGAGAGAAATTTCTGGCGAAAATGGCCTAAAAATGGCCACGAAAAACCGGAACGCTTACCCCTACTCGCTTCTAAAGTTCACTACTGCAAAGATCGTAACCCTAGTCAAAAATTCTTTCATAGAACTAAAGATTAAAGATGCATTGAAATACTCACGTAAAGAACTGGCGTTTTTAAATAGTTTTCTTGACAAACAAAGATTGTGAATTTCGGGTTTCTACGTTACCAGCCGCGTCACAGATCATGACCAACTTTTTGCTTTCAGCACCAAGTCAGCAGACGATAATTGCACAAAATTTGGTTACAAATCGATTATTTATCGAGCGAAAATTAATATCAAGCTGCAGTTTCATGCTTGAAATCAATTGAGTAAATGTAGTCTAAAAAAATCCGTTTTGCGTCACAGATCATATACACGTTACTGGCAGAATTAATGTGCTTAGCAAAATTATATCACACAGGGCAGTCCACTGTTTGCTGTTTGCCTCGATGAATTGTGGAATAGAACACGCGTCTGTGACGTTTTTCTGCGAATTTGACGGCAGAAAGTGACGTATTAGGTCAAAATGAGTGCTGTGTCACACCTTCTCTCTGCTGGAAGTGCACTGTTACTTGTGTGTGTGGAACAATAGTCTTGAGGACAAATCAGCAAAATAGTTATTTTTGGTAAGTGTACTTCTCTGAATTTGTAATGGATTAGGCAAATAATATGTTTATGCATGTTCTTGTGTCAGTATTCTTTGTTCTGTGAGTCTGTTGTGTTGATGTGGTTGACAAAAATGAGATGTGTGGAAATGTAAAAAGGAGTCATATGAAATGAAGGTTTGCTCTCATTTCATATTTCTTTACTGGCACCATCTGTTGAACTTTTCTTTACATTATCTTGCATATTTTATCATATTCAGCGGTTGTACATTGGCCAATAAACATAAGAAGAGAAACAAAATCAGTTTGAAGATTGTTCGGTAACGTTGCCTCCATTCAGTCTGTGACGTCGTCGGGAAAGAGCAGACAGTGACAGGAGCTGTCAACACTGATCTGTTGAACCCTTCCTCTTTCTCTACAGTCTACCATCCATGGCCCCACTTCTCTTTCTCCCCCCCCCCCCCTCCCCCCCCAATTATTACCTTGTTTTCGGCAGGTGCCTGTAAGTTGTCATGGTACCAGAGCTGTTAGCTCTTTCCAACCACCACTCCACCCATCTCTCTCTCTCTTCCCTGCCCCCCCCCCCCACTATGTCTCCACTCCCTCCCAACACACATACACACAATTCTCTGTCTCCCTCTGTGTGTGTGTGTGTGTGTGTGTGTGTGTGTGTGTGTGTGTGTGTGTGTGTGTGTGTGTGTGTGTGTGTGTGTGTGTGTGTGTTTGTCTCTCTCTCTCTCTGTATCAGTCTGTCTGTCTCTCTCTCTGCTCACACACACACACACACACACACACACACACTAAAGAAGAGTCTCTCTCTCTCTCTCTCTCTCTCTCTCTCTCCACACACACACACACACACACACACACACACACACACACACACACACACACACACACACACACACACACACAAATGGGAGTTTTTTAAATAGTGGACAAAACTTAGGAAGTACTAACAGGAGTGCTCTTCATCAGCTTACATTGATTTATGCTTCTTGTACTGATGCTTGTGCCTTTCTGCTGTATTGTTTTGATTGAATACAATTTTTTTTTTAATTTGTGTTGTGACACATGATTTGTACCATTAAGACTTACTTTCTAGTCTGCTCACTGTGTTGTTGTGTGTTCCCCAAGTGTAACCTTCTGGGGATCACCCAGAGAATGCACTCTGACTCACTCATCCCACCTGGGAATCACTGTGAGATTGAAATTGCACACTGAATGAGCAGTTTGCATGTATGACTGTTTCCATGTACCTCACCATATAAGCAGCAATACTGCAACTTCAGAGGAATTTTTCTCCTTTAATTACAGGAGAGTGCATGTTGTTATTAAGAGCTTGTCATGGCTGAAGGCAATCTCAAAACAACATTTTACAACATTACAACATTCTAGTGTAGGCCTTGGCAATTAGCTGACATCAATACCCCACACAGCTTTTGGCCTGGGCCAAACTCACTGCCTTACTAAACATAAACAAATTAAATTGTCTTTATCGATTAAAAAAAAAATCCAGTTAGTTAACTATCTTTTTATATCTGAACTACTTGTTGATTTGTCTTGACTTTATTGCTTTTGTATGATTCATGTCAGTTCACCATGTTTTATACATGAAGAAAGGTTTTGTTTTCTTTCTTTATATTTCTTTGTTTTTCTGAACCATGTACACAAACAAATGAAAATTTTTATCATAATTCTTGTTAGTTTCTGTTCATGACCATGTAATC
>CM060320.1:43814429-43816929 GCA_030674155.1 Stramonita haemastoma | reverse complement strand
GCGTTTTGTTTCTTTTCAATTATCGTCTTCTCTTTCAACAACACACACACACACACACAACACACACACACACACACACACACACCACACCACACACAACACACACACACAACACCCACGCACGCCACACATACATTTTCTCTCTCTCTATATATATCTGTCTTTCCTTTCCTCCTCCCCCTTCTCTCTCTCTCTCTCTCTCTCTCTCTCTCTCTCTCTCTCTCTCTCTCTCTCTCTCTCTCTCTCTCTCTCTCTCTCTCCTAGATATGGCAAGACATGTGATTTACAACGAACAGAAACTAGAAGGAAAAGAAAGCGGACATTCTTAACTTAGAAGTTCTATCCTCTATCTCTCTCTCTCTCTCTCTCTCTCTCTCTCTCTCTCTCTCTCTCTCTCTCTCTCTCTCTCTCTCTCTCTTCTCTCGTGCGCGTGCGCGCGTGCGTGCGTGTGTATGTGTGTGTATGTGTGTGTGTTGTGTGTGTGTGTGTGTGTGTGTGTGTGTGCGCGTGCGTACGTGTGTGTGTGTGTGTGTTTGTGTGAGTGCATACATGCTGATGCATGCTTGCGTGCGCGCATATGTGTGCGCGCGTTCACGCGCGAGCATCGTGCGTGTGTGTGCACGCACGAACGAACACGCCCATGCATCGATCCACAGTCATATCAAGCAAATAATCAATATTCATATCAATACATCTATCCATATTTTCTAGAGTTATTTCCACAAGTTTCTGTCAGGTGTACTCCTATTCATGCGTTGCCAATAATGATGGTGTCTTGAAGAATAAAACCATGTTTAAACAGAAAACCAAATTTTAGTAAATAAAAAAAAAGTTCCCCTGATGATGACTTTCAAGCAGAGTGAACTCAATTCCCGTGACACCGCTACTAAGTTTAGAACATGGAGGCCCAAAATGAAAAAAAGAAAGAAGAAAAAGATCTTCCACAGAGTGGAAACGACTTAGTAAAATATTCATCACCTATGAATAAGCCATTCGCTTCCTTAAAACAGAACGGATGCCAAATAACGCTTGTAACTGTGGTCCCAGTAAGCTTTGACGTCACAAGTAGGCAGGCTCCTGTCGCCTTGGTTCTAATGCGTGGGCAACTTTGAGCCGCACAAGTCTCCCTAGCCTAACATGTGTGCATATTTCAGTGAATACGTGCGTGCGTGCGTATGTATGTATGTTTGTGTATATGTATGTGTGTATGTGTTATGTGTGTATGTTGTGTATGTATGATGTATGTATGTATGTATGTATGTATGTATGTATGTATGTATGTGTTGTGTGGTATGTATGTGTTGTATGTGTGATGTTGTGTGACGTATGATAGTATTGTTATGATAAGATGTATGCTATGTAATGTGTGTATGTTTGATGTGTGTATGTTTGTTTATGTTGTTGATGGTTTGTAATGTATGTATGTAGTGTATTATGTGGTTGTGCGTATGTTTGTATGTATGTTTGTTGTATGTATGTATGTATGTATGTATGTATGTATATTATGTATGTATGTGTATATGTATGTTGTATGTATGTATGTATGTATGTATGTATGTATGTATTATGTATGTATGTATGTATGTTTGTGTATATGTATGTATGTATGTATGTATGTATGTATGTATGTATGTATGTATGTATGTATGTATTATGTATTGTATGTATATGTATGCATGTTATGCATGCATGTATGTGTTGTATGTATGTATGTATGTATGTATGTATGTATGTATGATGCATGCTTGCATGCATGCATGCATGCATGATGATGTATGGATGGATGGATGGATGGATGGATGGATGGATGGATGGTGGGTGAAGGATGGGTGGATCGATGGATCGATGGATTGGTGTGTGTGTGTGTGCGTGTGTGGTGCGTGCGTGCGGCGTCGTGTGTGTATGTGTGTCAATAAAGGATTTTTAAAAGCTGTCTTTTCACAAGTTTGCATAGCAACACCGAACAACAAACCTACTGATCAACACTGAGGAAAAGACAGAAACGACAACTATAGGAAGGTAATCACTAAGAAAAACAACCTAACCTAGAAAAGGTATGCAGAACAAACACGGACAACGCTGCACATATTCGCGTCCCCCCACCCCACCCACTATCCCTGCCATCCATCCATCCATCCATCATCATCCACACCACACACACACACACGCACGACACACACACACACCACCCACACCACGCACCACACACACACACACACACACACACGCACACACACACGCAGGCACGCAGAGCAAAAACAAACAAAAAAATGCACGCACGCATGCACGCACGCACGCACACACCACACACACACACACACACACAACACACACACACACACACACACACACACACACACACACACACACACACACACACAAGGAATAAACATATCAAAACAAACACGTTGTCCATAATACTTGAACCCTTACATAGAAATTAAAGTAAAAAAGAAAAAAACAAACCCAAAAGACACCCCCGCCACCCTACCCCAGATAA
>CM060320.1:43796929-43806929 GCA_030674155.1 Stramonita haemastoma | reverse complement strand
ACAGAGAAACAGAAGGGCAGAGAAAACAATCGATGGCAAGAGATTATCTGAAAAGGAAAAGCGTAAAAGGAAGTAATTATTTCCATTCCATGGGCTAGACCTTGCCTAATAGATTTCAGAAAGAAAAAGAATAAAAATCCAAATACATTCAAAATTCAAATCACGCGTGGTGGTGGGTTCTTGTAAACATGAATGAGATTACCTACATTACAAAACAAAATAAAGTCATTTTGGCTTAACCACCCCTCTCCCCCCTCCCCCACCACAACATACCCCTGACAGAAATCAGGACTGTAAGATAAAAAAAATCATAAAAGGAAACCACAAATGTCACAGGAGTATACACGACTTTGGAAGAGGAACCTAATCAGAGGTAGGTGAATATTAACCAACCAACCAAACAGTCAACCAACTAATTGATCGATGAATGAATGAATCAATCAACCAGTTAATCGATCAATCCTTTCACACTCGGGGCATCACTGAATACCTCAGCAATAACCAATCAATCAACCCCTTGAGCTTTAGAGTATTACAAAATATCTCGACATCAACCGATCAATCAACCCTTTGAACCTTAGGGTATCACTAAATATTTCGAAAATAGCCAATCAATCACAAAATATTTCGACAATAGCCAATAAATCACTAAATATTTCGACAATAGACAATCAATCACTAAATATCTCGACAATAACCAATCAATCACTGAATATCTCGACAATAGCAATCAAAAAAAATCACTAAATTAGTAAATATCTCGACAATAACCAATCAATCACTAAATATATCAACATCAACCAATCAGCCCTTTAACCCTTAGGGCATCACAAAATATCTCGACATCAACCAATTAATAAATCCTTTATCCCTTAGGGCATCACAAAATATCTCAATAACGACCAATTAATCAACCCTTTAACCCTTAGGGCATCATAAAATATCTCAACAACGACCAATTAATTAATCCTTTAACCCTTAGGGCATCACTTAATATTTCGAAAACAACCATATAATGAATCCTGTAAGTTAACATTTAGAGCATCACTAAATATCTCCAAAATAACCAATCGATCATTTAATATCTCGACAACCACCAATCAATCAATCAATCAATCCTTTAACCCTTAGGGCATCACGAAATATCTCGACAATAACCAACTGATCACTCAATATCTCTGCAACCACCAATCACTCAATCCTTTATTAACCTTTAGAGCATGACTAAACATCGCGACAATCCTCAGTCATGTCTGACTACCTTGTAGAATCCTGTGGGCCAAGGTAAAATGTCACGCCTGTTTCCTTCTTGATAACTACTTCCACCTCTCTTTCTATCCGCCTGTCCTGGCAAGGTTTTCTACAGGGTAAGTCATTGCCGGGTCAGATTACCCTCTTGGAACGCTCAGACAGCAACTATTGTAGTCTGTCCTATGAGCAGAAATGCGTTTCGCTGCTGTTAAGCGCCTGACAAGGTCAAATGATTTGATAAAGGCCAATGTGATGTTCAAGCTTGTGTATCTTTCAGGTTTAAACTACCTTTTAAAGAAAATCTGATGGACGGTTTGAAAGTTAAACATTCTATTTTCTTTACTTTTAGTTACCGTTTTGCTGGATCTTTGTATACACAATTTTGCTGATAACATCTCCTTTCAAATGCTTAGATCTTTCTTTATAGCCTGTAGCCAGGGGCCATGTTACGCAAGCGTAGAGAGATTGGTATCACGAGTGTGCAGATCATTCCAATCTTAGAACAGAGACATATTTCCGTCATTCCCAGTGACCTTATGCCTCGAGAATGCTGCTGATGCTTGTGTAATTTTTGAAAATCATTTCTGGTTTGGATTCCTTTTTAGTTATAGACTGCTGCCAGACTTCTGAACATGATTGATCATTGTTACCAGTTTGTGTTATCTCGTTTTTATATCTGCCCTACTGTCTTCTATGCCAACGGATATGCACGTCTATACTGTATTCTGTCAACTAAACAATTTTATAAAATCTTCTTCTTTAGGCTCTTCTTTTCTCTTATCATCTTCTCCTTCTTTATGCTCTTGTTCTTCTTGATCTTCTCTTTTATGCTCTTGTTTTTCTTATTATTTACGCCTTTTTCATCATCTCATCATCATCATCATCATCATCATCATTCATCATCATCATCATCATCTCATCATTTTTTTTCTTCTTCTTCTTTCTTTTCTTTTCCCTCCCCCTTCTCGGCTTCTGTTCTATCTTTCTTCTTCATCTTCTGCTTCTTCTTGTTATTACCCGTTCCTACCCCTCCCCCCCTCTTTTTTTCCTCTCCTTCTTCCCCCTTCTTGTCCTCCGTTCCCCTTCCCCTTCTTTCTACTTTTCCGCCAACCAGCCCATCAATATTGCCCGTGGAGCGCAGATAGTAATGGTCTAGGCCCCCAATGTGAACTATTCCAAGATGGTCTTCCAGCCATCCCATCCCCAGTCCTGCTAAGAAATGATGTGAAAAAGAGTGGGACAGGGAAAATTGCCCTGCCTAACCGCTTTAGCAGAAAATTTGCCATTGCTTCTGTTGTAAAGGTCCACAGGAGTTATTCTTCCCCGGGGTTACTCTTCCACGGGAGTTACTCTTCCGCGGGAGTTACTCTTCCCTGGGGTTACTCTTGTCATAAGTATTTTGAAATCTGGCAAGGTTATCCCCAAAGTCACTGATGTAATTTTTTTTTATATCCAACACTTTCTTTTTCTTTAATTTTGAAATTGGTTGCGGGTGTTGTATGGTGTTTTTTTTGGTGTTTGTTTTCGTTTTTTTTTTTTTTTTTTTTTTTTTTTTTGGGGGGGGGAGGGGGCATTGTTCTTTTTTGTTTGATTTGGTCTCTTTCTCACTGTTCAGGGGATGCCATTCTCTAAAGATTTCAGTCTCCAACATATATTCTTTTTAGTCCAAAAGTATTGCAGAAATGTCTTTCCATTTAGTATTTGTTTTCTTTTTTTTTTCCAGTGGCATAATATACAGTTCTGACCTTCATGTGCAAACAGAGATGTTGATTCAGCCAATGCGCCTGTGCTTCAGCCAAAAAGATTTGAGACTTTCATGTGACTGACTAATACTTGATACTGGTAATGATTATGATACTAAAACAGTTTAAAGCTTTCGGTCAATTTGAGTCCAAAAGAAAGGTTGTTCTCAACTTTTCCCCCATAAATAACCAGATTATCAGCATGATAGATACAGATCTATACTTTCAGTATTGGTCAAACATGGACAAACAAAAATGATGTTTGATCACACTTTCTACTCCCGTATGACAATCTACTAAGCTGTCATCACACTATAACAGGTTCGCTACCTTCCCTATCCTACCTGCCTAATCTTTATCAAATCATTTTCATGATGGTTGTTTTCTTTCTGTCTGTCTACTCCTTTCACAACACTACAAGCTGATAGGATTACTTCAGTCAACTGGTCGATGGCTGACCTCCATATAGAATGCAAGACGTCAAGAGAGATCCACGATCCACTAATGCTTTCATTGGCAATGAATGAATCCACACAGTAATACCCCGGGCTAACCTGGCACTGTAGCGTCTGGCATTTGCCAGCCAAGGCTGTCCCAAAATAGTTCCTCACCATCTGTCATCATTCAGGGATGTGGCATATCCGAAAGGCATAATGATCGATTAGGATCTTTTCCTTACTTCGTGCTGATGAATAAGCATGGCAGAGACGTTAAACCAGAATTTTTTTTCCCCTCAGAAAGAAACTTTTAGAGCTAAACGCTTTTACACAAATCCTTTATTTATTGACGAAATCAAGTACAGGTAACCACTTACTTTTCCATCATAAGTGGTTACCTACACTTGGTTTTTCCTCACTTCTTTTCCTCAACAAATGCCTTATTCATGTGAGAGCTAGAAATCGGTCACAACAGAGGGCCAAGACGTGTGAGGAGAGGAAAGAAGAGGGAGATGAGAGAGAGAGAGAAAAAAAAAAAGGAGAGGAAGAGAAACGATAATGAAGCCGAATAAGAACTCTACAACAATTACAGGTATAAAACAAAGAATATGCATGATATTCAGATCCAGATCATACAAGAGCGAACTCTCTCTCTCTCTCTCCTCTCTCTCTCTCTCTCTCTCTCTCTCTCTCTCTCTCTCTCTCTCATTCATTTCGTTTGGCTTTACTACAATAGTACAAATCACACAGAACTAGGGTTAAGGTTCCCAACATGTCATAAAAGCGTCCTTTTATCTGTGCTTGTGTGCGTAATTGAATAATGACTGACAAGGGTGGTTTTAATGATACTAAGTAGAGATTCGAAATCTAAAAGCTAAAGATCAACTGTACGCTTTCATGACAGAACCATGCATCAACCAGGTTTGAGATTCCAAGTACTAGCAGCACTGGTATTTAGACAACAACCACTGAAGCAAGTCATAAAAGAAACAGGTTTTGGATTGGTGGGGAACACACTATCCAGTCCCCTTCAGGCCTGATAATAACTCACATCACATCATGATGATTAATATCAGTATTTTATGAAATACATAGAATAAAAAAAATCAAAGCTATCTTCTTCAAACACACTCTTTCCAACCCCTTTCATACCAGCAAGACGATCATAGTTGCTTTCTTGTTTTCCCCTTGCTACCGGTATCCTGTCTTTCAACCAGATTACTTCAATCACACCCTTCAATGAATGCACATCTACATAAATGTAAAACGTCATCAGCTCAGCTTATACTATCACTGGCAATGTATAAATACACACAGGAACACCCTATAGATGCTGACCTATCATTTCAGCATCTGCCATTTCCCAGCCAAGGATAACCCAAAATAGTTCCATGCTGTTTGTCATCAGTCATGGATGTGGCATGTATTCCAAAGGCATAATGATCGATTGTGTTATTTCTCTACTGCATACAGGGCAAAGACTTCGAACTGAACTGCTTTCTATCCAAAAAGAAAAACAACCACCCAAAAACTCTCTCTCACACAAACACAAACCTTCAGAAATTAAATGCTTTTAGACAAAATGTGCTATTTAACTGAACTTCAGAGTTCATTCACTAAAGAGAAGGAAGGATGAAAAAAATGAAAAAGAAGAAGAGGATGAGGAGGAGAATGAAAACGATGACAAGAACAAGAAGAATAAGGAAAACAACAAGAACATCAGGAATAAAATGTTCGACAAACATGAAGATTAAAAAGAGATCTGACACGAATGGACTCTCTCTCTCTCTCTCTCTCTCTCTCCTCTCTCTCTCTCTCTCTCTCTCTCTGCCCCCCCCCCCCCCCTCTCACTTCTGTCTCACATGCCAGATACAGAACTGGGTAAGCCTACTGGTGAGTTATCAAAACCGTCCGGCATGGGAAGATTTGAATCAGAATGTGTGTGTGACTGCATATTGCATATTGACTGAGAAGGGTGGGAATAATTCTGCTGAGAACGTCCTTAGACTTGAATTTAGAGCCCGTGGAATCAAACTGGCTGTGAGTTCTGAGCATTTGCCAGTGCTGGTCAAACACTTTGAGCTTCTCCTAACCTATTGAACTGGATCATAAATGCACTTCTTCTTCTTTTTTAAAAAAAAATCTACAATGTTACCACCTCACAATAATTTTTCTCAAAAATGAGAAATTCAGGACAACTTCCTTCAAACACAGTCTTTCCAAACTATTTCCGTAACAAAAAGGCAAGACATTGCTCTGTCTGTCTGTCTTCTCGAGGGGCGGGATAGCCTGGTGGTTAGAGTGATGCGCAAGTGGTCTGCTGACCCAGGTTCAAATCTCGATAAAAAGGATTTTTTATCTGGAGTTAACATGCGTGCCGACTCCACTCACCCCCAAAAGCCCTTTGGATGAGACTTTCAACCGAGTCCTTGTGCGAACGCACTTAGAACATCTTGCTCACAAGTTAAAACCTGTTCCAGTATTCCAAAGAGTAGGTCACAGTATGCCGGTGGGAACGGATGACAATATTTACAAAACTACATACACACGGGGACTGGATGTTAAAAAAAGCACACGAAAACTTACTCCATTATCCTCGAAATAAAAGAATAGATGAATAAATAAAATATCTCTCTCCCTCTCTCTCTGTCTCTTCTCTCTCTGTCCTCTCTCTCAACTGCATACACACCGAGACTGGATGTAAAAATCCACACGAGTGCTTATTCCATTATCCTCCACAAAAAAAGAATAAATAAAAAATCTCTCTCCAAATCTGATGACTCCAAATCCACCAACCGATAACTACTGCATCTGCGAATGAATGCAGGACGTCAGCATCTTCACTAGGCTAATGCTTTTATTGGAAATGTATAAATACACACAGTAATACCCCATATGCTGACCTAACATTCCAGCGTCTGCCATTTGCCAGCCATAAAGATGCCCCCCCCCCCCCCCCCCCCCCGAAAATAGTTCCATGTCATTCGTCATCATTCGGGGATGTGGCATGCAAAAGGCACCAACCATGATCGATCCTGTTCTCTCCATACTTTGTATCGTGCTGACAATACTCTGCATAACACAGGTTAGAGAATCCAAACAGGTTTTCCCCTGCGGGATAATAACATTCATTATGTTTCTTTTTTTCTTTTCTTTCCTTTTCTTTTCTGTCTTCCTTCTTTCCTTCTCTTTCTTTCTTCTTCTTCCTTCCTTCCTTCCTTCCTTCCTTCCTTCCTTCCTTCCTTCCTATCCTATACACTCCTACCTACCTACCTACCTACCTACCTACCTACCTACCTACCTACTACCTACTACTACTACTACCTACTATATTCCTATATCTATCTATATATTATCTTTTCTTTCTTTCTTTCTCTTCTTTCCCTTTTCTCCTTCTCTTCTTTCTTCTTTCTTCTCGTCTTCTTCTTTCTCTTCTTTTTCCCCCACGTTCCTCAGCAAGATCGGGGTTCACTTTGCGTATGAGAACGCTTTTACCCACCGTTAACGTTGCGCACTCAGACTTCAGGGGATATTAGTCTTCTTAATAGTAGGCCCCAGTTGCATATAAAGACCATGGGGAACTCACCCTCTTTTCTATTCACTCTTTCTTTTAGGAGTTTCGTGTCTCTCTTCACCGACCAAACAAGAAAAAAAACCTCTATGACTATACACCGATTGTGATTTAAGCCTAAATTTTACGTTTGACTAACATTAGTTCAGATTGTAGTCACTATACTACAGACAGCAGGTATGGAAGAAGATAAGGAAGAGGAGTAGGAGAGGAGAGAAGACGAGGAGGAGACAGTGGCAGAAGATGGAGGAAAAGAACGAGAACCAACAATAAAAAAAAAAGGAGGTCAGAGAAAGAGGAGAAAAAGAATGATAAGAGGAGGATGGGCAGAACAAAAAGGAGGAGAGGGAAGAAGAAGAAGAAGAAGAAAGAAGAAGAAGAAGAAGAAGAAGAAGAAGAAGAAGAAGAAGAAAGAAGAAGAAGGAGGAGGAGGAGGAGGAGGAGGAAGAGGAAGGAAGAAGAAAGAAGAGGAGCAGAAAAAAGGATGAAGAAAGGGTAGAGGAAGAAAAGAAGAAACAGTGATAAAATTTGTGACAAAGCACGCAGCACGAGCACGCACGCAAAAACGCACAACATCACAACAACAGCAACACACACACGAACACAACACAACGCACACAAGCACGCACAGCACACACACACACACACAACACACACACACACACACACACACGCGCGCGCGAACCACGCACACACGCACGCACGCACGCAGTCCACACACTGTTAATTCAAATGGGGTGACGGAATGAAAAGATCTGAGGGTTGTGCACAGACCCAATGATCAACAAAGACACAACTACATTGACATTGGTTAACATGGTAACCACTCCCATCCTATCGCACTATCATAGTCAGCCCACACAGTAAGGTAATGGATGAGAGATCAGAGAGATCAGAGAAGAGAGAGAAGAGAGAGAGAGAGAGAGAGAGAGAGAGAGAGAGAGAGAGAGAGAGAGAGAGAGAGAGAGAGAGAGAGAGAGAGAGAGAGAGAGAGAAGAGAGAGAAGAGAGTTGCCACCCCCATCCACCCCCACCCCCATGCCATTAGAATATAACAGTCAGCGCACATGTTAAGGTAATGAAAAGAGAGATAGAGACACAGACACAGAAAGACAGAAACTGACATATAGACAAAGACTCAGAGAGAGACAGAGACAGACAGAGAGACACAGAGACAGGAGACAGAGAAACTCACAAAGAGAGCAAAACACAGACCCCCCCCCCCCCCCTACACACACACATACACTGACAGCATGTGAGACAAAAAGAGAGGACGGGAAAAGGGGTGGGGGCAAGGACAGACACAGACAGACAGAAAGGCAGACAGACAGAAAGCAACACAGAGACACAGGCAGACAGACAGACAGAAAGCAACACAGAGACACAGGCAGACAGACAGAAAGCAACACAGAGACACAGGCAGACAGACAGAAAGCAACACAGGGACACAGGCAGACAGGCAGAAAGCAACACAGGGACACAGGCAGACAGACAGAAAGCAACACAGGGACACAGGCAGGCAGACAGAAAGCAACACAGGGACACAGCAGACAGACAGAAAGCAACACAGGGACACAGGCAGACAGACAGAAAGCAACACAGGGACACAGGCAGACAGACAGAAAGCAACACAGGGACACAGGCAGACAGACAGAAAGTAACACAGGCAGACAGAGAGAAAGCAACACAGGGACACAGGCAGACAGAGAGAAAGCAACACAGGGACACAGGCAGACAGACAGAAAGCAACACAGGGACACAGGCAGACAGACAGAAAGCAACACAGGGACACAGGCAGACAGACAGAAAGCAACACAGGGACACAGGCAGACAGACAGAAAGCAACACAGGGACACAGGCAGACAGACAGAAAGCAACACAGGGACACAGACAGACAGAAAGCAACACAGGGACACAGGCAGGCAGACAGAAAGCAAAACAGGGACACAGGCAGACAGACAGCAACACAGGGACACAGGCAGACAGAAAGCAACACAGGGACACAGGCAGACAGATAGCAAAACAGGGACACAGGCAGACAGACAAACAGGGACACAGGCAGACAGCAAAACAGGGACACAGGCAGACAGCAAAACAGGGACACAGGCAGACAGACAGCAAAACAGGGACACAGGCAGACAGACAGAAAGCAACACAGGGACAGACACAGACAGAAAACAAATTCACCTAGAAAGAATACCAGATAGAAAGATAGGAAGGGAGAGAGAGAGAGAGAACACTGAACACTGAAATGGTTTAATGGTACTTCGGCCTTAGGCCACAATACAACCAATTGAGGATGGGTGTGGTAATACATGTTGATAAATTTCGAAACATACAAAAGTCAAATTTCAGGGATAGAAAAAATTGACATGGAACATTGAAACCCATATCACTCGGAGATCAAGACACACTGAAAAGAAATTAGCGTAGTGCAACACAAACATGTACCTGACCCTGGCCAAAACTTCTCGAGTGCACCATCAAAAGGAAAAAAATACCAACCAATCAACTCAGCCAACACAACATACCTCAGCAACATAATATCAAATTCAGACAATACATCTCTTTCTTCTGTTAACTGAATGGAAGACATATCGGGAAACACTGTGCATCTGGTGAATGTTTGACATTTGTAGCAACACTTGAATGGGGACTTTAGTTAGATTCCTCAGGAATTTATTTCTAAGATCGGAATACATGGAACAGTCAAAGAGAAAATGCTGTTCATTTTCTGTTACTGACATACAAAAAGGACAGATTTTGTTTTGCAGCGATTCGCTGTAACGATGGAGAGAGAGAGAGAGAGAGAGAGAGAGAGAGAGAGAGAGAGAGAGAGAGAGAGAGAGAGAGAGAGAGAGAGAGAGAGAGAGAGAGAGAGAGAGAGAGAGAGAGAGACAGACAGACAGACAGACAGAAGGACAGACAGAGACAGAGAGAGACAGAGACAGAGAGAGCCACAGACACACAGAGAAAAATAGGTTCACAGAGAGATCCACT
>CM060320.1:43784429-43791929 GCA_030674155.1 Stramonita haemastoma | reverse complement strand
CTGTCATCAGAACTCCTTTCCTTACAAGACCAAACCACTCTCCACTGTATAAATCTGCACATGTTTCCATTCTACTTGCTCTTTCCTTTCCCTTTTCAAATGAGTTCTAAGGCTGATTCAGTCCTATAATTGCCATGCACTCACACGGCAAGGTGCATACATTTATCTACGAGAGAAGAAGGCGGCATGAATTAGCGGTTTTCTTGTGAAGACTGCACTAAGAACATGGCTGGAGCTAGTTGTGTTAACACCTGATCTCCCTGTGGAGGCTGCATTGCCAGACACTGGCAAAGGCTAATTTGGTTAACACTACAGCAGAGGGAGGGTCTCAAGTGTTAGAATGATCAGTGTCTTCACCTTCATCATTGTTTATGTTGGTAACTTTTTTGTCTCTCTGGGTTTTTCTTCTTTCTCATCAGGGGAATGAATACTATCCTGTACTAGGTTGTTGATCTACAAGTTCTAAGTGTATATGTAGACTATTATAGTTATGGTGCAAAGAGACTGAATGCTGTGTTTTTTCATGTCATTGACATCACTGGCCATCATGGCTTTTCTCAAGATTTCAAAGGATGGCTGGGACTAAATATCTCAGATGTTATGCATTGTAATTTGTATGCTTACACAGATCACATCAATTCATAATTCATCTATCCCTTAAGACAGAAAAACACATGTACTTCCACGGTGCGTAAAAATGGTCATCATATGTGATACGCAAAATCTCACCATTGGCTAACCTTGGAGCTCTGGATAAGGAATGAAAAAAAGAAAGAAAATAATTAATTGAACGACCTTTAGGAAACAGGGTCAAAAACCAATGTTGATTCTGGGATAAAAATATCCCTTCAGCCGGATGACTCACTGGTGGTAACTTGAACCCGCACCACCAGTATTGTCTGGTATTAGAGACTGATGCTCTATAAATGAACTACGCTGGCTGGCTCCTGAACTGGTGAGCAGCACAGAACTGATTCGGGTGGGCCTAGCCTATGGCAAATTGATTTTTTTCCCCGTTCTGTTGGCACAAACAGGAAAGTTGATAATTAGCAGCCCATAAGCCTGATCCACTCTGCTCTTAGTGTGGGCGACCAACAGTGGACCTGGCCAATAAAATAGCCATTGAGTGGTGTGGCCACAGTTTGATCAGATCACAGGGGACTGTGGGGGCAGCGTAGGGAAATGGAAACAGCAGGGGGCAGCCAGACTATTACCTTTGCCTGTGGTGTACTATACTGTAGTACACGGACTAATTAATGTGACTTAGCTGATCGACTTATCTGGATGTACTTTCTGTTTTATGTATAACAAATAAATATAATTTATCATGCATAGTTTGTTTTCATACTCTAAGTCTTAATCAAAAGCTTTGTCAATATTTTCTTTTTCTTGAATACTGCTCAGACAAATCTTTAATAGTATATCAGGTATTTTCAAAATATGAAGAGAAATCATCCTGCAAAATTTTAATCAATTTTGATCAACATTATAAGGAGGTGTTTTAACACTCATTAGAATTCAGATCCACAATAATGGCTTATGAAAAATATTTATGACAATGACTCAATGAAAACACTTTGTTTTCAATGTACATGAGTGAGGTGGCAACTTTTCCATATCAACAGTGAAAAGAGATAGATCTATCCGATACTGTTTTCTGAAACCAAATGATAGCTTCCTGAAACTGCTCAACAAGTGAGGACAAATCTCAGTTTAATCTGTCATCAGCACACAATTATTAACTCTGTAATATATATTCCTCTATTTTTCAATTCCATTCTCCTTTCCATAGATCTATATTGATAGTTGTCTCTCTAATATACATTACATAGGTCATAATGCAAAGAATATAACTTCAGATCGATCTATCAAACTGTAGATCTATGCAAGTCAATAACACCATACCACTTGAAACAGATTTCTAGACAGCAATAAAAAAACAACAACAACCCAAAGGGATCATCTTGACAGTTGATAAGCAAGAAAGATGACTGAATGAAAACGTACGCATGTACACACACACACACACACACACACACACACACACACACACACACACACACACACACACAGTGACACACAACACACACACAAAACACACATACACACACACACACACACACACACACACACACACACACACACACACACACACACACACACCACACACACACACATTCACACACATTACAATAACACAGTTCAGATCCAATTTACACCCACTTATCAACATACAGAACCATCACAACGACATGAAACACAAAACACTCACCGAAACAGGCAAGCTCTACACCCTCACTGCGTGGCGATGTCCACCAGCAGATCACACTGGGTGCTCGTCAGTTCCACAGCACCGTCATCTCCAGGAACCACGTCAGGCGGGGGTGGGGGCGGCGGAGGAGGTGGGGGAGGTCTTCTGCGGGGAGGGATGGGAGGGGGCTGGCAGACGGGCTCCTCGACCTTGGCCGCCTCATGGTGGGGCTCCTGCTGGGTCACCCCACCGGTCTGGGAGGCTGCGGCCTTGATGGCTTCGTCCGAGTCTGGCGTGGAGGGGCTGGGGGTGCTGCTGCTGGCGGCCGACAACACCACCTGGATGTTGCTGGGTTTGCACAGGCCCTGCGACTGTATGTTGACCGTCAGGATCTCATCAGGGTCCCCCTCGATTGTCGCTGTCCGAGGAGGAGGAGGACAGTGCTATGTGGTGTTCTTTGACACCGGAGGCCTCTTCCCTGCGAGGGTTGGGCCTGGTTCTGCAAACGTGGCCCAGTTCGCTGCTCTCTTGGGCGGCCGACTGCCCGAAAAAGTCCTCCTCCGCTTCCTTCTCTTCGCTGTCTCCGGTGTCCCCTTTCTCGCCTTTGAAGTACACCAGCTGGGTCGCGGGGTTCGAATCTGATTTTAAATCAGCGGCCCGGCCGAGCTTCGGGGAAGTGGAAGGAGAGAGAGTGGGAGGGATCAAAACGCGTCGAGGGGAGGGTGGGATATGGCCTACATCATCCACAACCAGAGCTGAGCGGGTATGGCTGAAGAGAATTTCCTCGTTAAACACGAAACAGGATTCTGTCTGGGATTCAGATTGTTTGCGAGCGCTCCTGGGACTTTTCACCCTGGAGGCAAATTCACTGTTGGGTAGAGAAATCTTTAGTTTCTCCTGAAACGGAGAGGCAGGGGTGTCAGGGGAGCTAGAGATGTACTCCTCAAGGGTGACGACATTTATGGGGGTTGTACTGCGGGGTCTGACGATAGGGGATGTTTTGACCTGAAGTCTCTGCAGTCTTCGCTCATACGCTTTCCTTTTGGATGGGGAGGCAATCTGAGCTGGATCCAAGCCTTCAGGATAAAGATTCAGAGAATAGTCATTGCTTTTGTCTCGAAGGATGAGACGTCGGCGAGTCTGAGGGGTGTAATCAGTATCATCCTCATCGTCCTCATCATCCTGAGTGGCTGACGCTGACGCAGAACCTTTGATGGGTTTGAACGTGAAAGTGTCACTCCCTGACCCAGAGCTGGAAGAGGAGTCAGAATCCTGATGCTTCAGCCATTTGCCCTGAATCTTACCGATCGTTTGAGGCTGGGAGGAGAGGGCTGGAGTCTCGCCGGCTTCTTTATCACCTTCAACAGAGGCAGGAGGGTCGCTGCTGGATTCACCTGTGGTGTCTAACTCGATGCCGTCTACAGCAGCAGGGGACTGGGCCAAAGCATCTTGCTGGTCTGGGGCGGGGCTGTGGTTGGTGGGTGTGGGTGCCTCATCGTCAGAATCCTCAGGGGGGGAGGTGGGTCGCTGGGGGTCATCCTTGTCTGGCAGGGGGTCATCGGCAGAGGGGGGCTGGCAGTGGGCATCAGCGCCCGTCCTGCTGGCTCCGCCTCGGCCTTTGGACTGTGCTCCCCCTATCTTTGGGCCGATGGTCTGGAGACGAAGAGCCTGGAGGTCCCGGCCGCCTGATTTGATGGGCGTAGACAAGGGGCTGGGTGCGGACTTTATCGGCAGAACATCCTCATCTCCAAGGTCGATAGTGTCAAAGGTGGCAAGCGGGGCTTTCAGGGAGGTACAGAAGAAGATGAAGTCTTGATGCTGCTGAGGCAGTCTTTGCATAGCCAATCATGCGTCCGCAGTCATCTGACGAGGCAAAGAAAAGATATCATAATTAAAGCAGTTAAATTATTCATGAGAATAAGAAAAAACCAAAAAAGAGAAAAAGTTCAAAATCCAACCCCGCCCTCTCTCATTAGAAACATGAAAACAAAACAGGTCAAAACAATACATAACCAAAAGTAAACAACAGGAAATTGAATAAACACAGTAAACTTTTGTTAATCTTTGTTTTAAACCATTAAAATAAACCAACAAGCATTTTAAAAGAGTCAGGTTTGATCGACATAATTATCTGAATATTTTTTTTAGAAAAACAAAATCAAGCAAACCACACTCACTAATTATGCCAAATGAAAAAAACAACAACAAACACTGAAACAGCGAAAGAAGGTAAATTCTATCTGAAAACTGTGCTGCTCTTAAGTTCAAACTCTTTTTTTTTTTTTAATTCAGTATCCTTTTCCTTTGTTGGTGTGACATGTGTAGCAGTGCAGCTGTGTGCAACATACAGTCTCTTGCAGCAAAGCAAACCCTACTTCAAATTCAAAGTCTGATCTGAACACAAAATCAAATGACACACATTTGCAAATTATGTGAAAAGGAAACTGTGTGCTCTTATGATGCAATATAGTATACTAACACTTATGTGTGTGTACTAACACTCATGTGTGTGTGTGTGTGTGTGTGTGTGTGTGTGTGTGTGTGTGTGTGTGTGTGTGTGTGTGTGTGTGTGTTTAAAGCTAAACTGGTGTATAGCCATCAATCACACAACATCAATTTCAACTTGAAAATTCTGACATATTTTATAAGCATAACTCACAGCGACTAATTAAAAAAGTAATTTGGACAAGGGGTGGAGACAAACAAATACTAAAACAGAGCATGTTTTACTTTGTTGATGTACATTATACAGAACTTAAAAAAATACATTTTGTGGAGAATGTTTTGATTTTGTCACTACTTATACATTTTTGTGCAGAATGTTTTAATTTTGTCACTTTATTTTATCTCCCACAGTAGCCCTGAAATTTGTTTAATCTCCTTTTCACTAACCCTGAATAACACTATTGATATAGCCCATAGCATATTACATGTTCTCTCTAGGTGTCAACCTGAATTTTATTGTTTTCTTGTTGTGCAGGTGTACAAAAAAAAAATCTTTGAAAATAGGCTAAGAACGGACTGACAGAATTGAAAATTGAAATTTTGTCTGGCTGAGACAATCTCATGTTTAGGTGAATGGAAATTTTTATTTAAAAACAGTTACAACACATTTTTTCAACAATACGAATACTTAAATACCATTTTTAAAGCATTGCAAATTAATTTCTTCCATTCAACTTTTCCTAATCTTGCAATTACTGTAGGTACAATGATCTTATTGAGTTATTCCATACTCTCTTTAAGTTATTAAGCAAATTTCTTAACAAATTTAAGATTGTCCGCAATTTTTGGAATGAATGCAACTGAACTAAACATCGATTCATAGACGATTCTCACTTCGAGTCTCTCCCCTTCCTTCTATCTCTCCTCTCTTCTCCTTCCTTTTTACACCTGTGTTGAGACTCTTATTTGTCTAACTCAACTGGGAAAATGACACGAATAGATTTGATAAAAAAAAAAGTAAAGATTAAAAGAGTCATTTGGCCTATGCCAAAGTATTTTGAATAAAAGAAAAATACACTCCTGCAGAATCTTGCAGTCATTCTTACTGTAGGAATCAAATCCCTATCAGACTCACTTCTGCCAACCAGTCTGAAGGAGGGTATTTTTCTGAATAAATAAGAAAAAAAAGTAACATTTCTAAAGGAAAAAAATGCAGTCACTACACAAATTAGAATTCGCAATGCTCCATCACAGGTGGGCGCACTAGTTCAGCAGCAAACCAGAAATATCACCCGGCTCGACACATCCTGATTTTCTTTGACCCGAAGGCTCCCACTTCAGACAAACTGAAACTCCACGCTTGTTCACCCTCTTTTTTCCACTCAAAACACTCCTCCTGTCCCCGTCATGGTGATTAGACTTATAACTTACCACGCTCGCAGAAAATATCTTAGAACAGAGCGTCTATTGGCTTATGCTGATTCCAAGGAATGAGACAAGATCCATTATTGATCGATCTGACAGCGGTTGCGAGTCTACTTATGGTGCTAGGCCGCCATATTGTTTACGGAAGTAGTGCAATGGCACACACTGGTGACGTAAAGCACAAGTAGTGCAGTTCACTAGGGCAGTGACCAATGTAAACGAATGGCTTATGGCGTGTTTGTTCAGGCGTTGAGGCGACGGTGGGTTAATCCTTTTCTTAAACATTTTAAAGAGAAATCAAGTACGGAAGACTGACTGCATAAACAGCTACCAGATCAGGTGTCGACTTGGGTTTCGTTGTCTTCATTACCTTCGGAAAAGATCGAACCCTTAGTTACGTGGATCTAGCTGATGTGAACTATAGTCCAGATAATTGTTAAGATCGAAAAACCAATCCTATAAAACTTAAGATGTATATATGTCAGTAGTTAGCTGTCAGCAGGAAGGGGGTAGAGATCAGTGGAGATCTACCTCTGTGTGTGTGTGTGTGTGTGTGTGTGTGTGTGTGTGTGTGTGTGTGCGTGTGTGCGCGCGCGCGCCTGCCTGCCTGCCTGCCTGCCTGCCTGCCTGTCTGTCAGTAAACAACTTATAAACCAATACAGTGATTAACCATGTGTTCACATAAATGCACAGACCATTGTATTAACTTAATGACATGAAACAAGACCAAAAAAAATTACTATGTTTGGTCCTTGATATGTGACTCTACTGATAATAAAATTATGAATATCATATGTATACATTCAGGATTTTTTTTTTCATTGCGCCTTTGAATTTTTTCTAAATAGATCATGTGGTAACACAGTTTTAAATATGTTTTAAGATATGTGAAACTCACCTCTTGTATGATAGCCTTCATTGAACTGATTGAAATATTTGGTACATCTAGAAAAACAATTGCAAGTGGCATGAATACAATTCATACAATATTTAACAGGAAAAATATCATTGTCATTTTCACTAGCTAAATTAAATCGGGGTTCCTAGTGTGAGTGTAAGAAACAGAACATAATAATAATAATGATAATGATGATGATAATGATAATGATGATGATAATGATGATGATGATACTGATGATGATAATGAAAATAACAAAAGTAATTAAAAAAAATCAAAAGAGCTATACAAATATGTGAGGATTTGCTTGTTTCTTTGTTTGCTTGTATGGGTTTGTTTGTCTTCCTTCCTCAAACCAGTCAAACCAGCTGAAACAAGCAAACAAATAAAGTTAAACATGCAAACAAACAAACATACTCTGACATAATTTCACAAGTCAAAATGATTATAAGACTGCTAGGTAGAGATAGTACCTTTGGTA
>CM060320.1:43754429-43779429 GCA_030674155.1 Stramonita haemastoma | reverse complement strand
GCTTTTAGATCGGGACTGTCCGGTCAGAGAGGGTCACTTTCTTTATGTTGTAGGTGATGGTGATATTATGGGGAATTCTTCGCAGAAGGAAGTGGGTATTAGTTTTTAGTTATGTAGATAAAAAAATTAGCTATAAAATTACAAAAAAAAATGGATGGGTTGTGAATTCTTCACAGAAGGAAGTGGGTATTAGTTCTTAGTTATGTAGATAAAAAATTAGTGATAAAATACGAAAAAAAATAATGATGGGTTGTGACTGCATGTTAATTTTTTGTAATAATCATGCATTCCATGAATAATTTATGTTTCGTTTACGATTGCGTTGATATTATAAGAGGGCTTTTCTATGTTAAACTTGCGTTTCACTTTGTTGATCATGAAGAAATGGCCATTCACATCTGTACAACATGTTTTTGATTTGTAATTAAAATGTTTGTCATTCCTTGTCAATTTTATGAAAAATCTTGTGCTTGATTTTAGTGGAAGCAGCAATTGAAAAAAAAAAAGATTACAAATGAGAGGTTTATATAATTTTACTGCACAGGTCATGGTACATAAGTTCATTAACATTCTCTAAACTCAGGCCTGGGAACAGCAATGAAAATAGCGCAGTACAATGTCTCTATCTGTGTTGCAAGTACGTATCTTATATTCATAACACAACTAACAGTTTACTGTCAAATATATAGTGAAAGGGTTCTCACAGAACTGATCCTGCACTTATTTCAGACTTTTTCCACACATGACTGAAAACTTTCCAAACCAAATACGAAACCTAGCCTCCTATCAAAATGTACTGAAAGTGAAGAAATCTGGATTCAACATACAAACTGATAACATTTTTTTCCCAGTCTAGTCTTTATTCCAACCCACTGAATTTCCAAGCCAGCACGAATTGAAAATGCGCCTGTCCATGTAAACAACTACAATAGCAGAGAACACCTTGAAAAAGTGTGCATGTTCATAACAATTTTACAAGAAATGCAAAGTATGTACCATCGCTTAAGGAGTTTCAACATTTTTAGCTCATAAATGCTGGCATTGCTGATTTTATCATTCTCCTCCGCCCCCATCCCTTTTGCATCCTTTCCCTCTTCCACTACACCCCCATTCCCTCTGGATTTTTTCCTCTAAACCTGTTCATTTTTGCAAAATGAAATACATTTTCAAAACCATCTCAGAGTTACATATTTTTTCCATATTTTTGTCTAGACCACCAACATCCTACATTGCCAACATCACTGAGATCAGTGGTCTGAGATAAGTACAAGAGATTGCAGAACTCAGCAGAGACAAGAGAGACAGAGAGAGATGGAAGCCCTGGCAGCATTGTGTGGAGCTCCTAATAGCAACAATGGTGATGGAGATAGTTGAGTTGTTTGTCTAGACCAAGAAAAAATGTTTACACACTTTTTAAACCTTCACATTCAGACCCGGTTGAAGCATAGTTGATATATAAGTCGGCTGTAAAAACGTCAGTAGTAATTTAAACAAAATTGTACTGTGTTTGTAAACAAATGCCAAACCTATACTACAGCCATAAAGTACGGGTATAGCACCTTATTGTGTATATATACAGCACAAATATTTATTACTCATAATTATCATATATATATATTGAAACCGATTCTGTCATAAATAACAGCCAGCTTGAAACTGAGCCTGGGGCAATACATTGCTGCTTTAACATGCCAAACATACCTGTGACATGCCAAACATATCTGTGACATGCCAAACTTATCTGTGACAGACATGCCAAACATATCTGTAACATGCCAAACATATCTGTGACATGCATGCCAAACAAATCTGTGACATGCCAAACATATCTGTGGACTCACCTCCGACAGGTGCTGTCTATGTTGTCACTAAGACCATCAGTGTTCTTTTGTATATATCGTATATAGTGGTTATTTTCCATTGATACATCATTAATATGTGTAACTATGTTTCCATATGTATGTGTGCGTGCGTGCCTACATGAGTGCCTGCATGTGAGTTTTACAGTGTTTCATGTTTTGTCACAAGCCTTTTCCAGTGAAGTTCTAGTTTGTATGATATTAACTTCTCATAATGATGTATTTATTACGAGAGATTGCAGTGTTTGGGTTCTTAATGACCATATTTTTATAGTGCTGTGATGTGCCTAAGGTTGTGGGAGAATGCTTAAAAAAAAACCTTTGCTTGCGTGTGTGTGTGCGAGTGTGTGTGTGCGTGTGTGCGAGTGTGTGTGTGTGTGTGTGTGTGTGTGCGCGTGTGTGCGTGCATGTGTGTGTGCATGCATGCATGTATGCATTTATGTGAGCCAGTAAATATATGACTGTATACTCTGCACAGCATAATTTTTTCCAAGCATAATTTTTTTTCCACTTTGTGCATATGTCAAGAGTAGAAAGACTTAAAATGCAGCAGTTCAATGTTCACATAAAGCACAGCTTTTGAGGGTCTATCATGTATTGTAGTTCATAGTTATACTGCCCTTCCCTGTGCACATGAGAACTCAATGTAAAAAAAAAAGTACACGAGTGCTTATTCCATCACCATCAAAGCAAAACAATAATGATTTTTACCCTGTTTCAATCTCAGATCCTGTTCACACACACACACACACACACACACACACACACACACACACAACACACACACACCACGATGCATAGATGCACATGTGTATGCCCATACAAATATAAACAAAGTAATGAGGTGCATAACTGGTGGGTTTTTTGTCTGAAGATTTGGAGGAACTAATTCTTCCATACATTTAAGAGAAATATACAGAAATGAACACACAAAAAAAGTTTAGTACATTCTGGTTCTCTGCATGCTCTAAAAGCACTTGAAGTGATCTTCATGCTAGATTAAATTTAGCAGGAGCTCCTGCTTGTGTAGAAAGCCATCTCATGCTTATTCTGATTTTTTTTAAAGATCATAACTTTACACACAGGTTAAACCATCTCTTCACTTCTCTTGAAATGCGTTTGATAAACAGCGTGTACTGTTTATGCAATGAAAAATAAAGCCTTTTTCCAATATTTATGTTTTGCCTGTACACTCAACATACCAAGTAACTGGCCCAGGGGCACAAAACATCATGCCAACATTGTCAGTGTATGATAGGGTGTGGTGTGTGATGCCAAAGCGTATTTCTGGCTTACATTATTTATGATTGTGTGTGCACAGGAGTATTTTGATATTGTGTGCAATACAAACTGGTTTCTATGTAGTGTGTGAAGTGAAGTGCCCATTTCTGGCAAGTTGATGAGGGGGTTACAATAATAATTATGGAATTCAAAAGAAGGGAACTTGTATTCTTTTGCACATGTGAAAAGTGTGTGTATGTGTGTGCATGTGTTCATGTGTGTGTGTGTGTGTGTGTGTGTGCGCACTTCTGACTTCACTTCTGTTAAAAGTACATCACACACACACACACACACACACACTCTCTCTCTCTTTCACTCTCTCTCATAATGCATATATGCAGAAATACAAATGGGCAGTCTGCCACCATTACATATCCCCCCCCAAAAAAAAACAGGACACCTGTACAAAAATCATCCAATACTTTTATTGCAAGCTGTACACCTGTACAAAACCATTGCAGCAGTCTTCCCTTCCATTTGTTTTCAAATGGGTGGACGACAAACGAAAAGGGAATGTAGTTCACATAATAAACTGTCAAAATGGACGGCAACAAAATTGGATGGTTTTAAAATAAAAACCAAGTAAAACGCAAATTTCCATTATCATACCAAAGCTTGGGTGCAAGAGGCAAAACAGGGTGAAAAAGCAACGATGTAGTGAAGAAGGGTCTGAGTTTTATTTTCATTTTAAAAAAAGAAAAAAAAGGATAAGAGAGAGAGAGAGAGAGAGAGAGAGAGAGAGAGAGAGAGAGAGAGATACACACAACATACACATACACACACACACATATATATATATATATATATATATATATATATATATATATAATATATATATATATATATATATATATAAGAGAGAGAGAGAGAGAGAGAGAGAGAGAGAGAGAGAGGATGTGTGTGTGTATAGTTGTTTTTTTTTCTCTGTATGACAAAAAGAGACCAGACCACAAAAAAGAATGAAGATGAGATGAAAAGCTGTATAAATTAATGAGTGTACACATGCATATGCAAGCATCAACGTGTGTGACTGATGGGATCATAGAATCAATAAGCAAATGGCTTTGTTGACATAAGAATAATTGAGCAGAATAAAATTTTGTATAGAACATAGTTAAGTAGAATTTAGGATGGAACAGAATGAAACAAAACACAATATTGATACAATACAATACAATACAATATGATATATGATAAATTACGATATATAACATGCTATAACATCACATGATATGATACAACATGAAGAATACGGTTTGATATCACATACTATGAAGGGCATTATCACAATACTGACCGATGTGTCTGGAGATAATATGTAATTAATACGTCATGGAATGTAAGGCAAATATTCTCATCCAAATGTTCTGTTTAATATAATGGTACATTGTACCAGATGTATAAACAAAGTTTAAATGCTTCTGTGCATAGACAATAATGCAAAAACATATATGTGGGAAATGTCACACACACACACACACACACACACACACACACACACACACACACACACACACACAGCGATTTTCCATCAACACACACTCTACACATCACACATCTGAATACAACACTGATATCTTAGTTTATGTGCTTTTTCAAAAAACAAACATTAATTTTCACGAGTGACAAAGGAACTGGAAAACACTAAACGTATTGCAACCAAAAAAAAAAATAAATAAAAGAGAGAAACCCAGGTAAACTTCATACACCCAGAAATCACATAACAGCCACAATGTTGAACTGGTCACCTACAAAAACGAGTCAGTTAGCCAGTACCCATCAACACAAAGGAGAAGACTGAAAAAAGAAGGAAAGAAACGGAAGACAATATATCACTTCAACATCACACTTTTACAAATAACACCACACACACACACACACACACACACACTCACACACACACACACACACACCACACACACACACACACACACATGCATGCGCGTGCACACACACACGCACACGTACACACACACACAATAATCTATGATAACCCTAGCAGTCTTAAGTATAGATCACATAATCTTTGATTTCGCTCTGATGCTTTCCTCACTCCATTCAGATCTGTGCTCTTCTCAAAGGTTTAGATGAAAATCACCCACAGATTGAGAAAAAAAAATGCCCAGAGGTTGAGAAAGAAGAAAAAAGAAGACTGACTGACAGACAAAAAAAAGAAAAGAAAAAAAGATCTTGACACTTGTTTAAATGAGAAATGATTTACTCACATACACAGACGTGTCCCACTTAAAAGCACACACCTTACCAAGACTAGTTTCTGACCACTCTGACTCGCCCAATCGTTTGGAATTCTTTTTTTACCACAGCTAAAACTCAGACAACTCAACAGAACTTCTTCTTTATTTACATAGAAATCTGTTTACACATATTGTCATAGTAGTTTCAATAACTATCCTCCAATTCTTCCACAAACTAGTCATTAAACATGATAGAAAAGCATGTCATTCTATATCAAACACTTGCAACATGCACTGAGTGTGTTACTTTTTCTTAAAAGGTGCACATAAACACATGTCCAACACTGTGACACAGGCACATGAAGATGCATATTTATTTTTTTTACCTCAGCCGCACAATATACCCTGGCTCATCCACAGAAACCAAGCCTAAAAAAAAAAAAGTGGTAATAAAAGTTATGCATATATATATGTGCACAATTAAAAAAAACATGCATGAATTTGCAGGTACGCTTTCAGCTAGCACCCACAGTGCAATACGCAGCACACACATACCCATACACACCCCTGAAAAACAAACCCACCTCGGTACACATGATACACATGCACTGAAGACAATACTCCTGTTTGCTACCACCTGCAAGCACACTCAACACTTGCCACTCTTTGTCTCTTTTGTGTGTGTGTGTATAAAAACTCTCATTTTTGTTTTGTGTTTTTACTTCTTCTTCTCACAAACAGCTTGTCATCTGAAACCTGAAATGCAAAAAACCACAACAAAAATCGTCCCTGTTCATCAACAGGGATTTTCCTCACACACTCTGACACAGTCTTGAGCCAAACTCTTACACAGTGCTATCAACAATGGAAGATTTTTTCAACAGTGCATGCAAAAAACAAACCAGGCATCTCAACACACTCCACTATCTTCATCTAGACTGATCCTGAGCAACTTGTGGTGTCCTTAAGACACTGTGATAGGGCACAAAAGGGTGTCACTATCGTCGGTTTGATCTTTGCTGGTTCATTCTGAAACATAGACAATACGTATACATGACAACAACTTCAAATCATTGTAATATGATTTTTAAATAGTTTGAAAAGCACAAAGGCAATTATGAATGAGAATAAAGCTTAAATGCAATTATATGAATACAGGCATGCATTCTGGAGCAAAGACATATAACCACATACTGAGGTGTATGAACACACACACACTAACACACACATACCACTCCTGTGTCCACTTAGTCTGGAACCCCCTCTTGCATCCTTATGGATTCCTAAACATCAGGCATAAAGATTAACTATTTATCATACTAATGTGTTAAAACTATTTTTTGCAGGAAATGCACCTCGGATGCTGTGAGGCTTTGCTGTATAAAGATAACAAACCGTCTTCAGACCATAAAGCAAAAAAACACATAAACTGGCATGACCCTTTCAACATGAAAAGTGTTTTTTTTTCTAGTGTCCCGCTACCAGAAATTCATGATGAAGTTAGAGAAATGCGCAATCACTTATGCCTACTTTAATTTGTAGTCTTTTATATTACTGTTTACCTGTTAGGACTGACTCGTAACTGCACTGTGTAGAAAGAATAAAGTATCTTGATGTGTCAGAATTTACAACACCATTTCAGGTTTCCCTCACTTCCCTGCTCGGTAAACAATTTTTCCAACCTAAAGTACAAAGGGGGCGGGATAGCTCAGTGGTCAGAGCGCTCGCTTTCCCCAAGTCAAGTTAAGCAGCATTGAACATAGTTACCAGTTGGATGGGTGACCATTTGCATGCCTTGGCTTCAGTACAGTCCCCCAAGTTAACCCAGCTGTAAGTGGGTACCTGCCCTCTTTAGGGTCAAGGAAGGTAAAGCAGCGAGGAAGAGGAGATGGGCGCCGCCCTCAATATGCTGGCCCCTAGAGAAGCTGAGGTCTCTGATGCCTTGCTCCCCTATGACCACCTAGGTTATGGGACACATTTACTGTTACCTTTTAAAGTACAATTTCTAAAGAGTTGTAAGCAAAAGCTCTAACACAGCCTCAATAACACTGACAGCTGTCAAACTTTCCCCTTCATCCTACACAGGCTCTGAATCTCTGACAGTAACCCCAACCTAAATATACATACATCTAGTCCAAACTTACCAACATAACCTTAGGAGCCAGTTTTTTTTCTATATATGTCTACCATAAAAGCATCCCTATTCCATCTATTAAGAGTGCTGTGAATGCAATGGGGATGGGATAGCCTAGTGGTCAGAACATTGCGCTGGCAAATTGATGACCCGAGTTCGATTCCTGGTCGAGGGGGATTTTAAATAAAATCTTCCCTCAGCTCCTAGAAGCGACCCCTCACCTGGCAATCTGCTCCACATAGTCTGCCGTCTGGTTGGGGTTGATCTGGCCCAGGTAGGGGTAGCTGCTGGCCCCTCCAGGGTTGCGGCCGTTTCCTCCGTTATGAGCGAAGCCCTGCTGGCCTGCCGCGCCGTTGTTCAGGTGCTGGTAGGACATAGTGCCCGTGCGGGGGATGTCGTTCCGGGCCTGGCCTCGGCGACGTCCTGCTCCTGAAAGTCACACAGGCTGCTGGAGTCACAGAGTGACGGGTTTTGTCAACTTCATTCATGCTATCTTAACCTCTCCAGTAGCCCCATCACAGATTTTTTTATGTACTTTTGGTGGCCTAGAGAGTGCCCCATCATGGATTTTTCTGTGTACTTTTAGTGGCAAAGAAAATATCCCATCACAGATTTTTCTGGGTACTTTTGGTGGCCAAGAAAGGGCCCCATCATGGATTTTTTTATGTACTTTTGGTGGCCCTCTGTGTACTTTTGGTGGCCTAGAAAGTGTCCCATCACAGATTTTTTTCATGTACTTTTGGTGGCCAAGAAAATACCCCATCACAGACTTTTCTGTGTACTTTTGGTGGCCTAGAAAATACCCCATCACAGATTTTTCTGTGTACTTTTGGTGGCCTAGAAAATACCCCATCAAGAAATTTTCCATTTACCTCTGGTGGCCTAGAAAGTGTCCCATCATGGACTTTTTTTTAATACACTTTTGATAGCTTACAGAGTGCCCTACTATGGACTTTTTCATGTACTTTTGATAGCTTACAAAGTGCCCTATTATGGATTTTTTCATGTGCTTTTGATAGCTTACAAAGTGTCCTACTATGGATTTTTTCTATGTACTTTTGATGGCCTAGAAAATGCCTTATCTCAGAAAAATCTGAGCATATTATTCAGTGAATTTTCCTGTTACATTAGAAGGGAGACCAGCTGTTTGTGACAGTGTATTTCATTTGCATCTGTGTGTGTGTGTGTGTGTGTGTGTGTGTGTGTGTGTGTGTGTGTGTGTGTGTGTGTGTGTGTGTGTGTGTGTGTGTGTGTGTTATGTGTGTGTGTGTGTGTGTGTATGTGTGTGTGTGAGCAAGAGAGAGACAGAGAGAGAGACAGAGAGAGACAGAGACAGAGTAAGAGTGTATGTGTGTTTGTGCATTTGCACGCAAATGTGCGTGCATGCATGTATGTGTATGCACGTCTGCATAAGTATGTGCATACACATGTAAGTGTGTATGCATGCAGTATGTGTCTGTCTGTATGTATATATGTATGAAGAAAACAGCAGCAACAGCACTGCAACAGTGGCCTCACCTCTCTGCATGGGTTCAGACTCATCGTAGTAGGCCCCTGTGCCGGTGAAAGCTGCCGGGGAGGCCAGCTGGACGTTGGTCACCTTGACCGGCACCGACGTCTTGTACTGCTGGTACTGCGAGATGCCTGGCAAGGTGGCCTCCACCATCGTGTTGTTTTGCTGCACACACACACAGTCAGGGCGTTTGGAGGAAGGTGCGTGAGTAAGGTACACAGACAGACAGACAGACATAGACAAAGAGAGAGAGAGACAGACAGAGAGGCAGGCAGGCAGGCAGACAGGGAGGCAGGTAGGTGCATGCACGCACGCGCGTGCGTGCGTGTGCATGCACACACACACACACAAACATGCACACCACCTTTTTAATGGAAATGCACACACACACACACACACACACACACACACACACACACACACACACACACACATACACAATTACACTTCACAAGAAACAGAACACAAAAATCCAAACAGAAGTTTGAGTTTAAGACATTAAAAAAAAGTTTAAAAAGAGGATTCACACAGGTCACTTACGACAAGACAAAAGCAAAAGATCTCACCAAACATTTTCTGGAAAGAAAAAAAATCTAACCAGACATTTTCCGATCTGTGATAAACGAATCATCAAAAAAAGATCAAAATAAAAGAGAGAGAGAGGGCACAGCTGTCAGTTTCCCCCCAACTTTCAGCTCCTCTCAGCTGCTAATTATCCTATCCCAGCTGGGGCCAGCTGGTGCTATTTATAGCAGGAACTGACCACGCTTGGACTAGGTAAAAGGAAGGAGCACGCTAAATTTAGCGCTCTTGACTACACCCTAATCAGTGATGTTGGGTTTGTGCACTGTGAGGGTGGGTGGGTGGGTGTGGGGGGTGGGAGGGTGGGGGTGGTGTCACTCACCGGCATCTGATCGGCAAAGTACATCTCGGCTTTATTCCTCTCCTCGTCGGTGACGGGGATGCCGTCGATGATCATCAGCTGGGGCATGCGGAACACCAGCACCACGCGATGCATCAGACGTCGCGCCACCTGCATGCACAGTGCTGGTGTCAATAACACTGACCTTTCAGCATCATAGAGTTAAAAAAAAAAAAAGCTTGTGTTACACATTAACCCTTTGCTTGGCACAACGCCCCAAAGCGCCCGACCCTGTCCTTGGGCAAAACGCCCCAAAGCGCCCGGCGACATCACCATCACTTCAGAGCAATCATACATTCGAAATTCCCGCCAATCTCGCTTCAAATCTCGTGAATATAGAAGCCACGAGACTGCCCGCGAGACTTCCGCATGTTTATTACAAATGGCGGCGATTGGAGTGAGTTTGTTGCAAGTTTTGGAGGAAAAAAATCGCAAATTTTTCCAAGATGGATGCTATCTTCGAACCCGACATTTACGATCGTTTTTACAGCTTCCATGCCGAAAAGCTGATGTGGTTTGGTCACACCACAAGACACAACACCCTAGCAAAAACCATCCTGCAAGGAACAGTCGAGGGCAAGAGAAGAAGAGGCCGCCAAAAGAAATCATGGGTTGACAACATCAAAGACTGGACCGCCCAACCCCTGCAACACCTCCTACTAGCCACACAGGATCGTGAAGCATGGAAAAAGATCTCTGTTGCGTCTTCTCTCATGTCCCCCCTACGTCCTTTGGGACATGGGACCGAGTGAGTGAGTGAGTGATGCCGAAAATATGACGCTGTGAGATGTGTATCTAGGCTCAAATATCGATGTAATCAATCCTAGTAGTGTGTGCACTTCTGAGTTTGTTGACTGAAGTGAGAGAGACGACTTTGACTACGGTGAAGTTCGAGACGAAAATCGATCGTCAAATCTAACACGGCCGATACGCGTTTTGAATTCTACTCTTAGATTTGGGGAAATTATCGTGGATTTCAAGTTCGGCAATGGTTCAGAACTTGATATATTTTGTTATTTGGTTGCTATTCGGGATTTTGATACGGTAGTGGCTCAAACTTAAACGTTAAGCTGATCGCGATCATCGGTAAACAAAAATGGCGATCGTCGGAATGTTCGATGTGTTCGTGCACCATTTATCAAAAAAACTAAAAAACCAACAGTAGGTTGAAAATATCTTTTCTATAATTGTTTCTTAATGTTTTAATTTTTATTTAATCAAAATCCATGCACGCATTCTAAAGTTATTGCAACGCTAACTGTAACACACACAAACCAATCAATGACTTTGTGTGTTTATGCATTATAATTCTAAAAGAAAATAAAAATAATGACAAAAATTGGGTATTAGCAATTTCTTTATTCATTTCTGCATCTTGCTGTTTTTATTTCATCAAAATCCACCTGACCATTGTAGAGTTATTGCATGTTAAATACATACACCCACTCACAAGCCATCCACCTCCATTTTCTCTGCCCGGCAGGAAGGTGACAAATGATTTTGCTGTGCCCAGCAAAGGGTTAAATGCGAGCTTTACCATGCATCATAGTTTTATGTTTCGTTAAACCACTCTCTCTCTCTCTCTCTCTGTCTTTTTTTTTTGGGGGGGGGGAATGTTTATTTTTTTTATTTTTTTTTCTCTAGATAGATGGCTTGATGAAAAAAAGCAAATTTACTGCTTACTCAATGTACCATCTGGAAATGAAATTTTGATTTGATTTGATTTGTCAGTCTGTCTGTCTCTCTTTCTCTCTTTTTCTGTCTGTCTGTCTGTCTTTCTCTCTCTTACTCAATGTACCATCTGGAAATGAAATTTTGATTTGATTTGATTTGATTTGATTCGTTTGTCTGTCTCTCTTTTTCTGTCTGTCTGTCTGTCTCTCTCTCCCTCTCTCTCTCTCTTTAAGCATATTTCAATACACTTTAAATCTTTTCAAAACAATATATTTTTTTTCTCTATACAACCCCAACAGGATCTTTTAAATAACCATTTTCTCTTTCATTCTTCTTTAAAAAACACACACACACACACATCAAAAAACCCTATCTTTTCACTTCTAATCAAACTCTTTACATTCATATTGCATGGTACAGTGAATGATAGTCTGATGTTCAAAAAGCATGGTAAAGCTCGCATTTAATGTGCAACACAAGCTTTTTTTTAAACTCATTTTTGTCAAGTTATTATGCAAAACTGTTACCTATCAAAAGAGATACATTACATTTTAAGCACATACCCTCAGTCTTTGGCATTGTGTGGATTTATATGTTTGTATGTGGCCACATGTGCATGCATACTGGCATATATTGGGGTTCGTGCATGTGAAAAAGGACAGTACTCACAGCATTGTTCACCACAGACAGTTCCACCAGGTTGCTGAGGGAGTCCAGTTTCTCCAGCTCCGAAATATCCTGTGGCAGATACATCACATACTGAGACAGACAGACAGACAGAGACAGAGACAGAGAGAGATGGAGAGACAGAGAGAGATGGAGAGAGAGAGAACACCTCAAAGGCAGACAGCCAGCCAGAGAGACAGACCCTATCAAAACCACAGACCAACTATTGCCAAAAGGCACACAGATCAACAAAAGCAAACAGAAAAGACCCCTCCACAGTCCATGCAGTAAATAAAATTACTGCTCAGTTAATACAGAGAAAGACCTGGGAGGCTGGTTAGTTGGTTGGCTGGTTGGTTGGTTGGTTGGCTGGTAGAGAAATGGATACATGACATCAACAACATATGTATGCCTACGTCTGTGTTCACAGTTCAATGCATGAACACAACATTCACATGAGCTTTCACAAACAGACACACACAGACACACGCATGTATGAAATCTACGAACATGAAAGAATGGGTGATATGTAACCTATTTCCTTTTTCTCATTGGTAGTCGTAGTAAATTGTAGTAAGGTCTTATTGATGAAGTTATTTTTATTCAGAGATAGATGGCTTGATCAAAAAAAAAAAAAAGTAAATGCATCATGTATTCAAAGCACCATTTGGAAATAAAATTGCGACTTTGAAATACACACACACATGCCATCTAGAAATAAAAATGTGACTTTGACACACACACACACACACACACATACACACACACACACACACACACACACACACACACACACACACACACACACACACACACACACACATGCCATCTGGAAATAAAAATGTGACTTTGACACACACACACACACACACACACACACACACACACACACACACACACACACACACACACACACACACACACACACACACACACACGCCATCTGAAAATTAGAAAAGCGACTTTAACACACACACACATACAACACCGACACCCCACCCCCACTCCCCCAACACACACACCCCCCCCAACCCCACCCCAACCCCCACCCGGTACCTGAATGCGGTTAGACCCTAAGTAGAGGCGCTGGAGATTCTCCAGGCAGGAGAGGGGCATGACCTCCCTCAGCCTGTTCTCCTCCATGTGCAGCTCCTGCAGGTTCCACTGGTTGGCGAAGGCGTACTCCGAGATCATCTTGATCTTGTTGCGGTCCAGCACCAACTCCCGCAGGTCGTGCAGGCCCTCCAGACCCTCCACCTTGGTGATCTCATTGCCTGAACAGTCACCAAGTGCACAACTCCAACATCGCTCAGTCAAGAGTGCTACATTTAGTGCTCCTTTTCCTTTTACCTAGTCCCACTTGTGGTCAGTTTCTGCTATAAATAGAATTAGCTAGCCTAGCTGGGCTGGCATGGGACGGGTTAACCCTCTTAGTCCTGAACTGGGATTTGCCAGGGTTTACACACAGAAGAATTTCATCACGCTGTGGCCAGTTGGTACCATATGCTAAAGCTCTATCAGGCTAGAGGTAAAACCTTGCTAAAGTCTGGAAGTAATTATAGCTGCTGGTATGTACTTAGAAGGAGGAAAAGGCAAGGGAGCATGTGTGCCTGACCTGATTTTTGTGATGGAATGCGAAATCTAGGGGCAGTTTGTGTTCAGAGACACTGAATGCAAGAGGGTTAATTGGCAGCTGAGAGGAGCTGAAAGTGGGGGGGAAAGTGACAACTGTGAAGTAGGTCAAAGTGTGAACGATCATGGCATGAAAAGTTATAAATGAATGATTGAATGTATGATATGTTGAGCACATTAAGTTTACACCTATCATGGCATGACATCTAAATGAATGAATGAATGTGTGATATGGTGAGCACATAAAAAGCTACATGATGGATGCTATGGCTGAGTGGTTCAATCCAACCTCAGTTTATCCTCTCATTCAAAAGACTAATACCCAGACCACCACTCATGGTCTAATGGATGGGGGAAAAGTTTGGGGCCCAAATGGGATTCAAACCACTGCACACTCCAACCTGGACTTTTCATTTTCTAGGCAGGCGCATTACCTCTAGACCACTGATCCACTGAGATTCATGGAAAAGCACTTTTTCCACCCGCCATGCACTCCAACATTGGTATAACTTTTCAGTGTGCGTCACAATACTGCTGAGAACCTCCCCATTTGTGTCTGGCAGGATTTTGCCTCATGTCACCATCTTCAGGGTGAATAAAAAAAAAACTATAACCAAAAACAAATGGTGGAGAGAACAGGGGATGGCAGTACATGATATGCCGTACAGAGAAGATAAACATACTTTTCCTCATGTCTGCTTTGAATATTTGTCATGGTAATAGGAAAGACATTTTATTTGTGGTTGTGTTTTTCATGAGTTAAAAAAGAAAAACAAAACAGAAAAGGTGAATTCTACTGGGCTGCATTCAGAGAGATGAGCACTTTACTTCACACTTCTTTATACCACTATCACAACTTCAAAGCACAAAGCCACCAGAATCACAGCTCTATTCTACTCCATTTTCAATCTGATATTATGTTGTCATATATAGCTCTAGTCATGCCTATTAGGATGTGTACTTTTTAATATTGTTTACGCAGTATGCTTCTAGGCTAATACACTACGATGCTGAGGTGTTCAGCTTGTGAAAATTTTTCACAATACAATGCAGGCTGACCAGAAAATACAGGATTAAGATAACAGGCATATGTATACAGAAAGAAAAAACTACAGGAAAAATACTGGAAATGCCTAAAATGCTAAACCCAAGTTTGAACAAGATGGAGAGACAGTAACACATACAGATCCAAACAACTGACTCACCATGAATTACAGATTTATTTATTTATTTACTCTTTTTAGATAAAGAATGCAGCAATCTTTTTCATTTTTATAATCATTTTCTCCCCTTACCTTGCAGAAATAAAGCTTTCAGGGATGGCAAGCGACCCAACTGTAGAGCAGCCATGTCTTTGATTCCATTGTAGCTGAAATAATAACCACAAAATCAAAATGCACCTGTGGACATAAATGGTACCATGCACAAAACTTCTCTATTGGTGAAATGTGGAGCTCTAGCTGAAAAACGTTAAAACAAAAAGATGTTCAATGGACCTACTCTCCTATTCAGCCTTCTTCAATGACACACTCAGTCCACACCTGTTTCTCTGACATACAACAATACTAAAATAGTCTGTGAGTGATTCTAACTGATTTTATTTTTACACCTTTAGGTCAGATGTTGTGATATGGATCCAGTTTGATTTGAGACTACATGACATAAAAAACTTTAGTCTGTGCCTTTTTTCAAAATGTACAGCAGCGTCAAACATGGGTGATACTAATATTAGCTTTCCTGGTCAAATAAACACCAGCCACATTTGCAAAACAAATACAATGGAGAAAATCAAACCACCTGGTTATTGCCAACTTTACCGCATTCATATATGTGAGTATTTCGCTGATACTAACAGTTTTTTTTCATGGACCATCATTGTACTTCATTTCATTACTTTCAAATTCTTATTATTCACTATTATACTATGGCTGACAGATGCCATAGCTGAGTGTTTATGACTTCTTGACTTGAATCCCATGGGTCCATGAAGTTGTGGGTTTGAATCCTGGCAGTGTCTGGTGAATAAACAGTGTGGATTTTTCTACAATCTCCCAGGTCAACTTCAAGCGCAGACCTACCAGTGCCTTAAATTCCTATTCCTTTCTTACATAATACACATGCAGAAGCTCAAACATGCATGTCAGCAATTCATGGCAGCATTCAGTGGATTACAGAAACACACAAAACATACCCAGCATGCATCCTTAAACTTGGAACGTGGCTACCTTCACAGTGGAGAAAAAAAAACGATCGCAAACACAAAAAAAATCTCACCATTGATTGATTAGCCTTAAGAGCTCTATCCAATAAACACCACCACCACCACCACCAACAACACCACCCCCAAACAGTTCAGCAATGCATCTCCCTACCCCAGATGCATTCTGGGGGGACAGGATAGCCTAGTGGTCAGAATATTGCGCTAGCAATTTGATGACCCGGGTTCGATTCCCGTTGGAGGGGATTTTCCCCCTGGAGTTAACATCAGTGCTGAGTACTCTTCCAAAAAGTCTTTCCGATAAGACTGTAAACAGAGGCTCCATGTGCAAACGCACGCAGAACATCTTGCACACACATTCAATCCTGTTCCACTTTTCATAAGAGTAGGCCATTGTGTGCCGGTGGGAACTGATGACAAGATTTACACAACTGCATACACACGGGGACTGGTTGAAAAAAAGCACATGAGTGCTTATCCCATTATCCTCAATATAAAAGAATTAAAAAAAAAAAAAAGATGCTCTATCCAAGGAGCAAAACCACCACCAACAACACCAACACCCCCACAAACAGTTCAGCAGCACAGCATCTACCAATACCTACCCCAGGTGCAAGACCTCCAGGTGTTCCAGCACAGGCTGGAAGGTGTCGGGGTAGTAGTCGGCGGCGGGTTTGCTGGGGTAGCCGGGCAGGCTGCGCTGCTTGGGCTGCAGGGAGGTCTTGGCCCGCGGCACCACACACTCGATGTGGTTGTTGTTCAGGCACAGCACCTGCACCCACAGGCAGGGTGTATGTGTGTGTGTGTGTCAAATCAAGTCAAGTCAAGTCAAGTCAAGTCAAGTCAAGTCAAGTCAAGTCAAAATGATCTTTATAGAGGGTAAAAGGTTAAGTTTACACAACTTTTTTTCATCCTTCCCTCACAAAAAAATCAAGAAAATTGACTTCTAAAACAATCAAAGACAAATATCAACCTTGGTTGAAAACTAAAATAAATGAGGATTTTCATCCAAACAGAATCTCACAAGATAACAAACTCAAGACAGTAACATACTCAAGCCATACATACAAAATAATGTGTGTGTGTATTGTGTGTGTGTGTGTGTGTGTGTGTGTGTGTGTGTGTGTGTGTGTGTGTGTGTGTGTGTGTGTGGTGTGGTGTGTGTGTAGTGTGTGCGTGTGTAGTGTGTGTGTGTGTGTGTGTGTGTGTAGTGTGTGTGTGTGTGTGTGTGTGCGCGTGTGTGTGTGTGCTTGTGTGTGTGTGTGTGTGTGTGTGTGTGTGTGTGTGTGTGTGTGTGTATGTGTGTGTGTGCATGCATGTGTGTGTGTGTGTGTTTGCATGTGTGCATGCGCGCGCGTACGAGTGTGAGTGTTTGTGACATTTTTATTTGAAGCTATCACATAATGCTTGAACAAATATGAAATGCAGCTTTATCTTGTGTCTTTGATTATGATTCGTATCAATATGCCTGTCAGTATTGTAACTGCCCTTCAGGGATGATTAAAGTGTTTTTGACTTGAAGAACGCTGTGGTCTCTTTCCCTTCATTTCAAGGTATGGGTGAGGTAGATTATTTTTTTTGGTTATCAATATAAGACGGACAGACTCAGACAGACAGACAGACACAGACATGCACTCGGACACATATACAGACACACACATTCACACACACTACACACCACACACACACACACACACACCTACCCGCAGGTTGACCAGACTTGTCAGACCACTGAAGGAAGACAGGTTGTTATTCTCCAAGTTCACACTGCACAACAAACATTCACACTGTCAGTTCATTCACCAGAATTCACAAAACAGAAACATATTCATGCACAGAGACAAATGTTTACACACTTGTGCAGTCTGCTGTATCTCTTGGCATATGTGCATTATAATTATGCGCATGCTTGTAAATAGTTATGATGTATGCAAATGAGATCATCTTCATGAAATGGTGGACTGAGTGAATGCATAAGAAAAGAAAAAAATACACACTGTGCAAAAACAAAGCACAAGGTACATGTACACGCACACGCACACACACACACACAAAACACACACACACACACACACAACACACACACACAGACACAGACACAGACACAGACACACACACACACACACACACACACACAGATGGCTTGATGAAAAAAAGCAAATCAATGCTTATTCAATGTACCATCTGGAGATAAAAATTTGATTTGATTTTGATTTGATTTGATTTAATTTGATTTCACACCCCCCCCCACACACCTACACACCCCCCCCCCCCCCCCCCCCCCCACCACACACAAAACCCCTCTAACACTCCACAGACAAGAGCCGAGCCAAGCCAGTCACTCACCTGCGCAGATTGATGAACTGGTCCCCGGCCCCCAGGTCCACAATGCGGATGTTGCAGGAGGGCAGGTCCAGTTCCCGCACGTCCTGGAAGGTGGCGTGACCCAGCTTCTCCGCCACAAAGTCCGGAGTCAGGCGTCCCCCGAACATGTCCTTGGCCATGTTGCCTTCCTGAGCCTCCTGCAGGCACAGGCACAGGCACCAACACACTGCAGCCACTGTTACTTGCTTACCCACTACACACGGGGACTGGGTATAAAAAAAGCACATAAGTGCTTATTCCATTATCCTTGATATAAAAGAATGAATGAATTTAAAAGTATTTATTATTCATTTCAGTTAATCACATAATCATCAGATAAAGAGAAACTCCCCCCCCGAAATAAGCTGTAACAACGATCAGAGGAAAATATTTCAAAAAGCCTGTTGTGCCTAGCAATGATCTGAAAACAAAGTACTTAATGCTGTATGTCTTGTTCAAATAAATGTTTCTGTACACTTACAAAAAAAGGGCACCAAAAAGGTAAAAAGAACTTGGTTGGATGAACACAACAAACTAGCACTGGTTTTGTATGTCTCTGTCTCTGGTCTGTCTGTCAGTTTCTCTCTCTCTCTCTCTCTCTCTCTCTCTCTCTCTCTCTCTCTCTCTCTCTCTCTCTCTCTCTCTCTCTCCGTCTCTCTCTCTCTCTGTGTCTCTCTCTCTCTCTGTCTCTCTCTCTGTCTCACACACACACACACACACACACACACACACACACACACACACACACACACACACACACACACACACACACACACACACACACACACACACAGGGTAGCTTACGAACTTACCATTAGGATGATTGAAGCAAAAAGTCTTACGGTGTTCCTAAGTGATGTATCACAGCTGCCATTTTCACACACTTTCAGATACCCTCAGCACTGGCACACAATGGCTTACTCTTCCGCTTTTCCGAAGAGTAGGTCATTGTGTGCCGGTGGGAACGATGACAAGATATAAAAACTGCATACATACAGGGGGGACTGGATGTAAAAAAGCATGAGAGTGCTTATTCTATTATCCTTGATATAATATAAGATAAATAAAATAAATGAACACACACACACACACACACAAACACACACCCACACACACACACACCCACAAAAACCTACCACAGCATTTCCATCCAGTGCCTTGAGTGTCTTGAGGTGGTAGATGAGGAAGAGGCGGTAGTTGTCAGCCTCTGTGGTGACTGGGTTCCCATACATGTCCAGGATCACCAGGTTGGGCAGTTGCTGCACAGGCCACCACACTACAGCACCACCGCTTAGGACACTTGTCAAGCAATGCACGTTTACTGCCACACATACTCCTACAAACATGTTGGGGGAAGGGGTATGGGGGGGGGGGGGGGGGGGGGGTTGAGGGGGCAGGGCAGTCTAGTGGTTAGAGTGTTGGGTTTGTGATCTGATGGAACAGGATCAAAGTTGACCAAAGTTGACCAAAGTTGAAAGACAATATCTAAACCAAACAAGTTCCTTCAGGGTCTCACAATGGTTACATTCCCTGTCTCAACAATAAACCACAAATCTGTGTCCTTTGCCTGACTTTCAGCAATTCTTTTGTTTGTTTTTTTTCTAAAAGCAAAACAATAAACAATCTGCACTGACAATTTTAAATCTCAGCCCTTCTCCAAAGTCTGATGAATGCAACTTACGTTACCTTAATGGTAGACAAAAACGGTCGCATACACAAAATCTCACCATTGGTGAACCTCAAATCTCTAGCCCAAGGAAAACAGGTAAACAAAGGTAAAGGTGTCCCATAACCTATGTGGTTGTAGGGGAGCAAGGCATTAGAGACCTAGCCAAGGAACGAAAAAAAACAAAAAAATTTCCCAACCCCAAAACACCAGCACAGCTGTCAGTTTCCCCCACTTTCAGGTCCTCTTAGCTGCTAACTTTTCTGTCTCATCCCAGCCCAGTTGGGGGCCAACTGGTGCTATTTATAGCAGGAACTGACCCCACTTGGGACTAGGTAAAAGGAAAGGGTAGGCTAAATTCAGCATTCTTGACTGAGTGATGTTGGATTTCTGCACCATGCCAGCCCTGCAAAACTCCCACCCCACACAGCACACAAATCCAACATCACTCAGCCAAGAGTGCTATATCTAGTACGCCCTTTCCTTTTACCTAGTCCCAAGAGGGGTCAGTTTCTGCTATAATTAGCACCGGCTGGCCCCCAACTGGGCTGAGATGGGGATGGAACAATTAGCACCTGAGAGGAGCTGAAAGTGGGGGAAACTTGACCGCTGTGCTGGTGTTTCAGGGTTGAAATTTGTTGTTGTTGTTGTTGTTGTTCCTTGGCCAGGTCTCTGACGCCTTGGCTCCCCTGCAACCACGTAGGATATGAGACACTTTTACCTTTCATTTACCTTTTTTCCTCGGGCCAGAGATTTGAGGTTCACCCAGTGGTGAGATTTTGTGTACGCGACTTGTTTTGTCTCTCATTAATTAAGGTAACTAACTATAAGCTTGCCATTTAAGACTCACCTTCAACAAGAAGATTTCGCGGATGTTGGTGATGAGGTTGTTGCCGATGTAGAGCTCCACCAGGGACTGGGCCTGGTGCAGGCCAGCCAGCGAGGTCAGGCGGTTGTTGTCCAGGGCCAGGTAGAGCAGGTGAGGCAGGTAGGTCAGTGCCCCCGTGTCCAGGGAGGTCAGCTGGTTGTGGGCCAGGCTGAGGCGGCGCAGGCGGGACAGCTTGCTCAGGCCGTCCAGCCGCGCGATGCAGTTGCCGTCCAGGGCCAGGTCCTCCAGCTTCAGGCAGCTGTCCAGACCCTGGGGGGTTAAAATTAAAAAAATTATTTTATTTTTTTTTATTCTAAAAAAAAATTTGGTTTTTTTTTTGAGATCAGATTTTCAGGATTTCCTGTCATCAACTACCAGGGCCAGGTCTTCCAGCTTCGGACAGTTGTCCAGACCCTGGGATTAAAAAATTAAAATTTTTATTTTATTTTATTTTATTTTTTTAATTTAAAATTTTTTTTTTTTTTTTTTTTGAGATCAGATTTTTTTCAGGATTTCCTGTCATCAACTACCAGGGCCAGGTCCTCCAGCTTAAGGCAGTTGTACAGACCCTGGGTTTTTAAACAAAATGTTAAATTTTTTTTTATTATTTTATTTTGTTTTATTATTAAAATTTTTTTTTTTTTAAGATCAGATTTTCAGGATTTCCTGTCATCAACTACCAGGGCCACGTCTTCCAGCTTCAGGCAGTTGTCCAGACCCTGAGTTTAAAAAGAAAATAATAATAATAATTTCATTTTTTTTTTTTTTAAAATTTTTTTTTAGATCAGATTTTTTCAGGATTTCCTGTCATCAACTACGATGTGATAGAATCACATATATGTAGCCTCGGAGTACTGAATAGGGAAATCTGTTGTCCAAACCCCGTTTTCTTTTTTTTTTTAATGTTTTATTTTCTTTTCTTTTTTCTTAAAATTTTTTTTGTTTTTAGATCAGATTTTTTCAGGATTTCCTGTCATCAACTACGAGTATAAATCACATATAGGCATATGTCAGACCTCGGGGTTTAACGAATAGGAATCTTTTTTTTCTCTTCTAATTGTGATTGAATGATTTTTTGAGCATGCATTAATTCTTCTCTACGGTCTTCGCTGTCCATTGTCCTGACTCTCTGGTTATTTTTTACAATCTGAGTTACAATGTGAGATAAGCATCTTTGTGCTTTCTTTTTTACATCATGTCATCCCCACATGTGTATGCATGTTTAGTAAACATTCATCTGATATTCCATCCCGCCATGCGGCCTGACTTACTGTACGAAAAGTGAACAGGATATTGAACATGTGTGCAAGATTGTCCTGTCGCAGCACACATGGGTCATCACGTTTAAATAGTCTACATTCCCAAGAACTTTGGGGGAGATGATCAACACAGAATGTTAACTCCAGAGAAAAATCCTCCATTGTAGCCCAAATCAAACTGACGCAAGCCTGGTCCAACTCTAGTGGAGCCCAATCAAACTGAGCAGCCTGGTCCAACAGTGTCAGTTCAACTAACCAAACTCTGATTCACTATAAAGTATCACAGAAAATGGCAAACAAAACAAAAACCTAAAATGGACAAATTGACTTAAGAAAGAGAAAGAAAAAAAAGACAAGTGTCCCAAACCTCAATCTTGGTCAGATCGTTGTTGCTGAAAGAGGCCCATCTCAAGTTCTCCAGTCGCTCCAAGTTGGACATCTTTGTCATGTGCTGACTTTCCAAGTTCACTGTTGTCACCTGCACACAGGTGAAGAATCTGTTTAACTCTTTGTTCGAGCATGGACCACATCTTTCAAACTCAGAAATTTTCTCTTTATTTTCTTTCTTCTTTTTTTTTTTTTAATGTGCAATCTCTTCTCATAAATTCATTACAAATCTAAGTTCTGCAAAGTTATCTTAAACACAAAAAAGCTTAAAGAATGTGTAATATACTGTTTCATGTCATATTGTAACTTTTTCCATTCACATATCCTGCACTACCTTTCCACTTGTGTCCAGACTTTAACACCAATTCTAAAGGCTTTTTCAGCCTTCATGGTCAGGGTCTTCTGAACATCTATGAGTTCGAAAGTTCTATCTTCCCTTTTATTTGATCTCCAAGTTTCCCTCTTTATTTGTAAAAGCCTACCAAATTTAACCAGTATCACCTGTATACAGTTTGTCTGAGCTACTTTTTTTTTTTTTTTACAAGCCTTTGTTAGTTTCTCTGGAATTTCTTCAACATATTTTTGTACCATAAAAAGATAACTTTCTGATAAACAATACATAATCAGTTGCAGAAGTAGACAGTCTTAAAACAAAGCAAATTTCAGCGACTAATTAACGGCAATTACATATTCACCTTTGTTTGAATAATTTCACCCAATATCCAACAAAAAAGACTTTCCCTCCTCTTTCTAAATCCCAATCTGATCAACTTCACATATTCTTGTAATAAAATGTCAACATAACTTTTCCTTCACATCAAATGAAATAAAAAAACTTTCCCTCGATTCCAAAAACAGGAAAATAAACGGGAAAAAAGCCATAAGTACCAACTGTTCCAAAAGCCTGTGATCTGAGAGACATCACCAAACTAAAACCAACTATATGCATTTGTATACCACATAAAGTCACGGCAGATTTCTCTGTGTGAAATTCGCCTGCTCTCCATGGGGAGAGTGTGTTACCACAAGAGCAGCGCCATCCATTATTTTTTCTTTTCTTTTCCTGTCTGCAACTGTAATTTTTTTCTGATCACAATGGCTTTTTTCCCCCCTACATAATAACTACAAAAATGAATACCTATCAGCAAACAAGGAAAAGACTCACTCCCAAACCTCCTACCTTGCTGTACCAGCTGGTGTCGGTCTCTGAGACCTTATCGGGCTTGAGGCGACTGTTCTGCACGATGATCTGCGCCCCACAGCCCAGACTGAGGGAGCGAGGCAGCATGCTGTCTGTGCGGGAGTTCATCAGCAGCGAAAGCTGGGAGATGCGGGAGCCGGCCGCCATGCGCAGCGCCATCTGTCCCTCCTGGTCCGTCACCAGCTCCCCATTCAGCCACTTCAGCGTCTTGATGCGACCCACGATGCGAAGCTTGAGAGCATCCGGCTGACAACAACAACAAAAAAGTGCAGACACGCTAGTATAAATTGCGAGCAAAAGAGGAGCGTGAATGTCTCGTTAGGTTTTTTTTATTTCCCTACTTTTACACATTGATCACGATGCGAAGTTTCAGAGCATCCGCTGACCAAAAAAAAAAAAAAAAGTGAGACACGCTAGTATAAATTGCGAGCAAAAGTGTAGTGTGAATGTCTTGTTATTTTTGTTTTTATTTCCCTACTTTTACACATTGATTCAAGTTCTATCAACGTCCTTGCTTGGATTTCTTAAAAAGAATTTTTTCCTGTCCCACTACCTAAGTTGTTTTTTTTTCATGAGATGATACATCCCTTATTTCCTGGTACTGGTGCTAAATGGATCACACTATTTTCTTTGGTGTTCCTTGGCTAGAGCTCTAAAATTCAGCAATGGTGATGAGATTTTTGCGTATATGTGGACCTTTGGTTTTCCCCATAAGCATTTTAGGTAAGAAAAACTCGCATCATCTAGTTCATAGATGGATGATCTCTAGCACACAACAACTGGTGTTGCCATAGTTTGGTGACTGATGTTATTTTATCCTATTTATACTTTTTTTTCTCATGCCTTATCTTTATAGGCATGAATGGCCTATTTAAAAAAAACAACAACAGGGTTTTAACAAGTGCACAAGTTGTTCTGCATGCATTTGCACACGGGACCTCATCTTATCGTTTCATCTGAAGAACTTTCTGGGGAGTGGAGCCAGTACTGATGTTAACTCCTGGGGCAAAATCCCCTTGAAAGAGCAGCTTGTGGAGGTTCAAACCAGGGCTTGATCCTGAGCCATCAAATTGTGAGCTGCTATGCTATCACTATGCTATCCAACTCCCCAGACAACACTATGAACACGATACTTCATATAACCTGATACAAATGACACTT
>CM060320.1:43679429-43749429 GCA_030674155.1 Stramonita haemastoma | reverse complement strand
CACCAAAAACAACAAAACAACAAACAAACAAAAATCACCAAAAAAAACCCAACAAAAAAAAAGAAGAATATTCCGACTAAATCCTTTAATCTCATTTTATCAGAATGAGTACAAGTTCAAGCTTCCCTGAAAAAGAAGGTCAGCAGTGAGGCTGTTTACCTTGGTGACATACTCAAAGTCGACGATGTACTCTGGCAGCACCAGCTCATGGTCAAAGATGTACCACTCACACTGACGACTATTGCACTCACAGGCATTGGAAGGGTCATCTGCAACAAACCAACAGCCATTCAGCTATTTCTTACATCCATGTTTTCACATTTCCATGTAATAATAATAATAATACATGGAACTTAATAGCGCTATATCTTGTAAAACAAATCAAAGCGCTTACATTCGACCTATACATCACACAAGCAATCAATAGCAATCTATGGTCCTAACAAATCCCAACGTACTCACACACCATACCATTTGAGCGAATCATTACACAAGCAAAACTGACAACAGAACAGCTGACAATACAACTCTCGGAAATGGTTAGCAATAAAACCATAATCACAAATTTACTTGTTTCAATCAAAGAAATAGCTTTCTCTCCCAGAAAAAGTAAACAATCAACATGTGGATTAAAAAAAAAAATTATCCAACCAAAACTAGAGCGTCTATTCTTCTCTGCACCATACTGACCTTCAAATCAATTACCGATATGTGCAAGCAAAGAAAAACCAAACTGAAACATGCAGCACTATGAAAGTACATCGTGATAAGTAATATGATATCCAAGCTATCAAACTGGCCAAAGAGCAGGTAAAATCTTACTGACAAGCTTATTTAAGACTGATCACTACAGCAGCTTCTCAATCACCTTGGAATACATAGCTGACCACTGTTTTGTTTCCCCTATATATACATCTGCATATTTATGGGGTTAAGGGTTAACAGGAAACTGGCTTGATGAAAATTAGCAAACTGAGTTTGATTTCAAAGAATGGGCAATAATGTGTTTGCTATTTAGTATGGGTAACACAGAACTCCATACACAATTAATGACTGTCTCTCCATCACTGTCCATGTCCTAATGTTTGAGAACAGAAAATCAAACAATCATACTCACTCATCTAATGTAGTATCATGACCTGGGATACAGAGTAACTGAAAATCCGTCATGAAGTACTGAAAACTTACTTTCCGGAAAACATTTTTTCCTGGGTTTGAAGACAGCGTCTATCTTGGGGTAGGAGCTTGCCGCTATTCTGCAAACATGAAAGTTTCAGTTTTAATGCCAGAGGAGGTTTCAACGTATACAGATTAATCCCATTTACTAAACTACATATAGAATATCATCAAAAGAAGTACATTCAGAAACAAACAACCAACCTGTGATAATTGTGGCATACCAACTTTTAAACAAAAAGTGAAATTGATGATAACTGTTTCAAGATACAAAATATCAATGCTTTCAACGCACATAAATCTACTGGCATGCTTTTTTTGCCAACACATTTCATGGCCAAACTGACTGATCTCAAGCCCATTTTCTTAGTGTCTATTCAGAATATAGCATCATAAATCCGTAAACATTATCAACAACAAAAACAGAAAATAAGAAGCTATCATCTCACTTCCTTTAGATTACGGGCCCAACCCCCCCCCTCAACCTTAAAGCAGAATAGGCTCCCTAATGAAAGGTAAACAGTTCATATGAAGTCTCTAAGATGAACCAGAGCTCAGCAAGAACATCCCCCCCCCCCCTAAAATGTATGTATCTCTCTTTTGGACTGTATTATACTGAGGGATTTCCTTTTCTCGTCATGGTTTTATGTTTTGCATCCTTCCATCAGGTGGAAAGAAATCCCGCAATTCAACAAGTGCTGAGGGAATTCACAAACAATTTTAACAAGACTCAAAGGGATACTTGCTATGAACAAAATAATTGTCTAAAATGACAAGCAATGGCCAAAGATAAACAAAGAAAAGGGCATCTATGAAAATACTACACTCCTGCCTCTCCTCCCCCTCCACTTACCTCCCTTACAACAACCTCACTGATCTATGTAGATTACAAATATGCAACTATGTCTTTTTCCTCTGATGTATTTTGTTTACTTTCAAGCGGATTTTTCCCCTGGAGTTAACAACAAAGCTGACTCCACTCCCCCGAAAGTTCTTCGGATGAAAACTAGAAACTGAGTCCGTGTGCGAGTCCATGCAGAACATCTTGTGGCACGTTAAAACCTGTTGAAATTTATTGGTAGAGAATGGCATTAGTGTGCCGGTGGGAAATGGATGAAAAAAATTGAAAAAACTGCATACACATAGGGACTGGCTGTAAAAAAAAAGCACATGGTGTTTATTCTATCATCCTCAAAATAAAAGAAAGAATCAAAAGAATCAAAGAATCTCTCTTTCTCTGTCCACAGCTACTTACGATCTTTTGTCTGCACACTGGCACTTTTACCCAGGTAGTCTTGGCAATGATCAGCTGACCTGTAAAAAAAAAACGATACAAATCATCATGTGGACAAAGTTGTGTGAGTGAGTGTGTGTGTGGTGTGCGTGTGTGTGTGATGTGTGGTGCATGCATGCATGTGTGTGTGGTGATGATGTGGTGTTGGTGTGTGATGTGTGTGTGTTTGTGGTGATGTACAGTTGTTTCATGTGATGTCTGTGTGTCTGTTAAAAGTGTTCTGTTAATGCAAGCATAGTATCAGCATAAATGTCACCTCCTTCTATGCATGACTTTCAGTTCATGATTTGAAGTTCGCAGTCAGATACTGTCTTTATATGATAAATGTTTCTATAAAAACTGTCAAGATTGTTGTTCATCACATTGTTTAACTAACTGTTCCAAAAACAACAGCAAGCCAAAGACACTATTTTACCAGCAATACAAGCACAGGGATCAAAAATCAGCAGACCCACTGACTTAGCTCCCAAAAAGTTAGAAGCAACAACAGGAAAACACAATAAATTATAAAATGTCAAGTCAAGTCAAAGTCAAAAAACACTTCAACCATCCCTGAAGGGCAATTACAAATAATCCACTCTCATCAAACCCAAAAAAAAAAGAGCTTTGGATAAGTGTACAAACTACTACAGTAAATACCGCAAAACATACTGATAAGTAACGTTCCTGTTTTCACCTCAGCCCGCCAGCCCAAGACTCACCAAACCTGAAGGGGCAGGAATCTGAGGCCTGTGCTCCTGTTGCTGTTTCTTGAGGTGGGCCATGCGGTGTCGATCAGCCAGGCTCAGGCTGTTACTCAGAGGCACTGCCGCATCCTGTCCTAGCATCTGCAGCACAGAGACAATGCTGGGAATGGTTCGTTCTGTTCACCTGCCTTGAAACTTGCCATGTACTTTAACCCTCTTGTATTTGGTGTCTCTGAACACAAACTGCCCCTAGATTTTGCATTCCATCACGAAATCAGGTCAGGCACACATGCTCGCTGGCCTTTTCCTCCTTCTAAGTACATACCAGCAGCTATAATTACTTCCCGACTTTCAGCAAGGTTTCTACCTCTACCTGATAGAGCATTAGCATGTGGTAACAATTAGTGATGGTCACAGCGTGATGGAAATCTACTGTGTGTAAACTCACTCATCACTCACTCAGTCCATGTCCCAAAGGACGTAGGGGGACATGAGAGAAGAGGGCAAACGGAGATCTTTTTCCATGCTTCACGATCCTGTGTGGCTAGTAGGAGGCATTGCAGAGGGGTTGGGCAGTCCAGTCTTTGATGTTGTCAATCCCGGCAAATCCAGTTCAGGATTCAAAGGGGCAATTATTAAATCCTGGCAAATCCCGGGCGGGACTAAGAGGGTTAAATTAACCAACTGAATCTGATAAGGTTCATAATTCTAGATGACGGAAGCTATTGCCATGTGGTCAAAACAGTCTGACTTCAATCATGTGGGTTGACAAAGTTATAGGTTGGAACCTCAGTGGAAATGGCATCTGGTGAATTAAGGGAGGGTATTTTTTGTTATGATCTTCCAGGTCAACTTCAAGTGCAGGCCTGCCAGAGCCTGGTAAGGATCAAAACCTCAGTTTTAGGGCTTTGCCTGGTGAAACATGTCTGATCTTTTCTTCCACCAGTTTGATCCTTTCTTCTTTCAGTACTGATAAGTCTTTTCAAATTGAATATTATTTAATGCACATGAATGTTAATAAAAATGTGGAAAAAAATAACCAAAAATGACAACTACTGGAATTCATTTCCTCTGCATGTGTGTGTGGTGCGTATGTGTATGTGTGTGTGTGAGTGTGTATTTTGTGTGGTGTGTGAGTGCGGTGCATGTTGTGTGTGTGTGTGTGTGTGTGTGCATGGTGTGTGTATGTGTGTGTGTGTGTGGCGGTGTGCTTGTGTGCATGCATGCCTGCTGCTGCCTGCGTGCGTGTGTGCGTGTGTGTGTGTGTGTGTGTGTGTGTGTACCTTGTGTGTTTCAGCATCCCTGAATCCCTCCTCGGGGACGCGGGCAGGCTCCATGCTGCCCCCTGCTATCTCAGGGTCCCAGATCCAGAACAGGTACTCCAGCAGCTTTTTGTAGGCTGTGTTCCTGACACAACCACGCCACCCATCAATGAATAGATCACATCAACTTAAACCCCCCCAACATCACATTCAACATCGCCAGTGAACTAACTACATATATTATTCATCCAACAACAACCCATATTGACTATTTATTTTATTTATTATTCATTTTATTTATTTATTCTTTTATATGAAGGATAATGGAATAAGCACTCATGTGCTTTAAAAAAAACGTTTTTCTGTTGTATGTTGTCTTGAGCTGTATATTTTCGATATGACTAAAATTCCAATTCTTGCATATTCTGCATGTAAAGTACAACTTTCGTGAGTGCTGACTGAGTAGTTCTTTGCTTGTTCATTTTCTTTTTCAAGATTTTTTTTGTTGGATAAAAACCAGCATATGTGACTAATAGCACTGTAAGGATTAGTATACAGCCACAAATCAATGCTAGTTCAGGATCCTACACAATGTCAAACACCACCCCACCCCCCCCCCCACACACATACATGTTACTATCTACTACTTCCCCATGGGATACTGAGGGCCTGTCAGTATAAATAGCATCCTGACCTTCTGAATATTCTGTTCGAGGAATTCCCTGTCTTTGTTTCTACCTTGTCCTTTTCTTCCTGTCGCCTCCTTTCATCTATTTTCTGCATCTTGGTCCATTCTCCTGCCGTTTTTTCCCCAGAAAGACTTAAAAAACAACAATTCTCTCCCATGCTGAAGTCAGATGCACGGGTCTGACCTGTCAGGCGCTTAAAAGCAGAGCGACACATGTTCACTCATATGACAGACAACAACAGTTGCTGTCTGAGCATTCAATGAAGAAGAAAAATATACCTGTCCCTGTGCCAGTATATAACATGCCTCCTTAGAATAAAAGAAACTCACTTTGTTCCAGGGTAGTACTCTCCCAGGGGCCCCTCTGTGACACGAGTCAGCTTCTTGTCGAAGCGGGCACGCAGAATGCGATTGTGGATGCGAATGATGCGGTGAATCTTGATGCCTATGACCCCGTAACCCTTATAGTCCGTAGCACAGAAGCGAGACATCACCAGGTCATGACAGGAGCTGAACCTAAAGAGACATAGGTTAAACAAATAATAATGACATCATTTTTTGAAAAGAGAAGACAACCATAAACAGATAATATCATGACCAACAAAATGATAGGGTAAATACACAGTTATACTAAGGAAATAAATGCCTAATTGTTCAGACCTTTAAAATTAGATCATTGCTATCCTACATCATCATTATCATCTTACAATCCTTGATCACTGGTACTCCAATCATGATCATCCTTAACCAAAAAATGTATTCTAATCAAATCATGATATCCTCAACATTATCATTCTAATCAAACATGATATGTAAATTACCTTTTCAATCATCATTGATCATGTCTCAATTACCACAAAACATGATCATGCTATTCAAATTATGATCATCCTTACCAAAACATGATCACTGCTATTCAATCATGATCATCCTTACCAAACATGATCACGCTATCAGTGATCACCTACCAAAAGCATGATCATAGCTATAATCAGATCATCCTTACCAAAAACATGATACTCTATTCAATTCATGATCATCCTTACCAAAAACATATGATTCAATGCTATTCCCAATTCCATTGATTCATCCCCTACAAAACCTCGTCATATCATCTACGTGTCTACACATCATGATCATCTTTTTATCATGTATAAAATCCTCCTACCAATACATGACCCTAGCTATCCCGATCATCTGAACTATTAATCGATATCTGTTTACCAGACTCAGTGGAGGCCCCCTCCTCAAAGCGCACGTTGCCCCCTGTTCCAGCTCCACCACCAGTCTGTTGGCCATGCAGTCTGCCGCACGCTGGATTCGAGCCTTCGCCTCCCCGCAATAATCCTCCATGCTGGGGCCAACAACAAACATCCCAAATCAGAGAGTCGCTGGCATAGAATGTGTTGATGATTCAAAAGTACTCAAATAATATTTCTAACAGATTCACAACGTTATGACTCATTATTATTCATTATTGCACAACATGTCAAGACATCTTCATTTTTTATCAGTTTTACTTCACTATAGATCATTATTTTTTAGTTTCAAAGATGAAAAGGACTCATTATTTTCTATAGGTCACAACATAAGATCATTATTTTGCTTTTAGTTTTCCACAAATGTAGAGACTCTTGAGACACACACAGACAGTTCAGCAAACGGCTGTGCACATGTTATCTGCCATTTATGTAATGTGTTCATGTATGATGCCAACACTGTCAAGTTCACAAACTCTTTCAGTAGTCCTGTGTGTACAGATTTTTACGTTCTCTATAGATCATCTATCCATTTAGTTAAAAGGAATGAAAAGGGATAAGCAGTTTCTTAGGCCAAACTCATCAGATTGGGGCCATGATTTGGCTGTTGCATATGTGACCATTTTTGCCCACCGTTAACCCTTTTGCTGCTATTGTATTTTGCTCAGGCACATGCTGTACAAAACTGAGAGAGCGTTGAATCATGACGAACAGCGATCGTCAACTGAGCATTGCTGGTGGCAGTTTCTATGAGAATGCTGTTCATCAACAGCACAGTAAAGAGGTTAAGGTAGCCACATTCTGACTTCAGGGATAAGATGCAAGTTAACTGTTACTGTCTGATGAAGAGGTTGGGATGCTGTCACAGGGATGCTTTGCAAAGCACGTTTTGCCACAGCACCGAAATACAAATTAAAAAAAAAAAGTTCAGAAACCAAACCAAACAAACCAATGAAAAAAAACCCACCTCAAGACTTAAAAACATCTCTCAAAAACACATCCTCTGTTTAATGCAGATACCTGATAGGTTAATTAATCTCCCATAAAACTTCTTAGTATTACAAACATGCCACCAATCCTTTCCAAGCCTTTTCGGCAGATTTAAGACATAAATATTTTCTTTTCTTCTTTCTTGACTGTGTTCATTTTCTGTGATACGTCCCACTGCTTTATATTCCTCCACATACAGCAAAATGCTTTAACCTCACATCTTTTCATATTAAAACTAGCAGTATACAAGTAAGCAATCCTAGTCAGGATTGTAAATGACTTCAAATGATGACGTAATGGGGAAAGCTGCATAAGTAAGTGTACTCACTCAAAAAAACAAAACAAAAAAAACCCCTCCCCAACCCCCCCTGACTATACTCACTCAAAAAAAACAAAAACAAAAACAAAACAAAAAAACAAAATACCCTGAAAAAAACAACCCAATTATACTCACTCAGCGCATGCACGTTCCCAGTACAGCTTTCTGTTCTTCAGAGATTCCAGCTTCTTGTTCATCGAGTGCAGCCCTGAGCTGTCCCCACTGCCTTTCTTCTGACAGACAGACAATGGGTCATTTTTTTTTTTTTCCCACTGAATTACTGCGTTCAGGAGAAAACCTTAAGTAGGTAAATAATATAAATTCTTGTTCTTCTTCTTATCTTATCATTATTTGTTTTTGTTCCTTGGCTTGATCTCCATGGTTCACCAAAAGTGAAATTTTGCTCATACGACCATTTTAATTTATTTTTTCCTTTGCCTATCATGAAGGTTGCTGCATTCATTCCTATCTCGCAGATGTATGCTAGAAATGTTCTGTTTCCATAACCTGCTGAACACTGACATCAATTATGGGATCTTTAACATGCAATTTGATCTTCTGTGTTATATTCATGAAGGGAATTAACACACTTGCAGATCTGCACTGTAAGTTGACCTGGGTGATTAAAAATCCCCACCCTTGATTTACCCGACGCTGCAGAGTTTCAAACCCACAACTTCATAGACCCATGAGACTGAAGTCAAACAGTCTTAACCACTCAGCCATAACGTCTGTCATAACAATCATATCTCTTCCCTTGTTAGAAAAGTGATAGAAGATAAGCCTGACCCTGTGAGAGCTTACAGCATTATGATATAACCCAACCAATCCTGCAATGCAATAGGCATGGAAGCATAAACCAAGTAAAAAAAAAAGTACTAACCCACAACATAGAAACTATGGTACTTTTTAAATCAAGACTGGAAAAAAGCATTATTATTTTTTTTTAAAAAGGCACTGATGATCCACCTTTGTTCTTCTGGACTAGATTATACAGCAACTCCTTAGCAGCAGATCTTACTGAAAAGAAATGACAGACATTTTGGAAGGCTGTTTTCCATATACAGTAAACCTTGATCTAAAAAAAATCCCCAAACAAAACAACTAAAGTCATATATTAAATCACTTCCCAAAGATACAGTTTGTTTTCATTATATATATATATATATATATATATATATATATATATATATATATATATATATATATATATATATATATATATATTCTGGGTGTACAAGACATACTTCATCACAGATATGTAGTTTTATCAGACTATCACATCCGAATCCACAATCAAGTTTTCCCGTTCCAGAATGTGGACGGATGCATGTGTGACTTACGATTTGTTCTCTGGCGTCTCTCTCACTTTCTGTGTCACTGTCATGGGCAGCAGCCTCCTCCACAAGGTCCTGTTTCCTTTCCTGAAGCTCCCTCTCGATCTGGAAATGGCACACACACACACACACACACACAGTGTACTAGGTGCTTAGGAACAACCAGTGAAGACCCCCCCCCCTTCCCCCTCTCTCTCTCTCTCTCTCTGTATCCCTTTCTCTTCAGTCTGTTAACCCTCTTAGTCCCAAACTGGGATTTGCTGGGATTGAATAATTACCACACCGAATATGTCCCGAACCGGGATTTGCCAGGATTTACACACAGTAGATTTCCATCATGCTGTGACCATCACTAATTGCTACCACATGCCAAAGCTCTATCAGGCTAGAAGGAGAAACCCTGTTGAGAGTCTGGAAGTAATTATAGCTGCTGGCATGTACTTAGAAGGAGGAAAAGGCAGCCAGCATGTGTGCCTGACCTGATTTCGTGATGGAATGCAAAATCTAGGGGCAGTTTGTGTTCAGAGAATCCGAATGCAAGAGGGTTAAGGTGGAATCTGCACCAACTCTTTGTCCACTGATTGCTTGTTTGTTTGTTTTTGTCTTTTATTCCTGGGCTAAAACTCTGAGGTTCACCAATGGTGAGATTTTGTGTATGGCACCTTTTGCTTTAACTTGATGCCTTTCCCCTCTGCCATATTGTTGTTTTCTTATGTTGTACAAGTATTGGATAAGATATGTTTAAACCAACTGTTTGCCCATAATCTAGGTAGCCGCATTCTGACTTTGGGATCAATTGTCTATGACTTCCTCATTTTCCACTTTTATCTTTCTGTCCATCTTTTGCTTGTTCTCTTTTGACTTCCTCATCTTCTCTTTTTTCTTCTTATGCCCTCTGACTTTGCAAATGCAAATCTTTGGGTTTTTTTTTGGTTGGCTTTTCTCTTGATCATCTGTACCATATAATACAGCTGATAAGCCACATTATATAACATCTTTTCTCATACATGACAGAAACTGGGTGGACTAGCTAGTTGGTTTTTTTTTTAACTGAGTCAGACAGAAATATCACCGAGTTTCATTCCTGTAAAAAAAGTAGATTACACTAAATTTAGATAATGCTATAACATACTGAACAATAACCTGCAAATCAAGCCCCTGTCTCTTTCTTATTCCTGACCTCTCCTTCCTAGACCTTGTATCAGTTCAATTTTCCCCATATTTTAAGTAATAATAAATAATAATAATACATGGAATTTTTCTAGCGCTATGTCTTGCAAAAACAAATCAAAGCGCTTGCATGCGACCGATACAACACACAATCAATCAACAACAATTACTAGTTTTAGAAAATAGCAAATTCGAATGCACACACACACGCACGGCGCGCGCACACACACACACACACACACACACACACACACACACCCCACACACACACACCAACACACACACACACACACACACACACACACACACACACACACACCACACACCAATAACGATGACAGAAACGCCGTCTGCACTAATCCCTACCTACCTCTTTGATGGCGAAGGTGAATGGTGCGCAGGCGTTGGTGTGGCAGGGCCATCAGCTGGGAGGCCTTGTGCTGCTCGATGCGCTGCAGGAGGTTGGCCATGTTGCGGTGCAGGGTCTTCACCCGCATGTTGTAGTACATCTTCTTCTTCAGCACCGTGCTCTGTGGGAAGCAGATTCATTCATAACCATGAAATGCAAGTCAGCGTTTGTCTGTTTCTTAGGGGGGAGGGGCATGACAGATTGTGAAGAATGTTTGTCTTTTTTTTTTTTGATACTGCATGCATTTCACTTTTTTCTTTTTTTAATCTACAGGGGTTCAGAAACTTTAGTTCTTTTTATCACATCTGTCTGTTTTTGTACTTTTTTTTTTTTTTTTTTTTTTTTTTTACAGCTCTCATGATGTAGAAAAACATCCAAACTATCTCTCTTTTTTTTTTTTTTTTTTTTTTGGAGGTGGGTGAGGGCTTTCTTTTTCATGGCTATTCCCTATCTTCCATTCTTTGACTGACTCACTGACTGAAAGAATCACAAGACTTCAATCTAAAAACACAGACAACAGTCTAAAAACAATGAAACTACCATATCACCTTGCACTGTTCTTCCCCAGCTGACACAACCAGCATTAAATTGTTTGACACTCAACTTCCATCACACACACACACACACACACACACACAACACACACACACACACACACACACACACCACACACACACATGAAATCAGCAAAACTTTCATGCCTGGCGAGTTCCCAAGACCACAACAGCAATGAAAAAAATAATTTTAAAAAGACTGAGGCTTGTACAGTAGCAAACATGACATTTTTGTGAGTGTGTGTAGCTTTATTTCGTTCCTCGAAAAGAGCTTCAAGGTTCATCAATAGTGAAATTTTACATATACGACTGCTTGTCCACCATAAAGGAAACATGATATGTAATAGCTTTTCAGGATCTTCAAAGTTGAAATATGGCTTCCTTAAAGCTGGAAAAAAACCAGTCACATATGCAAAATCTCACCAATAAACCTTGGCCCTCTAGAGGAGCTCTAGTTCTAGCTCTGAAGAACTAAAAAAAAAAAAGGAAAAAAATCAAGTTCAGGGTACCCAAACTTGTCTAACCGACGCTATACAGTCAGAAACCTCACATGAGCCAGCTCGCTGAGGTGTTTGGCAGTGACGTCGTAGGTGTCCAGGCGTCGCAGGGAGGGCAGGTGGAAGAGGATGTGGGTGGAGTAGTTGCACTGCAGGCTGACGGGGCAGGGGGTGTACAGCGGGTCCTTCATGCTGATGCTCTGCAGCTTGGGCAGCCGCACCAGGTTGGTCAGGTCCTGGTGGGCAACCAACACCAGTGGAATTAGCACAGTGCACAAAGCCAACATCGCTCAGTAAGGCCAACACTAGTGAGGCCGTTTGGAATTCACAGTGCACAAAGCCAACATCACTCAGTAAGGCCAACACTAGTGAGGCCGTTTGGAATTCACAGCGCACAGATCCAACATCGCTCAGTAAGGCCAACACTAGTGAGGCTGTTTGGAATTCACAGCGCACAGATCCAACATCGCTCAGTAAGGCCAACACTAGTGAGGCCGTTTGGAATTCACAGCGCACAGATCCAACATCGCTCAGTAAGGCCAACACTAGTGAGGCCGTTTGGAATTCACAGCGCACAGATCCAACATCGCTCAGTAAGGCCAACACTAGTGAGGCTGTTTGGAATTCACAGTGCACAGATCCAACATCGTTCAGTAAGGCCAACACTAGTGAGGCCGTTTGGAATTCACAGTGCACAAAGCCCACATGACTCAGTAAGGCCTAGTTAGTCAAGAGTGCTAAATTTTTAGCACGCTCCTTCCTTTTACCTAGTCCGAGTGTGGTCAGCTCCTGCTATAAACAGCATCAGCTGGGCTGGGATGGGATGGGATAATTAGCAAGCTGAGAGGAGCTGAAAGTGGGGGGAACTGACAGCTGTGCGGAATGGGATAGCCTCGTGGTCAGAACATTGCAGCTCGCAATTTGACGACCCGGGTTTGATTCCCGTTCGTGGGAATTTTTTTTCCCTTGAAGTTAACATCAGTGCTGACTCCACACTCCCCACAAGTCCTTCGGATGAGATTATAAACCAAGGCCCTGTGTGTGCGAACGCACGCAGAACATCTTGCGCACATGTTAAATCCTGTTCCGCTTTTCGTAAGAGTAGACCATTGTGTGCCGGTGAGAACAGATGACAAGATTACAAAACAGCATACATACGGGGACTGGATGCAAAAAAGCACATCCTGATATAAAAGAATAAATAAATATATAAATAAATGAATAAATAAATAAACAAGAGTTGTAATGTTGGTACAGCCGCACAAGTTACCAGTTTGTACAGGAGCAGTGATATTATGAGCTTAGGATAAAATCTGAAATCAGTTATCAAAACCATGAAATACTTTAAAATCCATATCACATGGACAAAAACAGAATGGTTATGCTTGTACAGCAGTATGTGTACAGGTTTGAACAGCAGTAGAGTGATATTCTGATCTTATGATAAGATCTGAACCATTAAAACTATGAAATACTTTAAAATTAATATCACACAGACAAAAAAATATGACTGCAATATTTCAACTGTTCCTTTTTCAATTAAACCAAATACAACATCAAAATAAACTGAACAAAGCAAAGAGAATTTTTTTTTAAATGATGCTGATATCATTTTCTTTCATCTTCACTGCCAAGTAAATGAGAACTTTAAAAAAACAACAACACCAATATGTCAGTTAGCATAAGTAATTTAGTTAAGTGTTTTTCTTCATCTAAAAGATGGCCAAGAAAAATCAGAAACAAAAACTTTTCACCATTGAAGAGAAATGAAAACAGTGTAATTTGTGAAAAGGTCTGTGACAAACATAAACACAGAATAAGAAAATGAACAATGATGCCACTGATGACAAAGCCTTCTTTTGTATGTAAAACAAAACATAAATCTGGAGTTTTCACAGCCCATAGTTTATCTGTATGTCACCATTCAGTATTTTTATTTGTATGAAGTTTCCTGAACAAAAGAAGGGGAAAAAACTGTGCATATCCATATGTGTGTCATAGAAAAGCATTTTCAATTTTTTATGTAAACAAGTAGAAAAAGCTTTTTTTTCTCCTTATTTTTTTTTTACTCATTGAAACGGTGTTTGTGCATTTCCATTTTTTCTATTTTTTACTGAAAGAAATAATTCCATGATGATACAAAATTTCTCTTTATTTGATTATAGCATGCATACTCTGTTGGATTGAATAAAGCCATTAAACAAAAACAAACAAACAAAAAACAAAACAAAACCCCTGTACATGAACATGGCTTTACCCGTAAGGAGGAGATGGGATTTCCTGACAGGTTAAGGTCCTCTATGTAGATGTTGCAGTCCAAGGCATGACCTAAACAAAAATGATGCATGCATATAAACTGTCAGTGAAACAGGAAAACCCCCCAGCAATTTAACAGCTATTTCAGTGTCAACACACGCATGCATGCACACACACACACACACACACACACACACACACACACACACACACACACACACACACACATCTGGGAACAGATGACAAGATTTACAGAAATGCATACACAAGGGGACTGGATGTAAAAAAGCACATGAGTGCTTATTCCATTATCCTCGATATAAAAGAATAAATAAAATAAATAAAATAAAATAAAATAAACACACACCACACACACACACACACTTCTCTTTGTATATGAATACATCAAGTCAAAATGATCTTTATTGAAGGTAAAAGATTAATTTTACACAACTTTTTCATCTTGCCTTTACAAAAAAAAATCAAGAAAATTAAATGATAAAAGCATTCAAAAGACAAATATCTATTACAAAATACATGAGTGAGTGAGTGAGTGAGTGAGTGAGTGAGTGAGTGAGTGAGTGAGTGAGTGAGTGAGTGAGTGTGTGAGTGTGTGAGTGTGTGTGTGTGTGTGTGTGTGTGTTGTGGTGTGTGTGTGTGTGTGTGTGTGTGTGTGTGTGTGTACATGTAGGTGTTCATTGCTTACAGCTCAAAGTTCACCCATGATGAGATTTTGCATATGTGACTATTTTTTCCCACCATATAGGCAACTGTATTCAACTTTGGGGATAAGTGCATAAATAATTCTACATGACACAAAAAGCATGCATCCAAAATGCAAAGCAATTTTTCTCTTTTTCTTATGAATGAAAGTTTCTTTTCTTGTTGCTAGTTCAGAGTATATACTCTCTGAACTACAAAAACAAAATGTTCAATACATACACCATATTACCAACCTTCAAAAATGGTGTAAATTGGCTGAGATTGCCCCCAAAATTTGCAATTTTTTAAAAACCCAGTTGAAATGGAAAAGAACAAACACATAGTAAACACAGAAAACAGCATACACAAAGACACTCACCAATTTTCTCAATTTTATTTTCGGCCATATTCAGCTCTCTGAGTTTCACCAGATTGGTCAGATTCTGCACAGCAAAATAAGCCACTGAGTGGACAAGCTATGGTAGAAGAAAATCAGTATCACAGTTCATACACATAGGCAGTATCATATAATCCACAGACGTGTGGAATACAAGTGACTTCAAATCGCATAACTGTAAGTTATGAGAGTGTTTAGAATCTGTATGTCTCTTCTGTTAGCCCTATGAACAGTTTCTATTTCATGTAAAGTTAGCTGATAAACAGAACAAAGAATAAGTAATCTGCATCAAAATTCAAGTCCAACTGAAGCTGATATATAGCAACGTCTAGAGAAAGGAGAGCAGGAAAGTGATGGCTCATCACTGATATGCTTATTTGCTTTACAAACTTCTTTTTTCATGTACACAATCACAATTAAAATACTCTGAAAATGATACTACATGCCGATTGATCTCAGTATGTGTGTTCTATCCCATTATCACAGCTTAAGCTTGATCAGTGTGTGTGTGTGTGTGTGAGTGTGTGTGTGTGTGTGTGTGTGTGTGTGTGTGTGTGTGTGTGTGTGTGTGTGTGTGTGTTGTGTGTGTGTGAGCATATGTGTGCATGTGTGTGGGTGCATGTGTGTTTGTGTATGTGTGTGCGTGTGTACATGTGTGCACACCTACACTCTCCCACCCACCTACCTGATTATACACACACACACACACACACACACACACACACACACACTCAAACAAGCACACCTACACCCACCCAACCACCCACCTGATTATCCACACACACTCCCCCCCCCCCCCCCCCCAACACACACACACACACACGGAATGAGCCAAAGAGGCCCTACCTCAATGTTCCTGATGAGGTTCCCATTGAGCCACAGCACCTCCAGGTCAGTCAGCATGTGCAGGTTGTCTATGTGAGTGATCTGGTTGCCGTACAGGTACAGCTTCTCCAGCCTCAGACACTTGTCCAGCCCCTCAATTTTCTGAAAGGCAGCAGGAGAAAAAATACAACAATGAAGCTTGCTCTCATCTCATCTCAAAATTAACAACCTGATCCCCACCTGCCTAAAATGGCTCCTAGCAGAAAAGTGGGTCAGGTGCAAAGCGACTCATTTCATGGTGGAGCATCACATACCTTATGGCCATCTGTCTTATTTTCTCTTACATTTGCTTAGACTGTCATGTTCATAGTCCCATGTTTTATAGAGGATGGATTTGGAAAAGGAATCATCAGCAATTGGTTGGGTTTCCTTTTTCACAAAAAGTGGATAGAGTTGTGAACAGAGTTAGCCAGGTGGGTGATCTTGTGGTGGCAGAAACAATATGGCTGATTTTATTTTGTTGTTGTTGTAGGGTGGTACCCAACTTAAAACATTGAGGGATCACCTAGAAAATGCACTCCTGACACTTTGTGACAGCAAACCTTCAAAAATGGATAAGAAGTTTGTGTGTGTGACTCCTTCCAAGGACATCTCCATATAGGCAGCCATACCCTGACTTAGGATATATTTTTTTTTATCTAAAGGAGCGAGCAAGTTGTTATAACTTATACTAAGAGCTTGTTATGGGTGATGACAATCAAAACATAACATTGTACAAGATAACAACACTTTAATGAAGGCCTCAGCATTAAACGTACATCAATATTGGACAAAGCCTGGCCAAAAGTATTACAATTGAATAAGTGATTTTCTGTTAACTTTCATCTATTACTTTAACAGAAATGGTTACTGGTAATTTAAATTGTGCAGACTCAATAAAATTTTGATTTAATGTACCAACTACTTCATGTTGCAAAATAATACAATTATAAATCATTCAGAATATGTTATCATCAGTTGCCATTTTTAAGGTTTTAAGATTGCCAAAGAAAACAAAACAATCCCCCCCCCCACCCCCACCCCCCAGCGATGGTATCGTCTTCAACCATGCTCTACAGTTAGGTATGGTCTGCACTGTTGTACATACAGACTGATGTACTTATTAGTGCATGCACACGCACGCACATGCACAGACACATACAAACACACACACTCATACACACACACACACATACATACGTGCACACACATGCATGCACGTACGCACCCCCCCCCCCCCCCCACACACACACACACACACACACAAACACACACAGAGACCCACCCATACACACACACAGAACCAGACCTGAACCAAACGGAGAGAAAAACAGACAACAAGACACAAGACAGCCCATCCCTCCCTCCCTCCACACTGACCTGGATCTGACACTCAGCCACCCACAGCTCCTTCAGTTTGGTCAGCGTGGACAGGCCGGTGAGAGCCGGGATGCTCTGGCCGATGATGGTCATGGTGTGGATGTTGGGGAAATGGTGCAGGCCCACCAGACGAGGGAAGCCAGAGAAAAACATCTCCAGCACCTCCAGCTCCGGCCCCTCCACTGCCAGCTTGGCGTAGGTGATGCCATTGTTCAGGCACTGGAACAGGTCAGGATAAACCCGTAGCGTTTTTGTTATGAGCATAGTGAAATATATATGCGATAACTGAAATGTTTAACTTTAAGTTCTGTAAACATGAGGAATGTTAAATACCTATATCCTCCTATGCAATCCTTTGTTTTGCTCTCATCTCTTTCTTTCTCTCTCTCAACACACACACAACAACACACACCTCACACACACACACCACACACACCCACACACACACACCATAACACACACACACACACATAACACACACCCACACAACACACACACACACACACACCACACACACACACACACACACAACAAACGTACCATCTGGAAAAAAATTTGACTTTGACTTTGACTTTGACTTTGACTTTCATACACACACACACACCACACACACACACACACACACACACACACACACACACACAACACACACACACACACACACACACTCCTACTCCCACTCCTTCCATGACTTGCTGCTCAAGCACTTCACTTCTGTCTACTCACAACTTCTTTCATCAGTTCCTCATCGTTACTCTTTGAAGATAACTTGGGTCTCTCAAAGACTTCAGGCACAGGCGGCGGTGGCGCTGCTGCCGCTGGTTGTGCTTGCTCCCTGGCTGTGGAAGGGCTGGACTGGGACTGGGCCTGAGACTGAGAGCTGCTACTGCTGTGGTTGCTGCTGCTGGCGTTGGTGCTGGTGTTGCTCGACATGCTGCTGACTGGTGGTTTTGGCTGACTAAAGGACAGAGCTTGCTGCAGGCATTGTTTCTGCACCTGGCCAAAAAGAGGTGATGGCTGTTTCTTGGACAGAGGTACCCTCTTTGTGCTCTGTTACATGCTGCGTGGGTCAGGAGTTTCACTTTTCTTTCATTCTGGGGAAAAAAGGAGAAAGTAAACTGAAAGATACTGTTGACCATAAAAGTTTTCATCATTAGGACTTGTGTCAAGTTAAGAGAATTTATAAAGCAGATTAATTACAGTTTCAAATGATATTTGGTAACGACTCATGTTTCTAGCTTATTATACACAAGTACTACATTCATATTTCTGGTAAAAAGCTCTTGTTTTTAGTATTAACTAAAATAGATTTCCTTGCACATAAATGTTCCAGAAGGGAAAATGTTCAATCATCAGACAAAGACAGAACAACACAATGCCATTGAGGTTCTGGACAGTATATGAGTGGGGTCTGCACAATTGCATACATCATTACATGTGTAGCTTTAACAATAATTCTTTTCAGCATCAAAGTCACAAAAAATTAAATAATCTGATGCACTATTTCTTAACTTATACTCCTGCTTTGAAAAGTTTCATTATTCTAATAAACTTGCTTTTTCATTATCATTACTGTTCTAAACTCATGCAACACAAAGTATATCAGGGTTTTTATGATATAAAGTGATAAAACTGAACTTAGTCATATATATTAGTTATTTCTGAACAAACAATGCAAATACAACAGATACACCTGCATATTTCCCTTCTCTTAGAGGACTATGTTTTTTCCAAAACTTCTGAAAGTTTCTAGGCTTAGTGTTCTGCTACTGTATTTGTATACTTTTTCATATCTCCTGTAACCTATACTATAGACATGTATGCACTGAAGGTTTGAATTTCTAAAGTCACTCAGAATATTGTAAATTCAAATAGTCACAATGTTTATTCAGTGTCCGTCTTACTTTTGTACTCTTTCATTCATAATACATAAGCCTACATGTATGCTCTTTGGCTTGGAATGGAAACCACACAAGCCTGTGTTACAGTGTAATTGAGATTGGTTTAATGTAATCATTTGCTCTTGGGAAAGAAAGGTGTGTGTTTGATATTTCGTTTGTGTTTTCAACTTTTCATCCTGTTGTTGTAAAATCCTAAACGACTGTAAATATCAAATGTACTTGTCATTTTAAACCTTTTCACTTTATGTATCAATCACTTGAAAGTTTGTGATTGAATATTATGTCTATGTCTAAAATAATTTAGCAACTTGATTTACTACAAATACTAGTTCAATATTTGCGTCTGTCTTTATCAAATTTTTGTTTATGCTGTTCGTTTTCACTTATGAAATTATGAAACGGAATAAAAACCATATCCCCTTAATGCGTTAACAACAATATTAACTATTGTACGAATGACATATACTCAATTTAAACAAAGAAATACTAGAAATACATGATATGGTATCAAATTCAACATGATACAATCGTGAAATGATGCTTCGGCGAAGCGTTAGCCTACGTGTTTTTTCTTCATTCCTTTCGACGCATCAACACACACTGAAGATGAACAAAGTACGTACTGTTTAGACAGATGTGCTTTCTACACAAAAATACGAGAAAGCGTGTCGATATTGTTAGTTTACAAGTAGGCCTAAGCACGTTTTAAGCCATTGTATGTAAAATAGTCTACCTGCTTGCAGAACAGGATGTGTACAACCCGCCATTTTAACACTATGAAACAAAGCTTCGTATTGGTCAACTACATTCACGTGACCTCTACAGAATCCCCTGGCAACAGGAAAAAAATATCAAAATGGGGGAAAAAGAAAAGGAATGACAAATCCGATTGGTATGATGCAACCGTCGAATAAGTGCACTTACATGTTGTTCAGTTGTAGCAGGGGTCTTGTTTGATAGTCTATGCCTTACGGCTTTCAAGTGGCATCATGTACTTTACCAGTTCTTTTAACTGGTGATTGCACTGATGTGACTTGAGTTAGTGGACTGCGTAAAGATAAAATCAAATCAAATCAAATTCTTTTATTACGATGATAATGAATAAGCACTCATGAGGGGAGAGAGAGAGAGAGAGAGAGAGAGAGAGAGAGAGAGAGAGAGAGAGAGAGAGAGAGAGAGAGAGAGAGATCAAATCAATTCAAATCAAATCAAATCGAATTATTTTATTTCGAGGATAATGATGAATCAGTACTCGTGTGCTTTCAAAAAAAATCTTTTTTTAAATTTTTTTTTTACATCCAGTCCCTGCCCTTTAAATTTCTTTTTCTTTGCTTTATGCCCTGCACTTAGGAACCCTGGGACAGACCAGGATATTTATCCCCATAATGAGTAAACTTTTTTTTTCTAATTCACCATTTTCTCATCCCATATTCAAAAGCGAGGAAGTGAGACTACATGTAATTATTGAATGTTAGAAATGACAACAACAACAACAAAAAACCCCAACCAAAACAAAACAACAACAAAAACAAACAAAAAACAACAAAGGAACTTATCAATATAGTACGGAAAATGTAATAAAATTGATTTTTTTTAAATTGCATTCAATTCTGACAGTTTGAATGCATTTTGAATGGAGGCTGTCAAAAGTGATTACTTGCATTTTTGTGACTGCCACAAGCAAGGTCATATCCCCCCCCCTCAACGCCCCCCCCCCCCCCCCCCCCTGATTTTTCCTCTTTTTTTTCATGTACATCGAAAATTTCATCTTATTTTTGGTGAGCAAAATCCATACCTCAACACACACACACACACCACACACACACACACACACACACACACACACACACACACACACAGCACGCATCATTGTCTCATTGAAGTACCTCGGAACTCTAGCTCAGAAATGGGTGAAAAATGCACAGCAGATCATAGAGGTAACTGAAAATCGAACACACTATAGAGAGAAACAGGAAAGTGAGTTGCAATGTTGGGTAGCCAAGTTTCCCCTAGCAGTGACAGTGTAAGGGAGACAATTCGTTCAAGCATAAACCTTGCGCGTTTATTCTCCCTTGCTTGGTCTTGATAGCAATGTGTTGCACTGAAGATCATAAAGGGAACTAAAATTTGAATTTGATATTAAATTGGGGGGGGGGGGGGGGGGGGGGGGAGGTGAGGAGGAGAAGTGTCAAGATTCAAGATTTAATTAGCCTGTGAAACTCTGTCGGAGCATGGAGTTTCATGAAACTATAGCAACTGTAATGTACTGAATTCACATCAACAAAAACTTTGTCAAAGTTGTTTGTAACAGAAATAATAATTATGTAGTCAGTTAAGGGAGGGATAGCTCAGTGGTCAGAGTGCTTGCTTTCTCCCCCAGCCAATATTCAGCAGTTGATTGAACCCAGTTGCCAATTGGATGGGGTGACTGTTTGCTTATTCCATTTATCCCTCAATATATTAAATAGAATATAATAAATAAAAACATGTGAATGTTTTTGTTGATGCGAATTCAACACCTTACAGTTGAAATAGTTTCATGAAATCCTCCATGATTCTATAGGGTTTCACAGACTAAAGAAATCTTGAATCTGGATAGGCCTACTCCTCCCCTCCCTCCCCAAATATTCAAAGTCAAAGTTTCAGCCACCCACATAATCTTCAATGCTTTGACATTGTACCTGTTACAAGGGAAAATAACACGCGCGGGAGGTTTATGCTTGGACGAATCGTCTCCCTTACACTGTCAATATCACTACTACGGGAAAAAACAAACTTGGTTATCCAAAACACACGGTACTGCAACTCAGCAGGAACTGCTTACTTATTACAATGTTAAAAATACAACTGTTTTTCTTCTGCCAATAATGACTCAGTAGGAAGTTGTCATAGCTATATTAAATGACTCCATCTGATCTATCATTATGTTTTTTTGTGGTCTTAAGTTTTTTTTGTTTGTTTTGGGGGGTTTTTTTTTGGTCTTGTGTTTGCCTTTTTTTTTTCGCTCCTCAGCAAGAGCTCCGAGATTTATAAGAAAGGGGATGGTGAACTGAAACAAGATGTTGGTTGATGTTTCCCCCCTTGCTTGTGCTAATAATGACTTGTGAGGTCGAGGAGATTTTTCTCCGGGAGTTAACATCAGTGCTGACTCTACTCTCCCCCAAAGTCCTTCGGATGAGACTTAATAACCGAGTCCCGTGTGTGAACGCACGCAGAAACATCTTGCGCACACGTTAAAATCCTGTTCCGCTTTTCGTAAGAGTAGGCCATCGTGTGCCGGTGGGAACAGATGACATTTACAAAACTGCATACACACGGGGACTGGATGTAAAAAAAAAAGCATATGGTTGCTTATTCCATTATCCTCGATATAAAAGAATAAAAAATAAAATAAAAATAATTTTTTAAAAAGTGCTCTTGTAATCATTTTGATTTATTGAATGAAAATGTTTCTTCTTCTTCCTCGAGCACTCAGACAAAATTTTAATTATCTGTCATAAGAGGAAAAATACGTCGCGTTGCTGTTTAAGCGCCTAACAAGTCAGACCCAGCGCAACTGACCTCAGCAATGGGTGAGAATTATCATATTTAAAGTCTTGCAAATAGACAAGAAGGAGGCGCCAGGAAGAACAGGAACAAGACAGAAACAAAGCGAGGGAAAGAAAAGAGGAAATTCCTAGTTCAGAATGTCCAGAAGGTGAGGATGCTGTTTGTACTGACAGGCCCCCAGCCATCCCCAAGGGGGAAAAAGTTGTTTGAACCAAAGGAGACGGTTCTGGTTTCTACAAGCCCTCTGGCGACTGAAGAGGTCGATGCCTGAGGAGCATATTCTGCTGCATCCTGGGCAGATGAAGGAAGGAAGGAAGAAGAACTGGAACTGGTGTGTGAGTTTGTCCTTTGGTCTTCTCTTTCCTCCTCTTACAATTTCTATCTTGCTGTGTACACTTCTCTCCAAGTCAACTTTCCTGCTGGCTCTTTGGATGACAAGCACCATTTTTTTCTGATCTGATGCTTTCCCTTGGTGAGCCACATTCCGATTTCGGGGATGATGTCTAAACACGACACCAGTGTGCATGCGGTTTCAAAATATTTTCATCCGTTCCCACCGGCACGCAATGGCCTACTTTGATCTTCCCAAAGGCGGAACTGGGTTTTAACGTGTGCGCAAGAATGGTTTTACAGTCTCATCCGAAGGGATTTCGAGGGAGTGAAGTCGGGCACTGATGTTAACTCCTCCTTGAACGGGTGTGTTGATGGTCGCTGAAGTCTGGAGTGGATCTCGGGTCGTCAGATCGCCAGCGCAATGCCCTAACCACCAAGGGTACCCCGTCCCAGCTGGATGGAAGAACAACTGTGGTCATCTGTACAAACGCACGTAAACAACACACAACAAAATCCGCTGGAAACTCCCCAACTCTGTTAGACGAAAAAGAAAAAGAAAAAAAGAATAACACGCATAAACAAAAATGAAAGTGGGTCGTCCTGCGTGACGGTTACCTAGAGAAAGCAGCCTGAATTACCACAACACACCCACACACACACACACACACACACACACACACACACACATGCACACACGCAGCACGCACCACACACACCACAATCTACCGTGGTTACAAATATTATGCCATACTGTCAAATCAGACCAGTTTCCTTTGTAAGCTACTTACTGTATTTTTGTGAAGTAGCCTAGGGTGAGCCCTTTGTATACCAATGAACTGTGAAGAAGATGGCTTCAGGGCAACTGCTTTTAAAATGCTCCTCTGACCAGATTGCAAATAAAGATAGGCCTACCACTGACTCTGTGGTGTGTGTGTGTGTGTGTTTGTGTGTGTGTTGTGTGTGTGTGTGGTGTGTGTGGGTTTGCGCCAGCCGACCAGCCCGGCATCTACAGATGCTATTAACTAACGTAAAGGACAGTTGCCTGCAGCGCCGAGCAGAGTAGTGGAATGCATGCTCTCAGTCTCTAGGCACTATCGAACGAAGCCTTTATTGACATCTGGGATTTTTGTCTGGCTTTGGTCGGGTCTGAGTGTTGACAGTGGGTGCCCCGTGGGATCCTTTGGACCACTGGCATAATTACGCTGTGTCGAGTGTTTTCCCCTTTAGGGATGCACAATATTTGTGAAGGTTGCTCAATTTTGCTTGACTAAGACTGCAGGTATGTGTTGACAATTCCTGGGTCTGGTTGACGCCAGGGTGTATTGTGGAACAGTCCAGATTTCAAGATTCAAGATTTATTTCAAGGAAAACAGAAACAAACCCTGGGGGTACATGAAATTTAACAATAACACAATTTACAGATGTGGGCGTGTGAAAATTCAACTTGTCATTTATTATATGCAGTTTTAATCTTGAACGAATGGTAGAATCATCTTTTCTTCTTACAACACAGTATCATAGCATCGTCTTTATTTAAAATTTATATAATGCATTGAAAAAGTGAAAAAAAAATCTTAGTTTCGGTAACCCATATTGCAAGGCTCTCTGACAGTCTCAACTCTACTTTCTTCTTCACGTAGGCCCACACTAGTTTAGTTTTTGATGCTCCAAATATATTTGTGTACAATATGTTTTTCTTTTCTGAATGAGCGAGGCATCGCGACCTCAGCTTCTCCAGGGGCCAGCATATTGAGGGCGGCACCCATCTCCTCTCCCTCGCTGCTTTATCTTCCCTGACCCTAAAGAGGGAAGGTACCCATTTACAGCTGGGTGAATGGGGGACTGTACTGAAGCCAAGGCGCGCAAACGGTCATCTATTTGGTAACCACGCTCGATGCTGCTTAATAACCTTAGCATAGGGAAAGCGAGCGCTCTGACTACTGAGCTATGCCGTGCCTGTCGTTTCCTCTAGAGACAGGCAAACACTGACAGACAACTAGGAAACTACAGGAAACTCCGGGAAATTTGGCTGTAGGAACGGTCTTGGTGTGATGTCGCACCACGCCAGACAACCCCCCCCCCCAAAAATTCTAGAAGATTCGGGTACAGGAAAGGGAACACCTTCCATAAATTTCGTTGAAAAAAAAGAAGAGTGCAGGGTGGATGAGGGGTGGGGCAGTAGGACCCTCCGCCGACCCCATCCTCCATAAAATATAACACTATGTCCCCAACCGTTATAACGTTATAAAACACACACACACACACACACACACACACACACACACACACACACACACACACACACAACACAACACACACAACACACACACACACACACAGCACACACACACACACACACACACACACACACACACACACACACACACACACACACACACCACACACACACACACACACCTTGTCATCATTAATCTTGCGAGTCTCGGTGCTCAGGCCAGAATTTCCTGGAGGGGTCAAGCCAAGCCAAGCCTGTATACTTCTTCTAGACATATAGGCCTAGCACGACGACTCTTCAGACCTGCGGTCAATCGTCTGCTATCAAGCCCTGAAGAGCCCTCCCTGTACTGGCTCCATCTACACTGGAGCCATACCACCCCGAGAGTGGCGTGGTCTTTGAACTTGGTGTTAATCATCAAATCACTTGTCCGCCTTGTCACCCTGCTAGGTCTGGCGCCGACTATGTGTGAGGTATTGTAGTAGCTAGGTTAGGTTAGGCCTAGAGGAGGAGAAGGATGGAGTGGAAGAAGGGAGAGGGGAGGGTGGTGGGTGTGGGGTGCGGGGGGTGGGGTTGGGTGTCTCAGAGTGTCGCGGTAGGTCGATGTCGCTTAAGTCTTTTTTTTTTCTTTTTTTTGCACCAGGTATTGTCAAATGGCTGTGGTGATTTAGGGGTGCAGAGAGGGGAAAAAAACCAAGGCTTCAATTCTGAAGTTCTTAGTCTCTCTGTTTCTTGTCTCTCTGTCTCTGTCTCTCTCTGTTCTCTGTCCTCCTGTCTGTTTGCCTCTGTTCTCCTCTCTGTGTTTTTTTGTCTGTCTGTTTTCTGTCTGTCTGTCTCTGTCCCTCTCTGTGTCTGTCTGTCTGTCTGAGTGTCTGTCTCTGTCTCTCTCTCTCTGTCCTGGTGTCCCGTGTCTTCTGTCTGTCTGTCTGTCTCTTCTGTCTCTCTCTCTCTCTCTCCTCCTCCTTCCTCCCCCTCCCCCCCCCTCTCTCTCTCTTTTTTTAAACACAGGAGCTGATATGAAAAATCTTTCGTCAGTTAGTGAAAGTTTAGCGGGTTTCCGCTGAGTGGTCAAACCACCGATAATAAATTTGCACTGGGGGTCTTCCTTTTGAGTCCCAGCCGTGTTTCGCTGTTTGTCGACCATTATCTTAAGCGGCAAAACAGGTTTCGGGAGATCTGTGGTGTATGTATCGAGAGAGCTGATCCATTTTCTCCCCATTAGTGTGTTTGCCTATATACTTCCTCTCCTCTCTCTCTCTCTCTCTCTCTCTCTCTCTCTCTCTCTCTCTCTCTCTCTCTCTCTCTCTCTCTCTCTCTCTCTCTCTCTCTCTCTCTCTCTCTTCTTTAGTTTTGAAGGTTGTAAATTTTTTTTACACGTTTATATATCTTATCTTTTGTTTTTTGGTGTTTGGTTTGATTTTTTTTTTTTGGGGGGGGGGGGGTTACATAATCACACTCATCAATAGTAGCGTGTGCGGACACAGGCACAGAGATAAGACATCTTCCCCCCCACCCACCCAACAGACAGAAACAGACACAGTCAACAGAGACACAGAGACAGACAAGCGAACAGAGATACTCTTCTGTCTTCTTTGTCTTCTCTGTTTGAATCGAACTTGCAATCACTCGCTTTCTATACAGGTGCATCAAATCAAGACAATCGATAATATATATATATAAATATATATATTTATATATTAATATCATATATATACTATATATATATATATATATATATATATATATATATATAAAAAGAGAGAGAGAGAGAGAGAGAGAGAGAGAGAGAGAGAGAGAGAGAGAGAGAGAGAGAGAGAGAGAGAGAGAGAGAGAGAGAGAGAGAGGAGAGAGAGAAGAGGGGGGGGGGGGGACAAAGCGACTGATGGAAAAGAGGAAATTTTTAGCACAGAATTTCCAGAAAGTGGGGATTCCACTTATACTGAAAGAGTCCCCCGGTTCCCCAAAGGGGAGAACATGGCATTGGAATCAGGATGAGAACGACACGAAACAGCTTCCTTCTGCAGTTACATAGACGTGTCACAGTTCTTGCATTCACTTTTATAGTCTGTATATTGCGGCACAGGGGGCGAGGTAGCCTAGTGGTTAGACCGTTACACTAGTGATCTGACGGCCCCAGGATCAAGCCACTGGAAGCGCCCGTTTTTAGAGGATTTTACTGGAGTTAACATCAGTACTAACTCCACTCCCCCCAACCCTTCCCCCCCCCTCACAAAGAAAATATTTGGTTAAGACTATAAACCGAGGCCCCTTATGTGAACACCAGCATAACATCTTGCACACACTTTAAAAGCCCGTCCCACCTTTGTGAAAAGTAGGCCACTTTGTGCCGGTAGGAACGAATGCCAAAAATAAAAAAAATAAAGAAAACACACCGCTTGCACACAGGTTTTGTGTTTAAACACCATCCCCGAATGCGGATATACTCAGTGTGGGTTATATGCAGACTTTCACCATTGCTGAATTTTCAGAGCTTTAGCCGAAGAACGAAAACGAATTTCAGACACGTTTTTCACCCAGAAAATCATCCCCAAAGTCGGAATGCGGCTACCTTAATGATGGGCACAAAAGGGAGAAAGCCTCACCATTCCTGAACCCTGGACCTCTTACGTGGAATGCAAAAAAAATCCATAAGACCGTTGACAGTTAATGATTGCAACATGTACAATGTGGTCACGAAGACCTGGTTTGTATGACGAATTATTCTGTTTTGTTTTGTATTCTACTTTCAGTCACAGTAACAGTGGTGGTCTGGGTGCTAGTCTTTCGGATGAGACGATAATTCGAGGTCTCGTTTGATGCCAAAAATTATCTAGCGCACGCAAAAGAACCCACGGCAACAAAAGAGTTGTACCTGACAAAATTAGGTCGAAAAAAAAGCCACTCTGATAGGGAAACAAATACATTTTTGCAGACAGGAAAAGAAAACAAAAAAGGTGGCGCTGCTCTTGAGGCGACACGCTCTTCCGGAAGAGAACATCCCGAATTTCACGCAGAGAAATCTGCCGTGACTTAATATGGTGTAAAATGTCATGTAAATGTAAATTTATCTGCATGGAATTCAAGCTGTTCTCTCCTAAGAGAGCGCGTCGCCACAAGAGTAGCGCCATCCATATTTTCCTGTGTACAATCATTTCCCTATAAGAGTGGCTATTTTACTGCTTATTTTCCAGGGACTGTTCTTGTCACCGTGGGCTCTCTTATGTTGGCTATTTGTATACTGCATACCGAACCTCCGTTTTTGTCTCATCCAAAACGACTAGCATTCAGACCACCATCACTCATGGTCTTGTGGAGTAAATGGGGACAAAAGTACAGGTTCACACGGGAATCGAACTTGCAGCCTCTCGCTTTCTATACAGGCGCATTAACTCCAGTCCATCGATATATATCGTATGTGGAAAGGGCGTGCAGCGGAATTGATACGAGATAATAATTAACGAAAAAAAAACACCCCCAAACCCAGAACATAACCTTTTCTATGTAGTGGCAGGGACGGAGGGAGGGCGGGAGGAGAGAAAAAAAATCCAGGGGGTGGGGGCCGAGATGAGTTCGTGTTTCTTTGAAGAGGATACCCGATGCTAGATCTACAGGGTGGCGCAACATTCTCTGTCGGTCTACCCAGGGTGTCACAACGAAGCTTTCCTTTCTCGTCACACGGGGCTAACGGATCGCAAGTGTGTGTTTGTGGTCGAGCTGGCGTCGCTTAATTCAAAACACCGGTGTACCTTCAGTGTGACACCAGACAACGCGGATATGCAAGCGTGCAGACTATCAATACACACTAGTCAGGATCGAGTTTTTATTTTAGTTTTGGTTCAGACGGATAGCTCAGTGGTCAGAGCACTAACTAGCTTTCCCCCCAGCCAAGGTTAACAGCATCGAGCGTGGTTACCAAGTAGATCGGTGACCGTTTGCGTGCCTTGTCTTCAGTACATACAATCTCCCAGCTCGCCCAGCTGTGAATGGGTACCTGCCTTCTTTAGGGTCAGGGAAGGTAAAGCAGCGAGGGAGAGGAGACAGGCATCGTCCTCAATATGCCGGCCCTTGGAGAAGCTGAGGTCTCTGACACCTCGCTCCCCTACGACTACGTAGGTTATGGGAACACCACCACCACCGCCTGTTTGTTGGCTGCTTCATCTTCTGTGGCGTTCCTGTCTTGGTGTTCCCACGCCGCTTATTTCCATCTCTTCCTTCCCAGCCATACCCAGATTCGTTATGTCGCTTCATCGGGGTCAGGAGTCTCCACAAAGAGCCTATCAATGTAATGTCAGTCCGCATTATTCATTCATTCCATCCCCAAGGTCGGGTTGTGGCTACCGTCAGGGTGGGCAAAAACGGTTGCGTACGCAAAATCTCGCTATTGGTGAACCTCGGAGCTCTGTAGCCGTGGAAGGAAAAATACATTAATTCCAGGCAAAGCTGACTGAAAATTGAAGATTGATTGTTTATAGTGGATAGAAATAACAACCAAAGTATTTGTCTAAAATACATTTTGGCTCGAGGGAGAGGAGATGGGCGCCGCCCTCAACATGCTGGCCCATAGAGAAGCTGAGGTCTCTGATGCCTCGCTCCCCTACGACCACATAGGTTATTGGGAAATTTTGACTGTTTAAATATAAATCGGGTTATATCATTAGTGCAATACTTTTCTACTGAAACCGAAGGAACATAAAATTCCACGATAGCAGTAAATCATGACTCATTTATCAATAATGTTCACGTTCACAGTTTATAGTGAAGTAAGACATTGGTATTGTTTCTGCTTCTACTTATAGGTAATGCTATGGACACGCATCTTTTATACAGCAGCGATTCCAAGAACCGTATTTCAAGGAACCAACTTACATAACTGCGTCACGTGGCCCAAAAAGTTATTTTTTTCATAATTTTCTTTCTATCAATTTGTTTGGTTTTTGTTTTGGTGCCACCCACTATTGACACATTTTGAAGAAAAATCAGTTCATCTTTCACTCAGACTTTACAGACTTCTGATGGAAAATTTGCTCCAGTGTGGAACGCGGCATATGTTCTAAAATGTATACCTAGAAGCCTTCAACTGAGTATTTTTTTTGTTGTATTTAATCTTCTGTGCGTTAACAGTACTGACGAAACACGAAGCCTTATCATTGATTGATTACGAAGAGCTTGGTTTCAGTATATTTATGCCCTAAACTTGAATATCCTGTTATACTTTGGCGTTGCCCTTCAGTGCGTGTGTGTGTGTGTGTGTGTGTGTGTGTGTGTGTGTGTGTGTGTGTGTGTGTGTGTGTGTGTGTGTGTGTGTGTGAGTGTGTGTGTGTGTGTGTGTGTGTGTGTGTGGTGTGTGTGTGTGTGTGTGTGTGAGTGTTGTGTGTGTTTAGTGTGTGAGTGTGTGTGTGTGTGGTTAGGGGGGGGGGGCATGTGTGTGCTTGTGATGTGTGAGTGTTGTGTGGTGTGTCTGTGTGTGTGTGCGTGCGTACATGAGTGTATGTGTGTGCATTTCTCTCTGCGCGTGTGCGTGCGTACATGCGTCGGTATGTGTGTGTTTGTCTGTGTGCATGCGTGCGTGCCTTCATGCATGAGCGTGTGTGTGTGTATGTGCGTGTGGTATACGATGTGTGTTGGGGTTGGGGTACTACAGGAGTGAGAGCACACGCACACGCAAGCAGACACACAATCTCCAAGATAATCAAGCTTGTCAATCAAAGTTCCTACTAATCAGATCAAACTGTCAATCAGGCAAACAGGTAAGGGTCTGTTAGCGTAATCAGACGGTGTGGCAAGAACTCGTAAGTCTGACATTGGATCTTTTGATCTGGAGCCTTGCTTTTGGGTCTGTCTCTTGTTGAAGACAGTAAGTAACCTTGGCAGTTTTGTTGTCAATCAGCTCAGTTTGAAACACACACACACACACACACACACACGCACGCACGCACCACGCACGCACGCACGCACGCACGCACGCACGCACGCACGCACGCACGCACGCACGCACGCACGCACGCACGCACGCACTCTCTCTCTCCTCTCTCTCTCTCTCTCTCTCTCTCTCTCTCTCTCTCTCTCTCTCTCTCTCTCTCTCTCTCCTCTCTTGCTCTCTTGCTCTCTCTCTCTCTTTCACCCTCTCTCTCTTTCTTCGTAATCCTTACATAATACACTTTGTTTTAGCTAATATTTGCTCTTTTTTAATACTTCTACATCTTTACTTCATAGCACAGCTTTCTTAACTCTTTTTTTTTTTTTTACACTTCTGGCCGGCTAATCTTTGCTTTAAGAACGAATAAAGTAAAAAAAATAATAAATAAAAAAAAACCCAACCAAAACAAAACCAAACCCATTCCCCCTCCCCCTCCAGCTAATATTGATATACAAGATTTTAGTTTTAAAAACAAGAGACTTTAGTCTCATCATCAGTATCATCAGTTCCTTGTCCAAAATGGTCGTCGAGATGAGGGGAGGGAGAAAAGGGAAGGGGATGGGGGGGGGGGGGACGCGTTGGTTGACAGTTCACTTGTACCACAGGTTGACCTGTCTCCAGCGTTTCACTGCAACAGAAAAAAACAAACCCACTTCTAGCAGAATAAGTCAGAGTGATGAGCTCGTGCGTGATCTGCTGACCCGGGTTCAAATCTCGTTCGATAGGATTTTTCCTCTGGGGTTAACCATCAGTGCTGACTCCGCTCTCCCAAAAGTCTTTCGGATGAGACTGTAAAACCGAGGTCCCGTGTGCGAACACGCGTAGAATATCTTGCGCACACGTTAAATCCCGTTCCGCTTTTCGGAAGAGTAGGCCATTGTGTGCCGGTGGGAACAGATACATTTTTTTTGCAAAACTGCATACACAAAGGTCTGGATGTAAAAAAACAACACCCATGAGTGCTTATTCTATTGTCCTCGAAATAAAATAATAATAAATAAAGAAATCATAATAAAAAAAAGAATAATAAAAAGCCTGAGAACACGATAGATCTCCTAACCACTATATAAATACATACATACATACATACATATATATATATATATATATATATATATATAAAATATATATATATATATATATATATATATATATATATATATATATATATATATATATTGTAAGTGTTTTTGTCATCAGACTTTACTACTACTACTACTACTACTACTACTACTACTACTACTACTACTACTACTACTACTACTACTACTACTACTACTACTACTACTACTTCTTCTTCTTCTTCTTCGTTGAACGCTCAGACAGCAACACTGTTGTTAGTCATATGAGCGAAAATGCGATGCGCTGCCGTTAAGCGCCTGACAAGTCAGGCCCAGCGCATCCGACTTTGGCGTGAGACCATACTGTTGGCCACTGTAGGCCTATAGCCTAGCCTTCAGCCTTATCATGAAGTCCACCTCTGTTACTCCCTCACGTTATGACGTCAATCATATCACGTTCAGACACAAAACAGCTGTCAAAAGTTTGGCAGCCTGGCCGGACAGCGGTCATGTGTGTGGTCTGGCGGTAATGGTTGAGAGGGGTTAAAATATAATGATTTTTTGTCTGATGAGGGAGATAAGAGATTATTGATCTGACGTGTGACGGACGTTTCAGAAACGTTATGTACATACACCTTGATGCTAATGTTGATTGGCGACTAGAGAGAGCTTGTTATGAATCTTGATGGTAGGTTCATGTAGACGATGGTGTATTCATTGGGGGTTGGTGGTGGGGAATGAGTGAGTGAGTGAGTGAGTGTGTGTGTGTGTGTGTGTGTGTGTGTGTGTGTGTGTGTGTGTGTGTGTGTGTGTGTGTGTGCGCATTCTCGTGGCACTTTGTTTCAGTGTAATTGAAGACAATCTCTAAGGTGTAGATAGGAATTGATGTCACCAGTAGGCTAAGCCGTGTGTGGAATGACACACCAGCTTGCATCTAAATAGTTGTCCCTCACATGAACCAAAGTCTTGTAACAAGGTTTCCCCCCTGATAGTTTGCTTAATATCATTCGACATAAGAGTATTCTTAATTTCCTTCCATGTCATCTATTCTTGTTCTTTTGGTTTGTATTTTTTCTTGCTTGTTTTTCTTTTAATTAAAAAAAATCTGCATTTTTTTCCTTCTTACCCTGTCTCCTTCCTCTTTCTTTATTTATAATTTTAATCCAATGCTCCAAAGCTAGATTTGCCTTTTTCTGTCTACTTTGTACTTGACTCGATGTGAAAATAAATATGCGTGTTGACTTACAGTTGCTTGCCATTTCCTTTTGATAAGAACAATTTGCAGTCACATATACTCTACAAGTATGTGTATATGTATGTGTTGTGTGTGTGTGTGTGTGTGTGTGTGTGTGTGTGTGTGTGTGTGTGTGTGTGTGTGTGTGTGTGTGTGTGTGTGTGTGTATGTATGTATGTATGTATATATGTATGTGTGTATGTATGTGTGTGTATGTATGTATGTATGTATGTATGTATGTATGTATGTATGTATGTATGTATGTATGTATGTATGTATGCATGTATGCATGTATGCATGTATGTATGTATGTATGTATGTATGTATGTATGTATGTATGTATGTATGTATGTATGTATGTATGTATATATATATATGTATGCATGTATGCATGCATGCATGCATACACGAACGTATGCACGGGCGTATAGATATAAGTACCTATCTATCTTTATCCACTGTTTTATTTCGAGGATAATGAAATAATCATCCATATCATGATTTTTCTACATATAGACCGCGTGTGCATGGGGTCTTGTGAATTCAGTAATATGTTCCCACAACCACAACAAATGTCCTACTCTTCTTCTTCTTCTTCTCATTGTTTTAATGCCCATTCACTACAAGATGATTTAGACAATGGTACATTCACTTAAGAATGTACTGAAAAGGGGATGAAGGGAAAAGGGAAAGATGAAGAATGTAAGGGATGGTGCTAAACATCACCACCAGGACTGTGTTCTGACAGGGAGAAGGCTGTTTCTGGGTCAGACATTCCCAGGCTCTACACTTCTACTTCTACTCTTCTACTCTTTTGAAAGACGATACATGTTTTAAGGCGTGCATAAGATGTTCTGCGAGCTTTTGCACACAGGACCTCAGTTTATAATCTCATCCGAAGACTTTTGAAGGAACATGCATATGTACTTAAAAATGCCTGCCATTTTAAAAAATAAAATAAAAAATCTTTTGCATTCACATGCACTTTTATGCTAAAAAACAACAACACACCACCATCCCAACACTCACCTTATGACATTGGAAATATCAACATTGAGACGAGTTTTTCAGGCTTCTCGTTGGAATCTATGGATCTCCATTGCACTTTTCCTTAATCCTTTACCCAAACACAATACCCTCCCCCCCCCCCCCCCATCTGCTGTGCTCTGCTTTCAAGAGGGGTGACAGGACACTAAGCCATTCACTGGCTCAGACTGAGCCCCTGAAGGAAGAAGAAGATGAAGGAGAAAGAGAAGGAGAAGGTGGAGGAGGAGGGAAAGAGGAGGAGGAGGAGAAGAAGGAGAAGAAGAAGGAGGAGGGGAAAGAGAGGAGGAGAAGCAGGAGGAGGAGGAAGAGGAAGAAGAAGGAGGAGGAGGGGAGGAGGAGGAGGAGGAAGAGGAAGAGGAGGAGCAGGAGAAGAAGAAGAAGAAGAAGAAGAAGAAGAAAGAAGAAGAAGAAGAAGAAGAAGAAGAAGAAAGAAGAAGAAGAAGAAGAAGAGGAGAAGAAGAAGAAGAAGAAGGAGGAGGAGGAGGAGGAGGAGGAGGAGGAGGAGGAGGAGAAGAGGAAGAAGGAGAAGAAGAAGGAGGAGAAGAAGAAGGAGGAGGAGAAGAGAGAAGAAGAAGGAGGAGGAGGAGGAGGAGGAGGAGGAGAAGAGAGAGGAGGAGGAGGAGGAGGAAAGAGGAGGAGGAAAAGAGGAGGAGGAGGAGGAAGAAGAAGGAGAAGGAAGAAGAGGAAGGAGGAAGAAGAAGAAGAAAAGAAGAAGAAGAAGAAAAAGAAGAAGAAGAAGAAGAAGAAGAGAAGAAGAAGAAGAAGAGAGAAGAAGAAGAAGAAGGAAGGAAGAGAGAAGAGAAGAAGAAGAAGAAGAGGAGGAGGAAGGAGAGAAGAAGAAGGGAGGAGAGGAGAGGAAGGAAGAAGAGGAGGAAGAAGAGGGGAGGAGAAGAAGAAGAAGAAGAAGAAGGAGGAGGAGAAGAAGAGGGAGAGGAGAAGAAGAAGAAGAAGAAGAAGAAGAAGAAGAAGAAGAAGAAGAAGAAGAAGAAGAAGAAGAAGAAGAAGAAAAGAGAAGACAGAAAGAAAGAAAGAAAGAAGGAAAAAAAAAAACCTGGACAAGATGGTCTCACATTTCCTTGAAGATGACACCCGACGCTAGATCTACAGGGTGGTGCAACACCCTCTTTTAGTAGTCTGCCCCGGGTGGTGGTGTCACAAAGGGCTTCCATTTTCTTCTCTCGCCAGAAAGAAGGCCAATGGACGGCTGGGAAAAGTTTGTGGTGTGTGTGTGTGTGTGTGTGTGTGTGTGTGTGTGTGTGTGTGTGTGTGTGTGTGTGTGTGTGTGTGTGCGTGCGTGCGTGTGTGTGTGTGTGTGTGTGCATGTGCGTGTGTGTGTGTGTGCGTGTGTGTGTGTGTGCATGTGCGTTGTGTGTGTGTGTGTGTGTGTGTGTGAGTGTGTGTGTGTGTGTGTGTGTGTGTGTGTGTGTGTGTGTGTGTGTGTGTGTGAATGTGTGTGTTTTGTGTGAATGTGTGTGTTTTGTGTGTGTGTGTGTGAATATGTGTGTGAAAGTGTGTGTGTGTGTGTGTAAAGTTAAGTGTGTGTGTGTGAGTAAAGTGTATGTGTGTGTGTGTGTGTGCACGTGTGTGTGTGTGTAAATGTGTGAGTGTGTGTGTGAGTGTGTGTGTATGTTTGTGCGTGCGCGCGCGTGCGCGCGTGTGTGTGCGTGCGTGCGCGTGCGTGTGCGTGCGTGTGCGCGCGCGTGTGTGTGCGTGTGTGTATGTGTGTGGGTGTGTGTGGGTGTGAGGGAGGGGGGGGGAAGTTGTGTTGACATCGCTTATCAGCTGACATCTGGAGTAGAGAGAAAACGTGGAGGTGTGTAGGGCAGTGGTGTCAAATGGTTTTATGATGATGTAAGCCATTAGAGACTCATTCTTTTCTTCTTTTAAACGCAAGAAGCAAGAGTGACAACGCTTTGCGTTTCTTCTGGAATAATAGTTTAAGCTTTTGTGTATTTAGTTGACTTGGTCAACACACACACGAGACACAGACACAGACACACTCAACCACACACAAACACACTCAACCACACGCACACACGCAAGCACACACACACACACACACACACACACACACACACAACACACACACACACACACACACACACACATTTGTACTGTATGGCTCTATACAGGCTCAGGCAGCAACTTGCCATAATATCTGTACAGTCTTTCAAGGATCCTTTCTCTTTGCAGATTTTTGTGATTTTCACTGATGAAGAAGGTAAAAACAAACACTACTTCATCAGGTAATCGTCTATCCATACTTTTCCTCCTCTCTACTTTTCCGTTTTAACTCATCTTGCTATAAGCATCGAGAAAGTATAAAAAAAAAGCGTACATGTCGACAAACAAGATTTTAGTTAGAAAACAAGATGTTGATGGTGTTCAAAATCGTCCAAAATCCACTCAAAGCAGCCTATATTATACACCTAAGAAAGAGGCACATTTCCTGAGTATTGATTGACAACAAATGGTTTCTGTCATAAACCGACACTGATCGCAATACCGATGGTCTAGAGGTAACGCATCTGCCTAGAAAGCTAAAAGTCCAGGTTCGAAGTGTGTGGTGGTTTGATCCCCGTTTGGGCCCGAAACTTTTCCACCATCCACAAGACCGTGAGTTATAGTCTGGGTGCTAGTCTTTTATATGAGACGATAAACGAGGTCCCGTGGGCAAACACACTTCAGTGCACGTAAAAAAATCCAACTGCAAAAAAGAGTTGTCCCATGGCAAAATTCTGTAGAAAAAAGCACTCTGATAGGGAAAAAAATAATGCACATACAGAAAGAAAAGAAAAAAAATGGGTGGGGCTGCACTTGTGGTGGCGCGCTCTCTTTGGGGAGAGCAGCCAGAATTTCACACAGAGAAAATAAAATTTGCCGTGATTTACAGTGTTATAATCCAATACGATACAATACAATACAATACAATACAATACAATACATACAATACATACAATAATACAATACAATACAATACAATACAATACAATACCACACTGATCAATCCAAAGATCTGGTTGATCCCATCTCCTATTATCATTCAGACAATCAACAGAAGGACCGACATTTACAAACCACATGCACATTGGAAACTGGATGTAACCCCCCCTCCCCCTCCCACATGATTGCTCATTCTATGATTTCCGAAATAAAAGAATAAAATCCTACAGTGGGGGGTGGCGGTGGGGGGTCCCATTTTGTCATTGACTGTCTTGCACTGACGTCATACAATGACGTCAAGCATCGTGTCACGCATTGGAACCCAAACAAGTGTCAATCCAAAGTTTGGCAATGTGACCGAGCCTTCACCAACCCCTGTGTGGTCTGTAGTGTAACTTAGGTATGATTAAGGCTGTTGCTTGATTTAACGCTCTTCTGTCAAACGATTAAGACAGTACAGTGATTGAACGATCATCTGCCAAGTGATTAAGACATCACGTATTAAACGATTATCCGGAGGGTGGGTGTGGGTGTGTGTGGGGGTGTGGGGGGCGGGGGGGGGGGGGGGGTGAGTTGGCGGTTGGGGTTATAGCCTGGCCTGGTGGTTAGAGCGTTGTGATCGCCATCTGAAAACGCGGGGGGTTCGAGTTACCACTGTGACGCCTGCTCCAGGAGTTTTTGGTTTCCCTGGAGGTAACGTAAAAGAAATATCGACTCCACTCCCCCGAAAGTTCTTCAGATGAGATTATCAACCCAGGTTCCGTGTACAGGTGCATGACAGAAGATTTTGCGTAGACGTCAAAACCCGTTCAGCCTTTTTGAGGAGTAGGCCATTGTATCCTGGTAGGAATTGATGAGAACAATCTTTAAAAAAAGAAACACTCTGCATGTTATGGTGTTGTGTTTTGGGACATCATCCCCAAAGCTGGAATGCGGCTACCTTGATTGTGAGCAACGTCGAATCAAAACTCACTGTCGGTAAACATCGAAGCTCTAACTGAGAAACGATCCACCCAAAAATCAAAAACAAAAACAACGACGACGAAAAAAGGAAACAAAAAGCAAAAACAAAAAACACCAAACAACAATAAAAGCAACAACTACAACAACAACAACAACAGCAAAACCCCTCACCAACCTCAGATCCTCTGTTAAATGACTGAGATCTGGATGAAGGCAGTAGTAACTCAGTAAAGGCTATTAATTTCAGAAACGTGATGCTTTAGGAAAAGTATCGTTGTTAGTGACTGCTGAGAACGTGCTACGAATCCGATTGTAGCATAAACTGGGCAACATGGGGCACACACACTACACTACACTACACTGCATTGCATTGCACTACACTACACTACACTACACTACACTACACTACACTACACTACACTACACTACACCTACACATACACTACACTACACTACACTACACATCACATCACATCACATCACAGTAATTCATACCTACAACACTTCACGACGCGTTACAATACAACACGATCAAGTACACCGCAATACAATACAACACAACACAACACAACACACACACACACACACACACACACACACCACACACACACACACACACACACACACACACACACACAACAACAACACAACACTCATCAATCCAACTCACGACACAGTACAGTCCTAAAACCCTGAAGATTTTCCTACATACACACAATAACAATAAATGTGCTGAAAAGTATCTCAGACAGTCTGAAGTAACCCCCCCCCCCCCCTCCGTGTCAGACCCAAGTGTGGCACTGGGCCGAGGCGTAACGAAAGACGCCAGACCATCAAGAGAGAGATACGATCTGTGTCACACAGAGACAAGTCGGTGAAACACCCTAGGTCTTCGGTGTCACAGTAACTTTCAACGCAAAGCTGCTCCTTTTTCCACGTGAGCTAAATTCGTTTAAAGAGAACTTTTAAAGGATTTGCGGTGGATTAAAGTAATGCGAGCCATTGTGGGTTGGTTTCTGTGCCCCTGTTGTTCTTCTTGTGTCGTGTTGATTCTGTCCTTTTTCATGAATATGAGAAAAAGATAGAAGCTGATAAACTCTTTAAGAATTTAATTGGAAAAAACTGGATCTGTTTCGCCTGATGAATGAAATGGTTTTTTCTGTCTGTCTTGTCGACGTAACGTATCGTGTTTACAACTTTTTATCTAGATTTATGTGTGTGTGTGTGTGTGTTTCTGTGGGTCTCTCATTGTGTGTGTCTGAGTGTCTGTCTGTCTCTACCCCCTCTCTCTTCTCTCTCATGGATTATGTGAATTTTGTTGGAAATTGTATGCATTTTTTGTTTGTAAACTTTCTTTTGTGAGTATGCTTTCTTTCTTCTTCTTCTTTGTTGTTATTATTATTATTATTATTATTTTATTATTTTTATTATTATTTTATTATTATTATTATTATTATTGGGACCGTGTATATGTGTGTGTGCGTGCGTGCGTACGTGCGTGCGTGGTGTATGTGTGTGTGTGTGTGTGCGTGCGTGCGTGCGTGCGTGCGTGCGTGTGTGTGTGTGTGTGTGTGTGAATGCATCACACTTCTTTACCAAAAAAAACCCTAACCCCAGTTTCTCAGAAAAAAAAGAATCAGTTGAAAAGAACCAGACAAATCACATTTTTTTCTTTCTTTTTTGTTTTCTTTGTCAAAAACGCTCAGACATCAAACTATTGCTATCTGCCCTCAAGGCGAAAATGCGTTACGCTGCCGTTATGCGCTGCTGACAAGTCGGGCCTAGCTGCATGAAACATTATTCCTATAAGCAGCGGAGACTTCTCATGTCAAATCTCTCGTCCTTGAGAATATTGCCAACGGTGTGACGATTTCTGTATATAAGAGGTCTTTTTTTTTTTTTTTTTTTTTTTTTTTTTTTGTCTTACGATTCACGGATAATAGGAGAAGGAGAAGAAACGTTTCTGATATCGCCTCTGCTGTCTAAGTGGCCATACTCCATTAACTTTTCACACGCCTGTAAACTCTCTATTATTATGTGTTGTGTGTGTCTTGTCTGTGTGTCTTGTTTGTATGTGTGTCTTGTATGTCTGTGTGTCTTGTCTGTCTGTCTGTGTCTGTATCTGTCTGTCCATGTCTCTATCTCTGTCTCTCTGTCTCTCTCTTTCTCTCTCTGTCTCTCTGTCCCTCTGTCTGTCTGTCTGTCTGCCTGCCTGTCTGTCTGTCTGTCTGTCTGTCTGTCTGTCTGTCTGTCTCTCTCTCTCTCTCTCTCTCTCTCTCTCTCTCTCTCTCTCTCTCTCTCTCTCTCTCTCTCTCTCTCTCTCTCTGTTCCTCGACTAGAGATCCGAAGTTCACCAATCGTGGGTGTTATCGCATTCCACCGTACTTTACTCTGCATTTTTTCTGTAGGTGAGCGTAAAGGCTGTTCAGCCATTCTGCAGAGTACCTGAGATAAAAACAAAAACAATAACAACAACAACAAAGTAAAAAAAAACACCAAGGTCATTGATGAGTTCCCCATGACTTTAAACTGCTTTTATTTAAAAAAAAAATTCTTGTATATCGAGGATAATAGAAAAGCACTCATGCGCTTTTTTTTACATCCAGTCCCCGTGTGTATACAGGTTTTGTAAATCGTGTCATCTGTTCATTGTGAGGATACGAGAGGGAATAACCTTAGAGTATGGCTTGAGGGGACAGGTTGGAATGATTGGCATGGAAACAGCAGGACAGGAACGTCAGAGAAGATGGGACAGGAAAAAAAGGAGCTAAAAACAACGACCCAAAACAAACAAACAAACAAACAGAAAACAACCCCCTCCCTTACTTATCCCCAAACTCCGCAACAGGATAGAAATATCACAGAAGACGGGGACAACAACCTCCTCCCCCCAAAACAGCAAGAACAACAATATCACACACACACACACACACACACACACACACACACACACACACACACACACACACAAACACACACACACACACACACCACACACACACACACACACACGCACGCGCGCACACACACACAACACACACACACTCACCATCACCACCACCACCACCACCACCACCGCCACCACCACCACCACCACTACCACCACCATCACCACAAACCACCACCACCACCACCAAAACAAACGAAACCAAAAATAAGGAAAACCAACAACAACAAATAAAGGACACCCCCAACCCCCAAACAAACAACAAAACAACAATAAAAAAAACCCTAACCAAACCAACCCACTAAAAAAAAAAAAGACGATATATCCAGACCATTACTAGCAGTGACGTATTGCCATGAAATTGGTAGGAACTGTGAAGGTCCTTAATGTGTAATAACCATGCTGTGATCAATTGGAAAATGTGGACAATAAAGTTTATTGTCGCTTGACTGACTAGTTTCTCGGCTGAATGACAATGATTATCATCAATGGAACATTTAAAGGCACTGAAGCAACTTGAAAGGTCCCTTCAAGACACTATACCAAGCAAGACATTGCAAAAACGATTCCAAACCAAAGGGAACAATACAATGGACGACAATGCATTGACAATGCAGGACAATGCAATGCACTGTCAAGTTTCTCGGCTGAATGACAATGACTATCATCAATGGAACATTTCAAGGCACTGAAGCAAACTGAAACGTCCCTTCAAGACACTATACCAAGCAAGACATTGTAAAAACGATTCCAAACCAAAGGGAACACAATACAATGGAAGACAATGCATTGCAACACAACACAATATAATACATACATTGCAGAGCATTGCAAAACAATACAAAATAATACAAGAGGCAAATGTGTTTTAGTTTGTTCCATGTCTTAAAGATGAGTTCTATGTGGAAAAAATGGAAAAAAAAATCACTTCCTTTTAAAACTTCGATCCTTCTTTTCTGCTTATTCTCTCTCTTGTCTCTCTGTCTCTGTCTCTGTCTCTGTCTCTGTCTCTGTCTCTCTCTCTCTCGGACTGTATTTTTGTGTTACATATGTGATGTATATCTGTGTAACTCTTGTTCGGTAAGAGTTATAAGCTATACTGAATAAAACCTCGTTTTCAATTCGTTTCATACTCTCTCTCTCTCTCTCTTCTCTCTCTCTCTCTCTCTCTCTCTCTCTCTCTCTCTCCTCTCTCTCTCTCTCTCTCTCTCTCTCTCTCTCTCTCTCTCTCTCATAAATACAATAGGGACATGTATGAAATCAAAACCAGCTTTTAGTTCAAGAGAAGACAGACACAGTCCGGCAAATGGCGAAAATGGAAACCTGCCTACACCACCCAGAAAACAGCAGACATTTGTGGCCACACCGATAGAGACACGGCTTCCACAAGCTTCACTGTCCTCTTCAGGCAGTGATGACAGTAACAGTCGATACTGAAAAAGAAAAACAACAACAACTCCCCCTCCCCCACCAAAAACATTATCGTTGTAATATGACTTGTGAGCATTACTGCCATCAGACATCCTTTCGCGAAGATCCTGTGAATGTTAATTGCTCGGTTTGATATGTAATTATCAGAGATTTTGATTCCCCCATCCTCCATGTGAATAGGCATAGCCGACACATTAAATCATTTTCTGTCCTTTATCTGTGTGTGTGTGTGTGGTGTGTGTGTGTGTGTGTGTGTGTGGTGTGTGTGTGTGTGTGTGTGTGTGTGTGTGGTGCGTGCGTGCGGTGCGTGTGTGTGTGATGTTTATAGTGTGTGTGTGTGTGTTTTCATGTGTGTATGTGTGTGTGTGTGTGCATACGTGCAAGTCCGCACTTCGCACTATTTTCCATAAAATTTCCTTTCATTCTAACTGTATTCACCCCCCCCCCCCCCCACAGAGAGAGAGAGAGAGAGAGAGAGAGAGAGAGAGAGAGAGAGAGAGAGAGAGAGAGAGAGAGAGAGAGAGAGAGAGAGAGAGAGAGGTGTTTTGAGGGGTGTATCACACACGGGGCATGAGATTCCAATTTTCAGGTGTGACTGATAATGTCTTACACCTCTTCGTCAGCCTGGTGGATCAAAACCCTGTGTTTCTTTGATGCTGGAGATACCAAGGGGCGGTGAGAGATTTCAAACTGCTGAAATACAGACTATTAGGCGCTGCATAGGCAACGAGATTTTGTCTTCTTTCTTTCTTTCTTTTCATTTATTTTCTTTAAGTTTCTTTTTCTGTGTCTTTCTTGCGTTCTTCTTTTTTTCTCTTTTTTTTCCTCGTTATTTCTGTATATTTTCTTTTTTTTTTGGTTTCTATTCTTTCTTTCTTTCTTTTCTTTTTTTTTGATTTCTTTCTCTTTTTTTCTTACTTTCCTTTCTTTTCTTTTCTTACTTTCTTTTTATTTCTTTTTCTTTTCTTTCTTTCTTTCCTTTCTTTTTCTTTTCTTTCTTTTTCTTTTCTTTCTTTTCTCTTCTTAATTTTTTCTTTTTTTTCTTTTCCCTCTTTCCCCCCTTCTTTCTATATGTTTGTAGGTTTTTTTTTTTCTTTCGTTTCGTTTTCTTGTGTTGTTTCTTTTTTTTCTTCCATGTGTTGTTTCTTTCTTTTGTTTTTGCTTTTCGTTTGATATCTTTCTTTCTTTCTTGCGTTCTTTCTTTCTTTCTTTAAGTTTCTTTTATCTTTTCTTTCTTTCTTTCTTGCGTTTGTTCTTTCACAAAAGTTTTTTAAAATCTGTCTTTTTTCTTTCTTTTTTCATTCATCCATTCTTTCTTTCTTTTCGTGTATTCGTCATTTTCTTTTTTTCTGTTGTTTTCTTCTTTAGAATTTTTGTTTTGCCTTTGCTCTTTCTTTTAGTATTTCCATCTTTCTCAGTGAAGATTAGTTGGTTATGTTTCTTTTCTTTTTTTTCTTTTTTCGTTCCTGCTAGCCCAGATTCACAGCGGTAGATTTCATGAACTCAAACCAGTTTCAGCCACCATCAAGGAAGCTGCATTCCGACTTCGGAGATGGTGTTAAACAGGGGACCCATGTGCATGCCTTTTTTTTTGATTTTATCATCCGTTTCTTGACTTGACTTACTTTGACTTATGCCTATGGATTCCTCAGGGAACAAAGACTGGGTTACGTTGTATGGGGAAAGAGGGGCTCTCTCCCTTAACGTAAGGATAGTGATAAATTAATCTTGCCGTTGTTGAGTATTTTTCCACGTCGTGGACACCAGGCTATGACCCTTAAACTGCATGCACTGCGTCAATCTTTTTTCACCAAGTAGACCCTTATATTACGCTTGCACTCCCAGACACCTTCGCCTTAGCCCTGTTGGTGTTCTTTGAAACGTTGGTGTTAATCATGGAATCACTTGTCCGCCTGTCCCCCTCACTTACTCTATGTCTGGCGCCGTCAGTGTGTGAGGTAAGGAGGCGGGGAGTGGAGGGGGGGTGGTGGGGTGGGGTGGTGGGGCATGGTGAAGTGGAAAGTGGTTCTTAAGTGGTGTGGTCCTGTGGTCAGGGCCTTGCAGCAGGCGTTGGAAGTGGCGGCGCATTTATGGTCTGGACAAACAAGACCGTCTTAAGCTCGCAAGCCTGTTTTTTTTTTTTCTTTTCTTCCTTTATTGTTTTTTATCTGTTTGTACTTGCTGTCCGTGTGTTATAAGTCCTTCGGATGGAGACTATAACTAGGCCCCGTGTGTGTGTGCACAAACGCAGGCAGAACATCTTGCACACACACTAAAACCTATTCGCTTTTCGAAAGAGTAGGCCATAGTGTGCTGGTGGGAATGGATGACAAATTTACATAACCGCATAACTCGCGGGGGGGGGGCGGGGGGGGGGCGGGGGTGGGGACAGGATGTTTAAAAAGCGGTCTTAACCATTCGGCTAAGGGTCTGGTCGGAAGTGAATAGGATTTCTGGCCAGATCTAAATGACACCAGATATCTAAACTATTTTTAAAAAATTCAGTTGTCATTTGACATTTTATGTTGTCATTTGACAGGTCAAGAACAGCTTCTATACCACTTTTAGTTACAGCAGATTACTCTATGGGAAATTTGGGCTTGCTTCTCACGAGGGGAGTGGCTGCCATAAGTGCAGCGCCATACATTTGTTTTCCCTTTTCAGTCTGCTATGCACTTGTTTCCATATTAGAGTTGTTTTGTTAACAACATTTTTCAAGGTTGCCGTGTGTTCTTTTACGTGTGCTGAATGCTTGTTGCACTCGGGGCCTCGGTTTATCGTCTCACCTGAAAGACAAATAGCACCTAGACCACCACTTACAATCCAGTGGATGTGGGGAAAGTTTCGGGCATAAACAGGGGATCGAACCTGGACTTTTCGCTTTCTAGGCAGGTGCATGACTCTAGACCATCGATTGGCAGTTGAACTTTATTTTTCATACATCTACTTGCCCTTTTTCAGTCTGGTGGGGACAGGACAGCTCAGTGGTCAGAGCACTTGCCAAGGTTAAGCAGCATCGAGCACGGTTACCAAGTGGATGGGTGGCCGTTTGCGCGCCTGGCTTCAGTACAGTCCCCCAGTTTACCTAGCTGTAAATGGGTACCTGCGTTCTTGAGGGTCAGGGAAGGTAAAGCAGCGAGGGAGAGGAGGTGGGCACCGCCCTCAACATGCTGGACCCTTAGAGAAGCTGAGGTCTCTGGCGCCTCGCTCTCCAACGACCACGTAGGTTATGGAAAACCGTTACTTTTTTATTATTTTGTTTATCTTACATTGGTATTGCCGATATCTAAGAATCAACCAAAGATCGATTAATTAACCAAACACCCGCATGAAAGCACACGCAACAAAAAAAAACTTTGAAAAATGTACTGTAAACTAATATTCCCACGCGAAGTTTAGACGATGATCTGGCCAAACTCTACAAAAAAAGTCCAAGTTTTTAAGTACACCTAGCCCACCAAACACGGAGACATGACAGATTAGAGACTAAACATTACATTACATGTGCGTGTACAAGACAAACGCAGTGACAATCACAAAAAAATATATGCACATTCCGATCCAAAGACACGTATAGATTGCCACACACACACACACAGCAAAAGAAAAAGAGTAGGTATATGCAAAACCTCCCTCAACCAATATTTTAGGCATACAAGCAAAATCCACAAAGATGAGAACAGGTAAGGATCTTGTTTCTCTTGTGGTTGTTTTACGGCGCTCATGGAGTGGTCAAACTACACAGTATTTTGCCACGGGGGTCTTCTCTTGAAAGCAGCCATGTTTTGTTGTATAAGACCACGGTTACCTTTTAAGCTGGAGAATAGGTTTGGAGGGGTTTGGAGGGTCTGGTTCGGAATGAGGTGATAGACTTTCAGCCCATTAGTGTGTTTGCTGACAAAGGTTTTTTTGTGTTATCTGCAGTTTTTCTTAGTGCGTGAATTTTTTTGGGGGTATACAGGAGCTCTTTTTTTATAGTCTACAAAGTACATAGACATGCACGCACGCACGCACACCACCACACACCACATACACAGTTTTTTACAGGCAAATAACAGGACAAAACTACTTATTAAACCTTCTATCTAGACAAACAAATACACACACACACACACACAAAACACGCACGCGCGTGCACAAAACACACACACACACACACACACACACACACGCCACACACACCAAACACGCACGCGCGTGCACAACACACCACACACAACACACACACACACACACACACACACACACACACACACACACACACCACGCACGCACGCACGCACTCACCCATACAAACACACACTTACTTCCTTTTTACAAGCAAAAATGGAGCTATTCAAATTAGATATTAAAACTTTCCCCCTAATAAACAAACCCCTTTCATCTCCACATGATGACCATTCCTACCTCCTCACCATACCCACATCCTCACTGTTTACAACTCACTACTTTTCGCTGTACCCAAGGCAAAGCCCAAACACACAGAGCACACAAGAACAGAGCAGCTGCAAAGGACAGACAGACAGACAGACAGACAGACGTGTGGCGTGTTGAGGTGGCCTTGAAGAGGATACCCGATGCCAGTTCTATAGGCTGGCGCAACACCGTATGTCAACCTCGTCACTACAGAGTGGACACTAGGCTCCCTTTCTCTGCAAATTTGACCAGCAGAAAATGACTAACTTGTGCTCGTGGTCACGCACTGGTCCTTCTAAAATGTATCATTACTGTTCATACGAATAGCTCTGTGGTCAGAGCACTCGCTTGCCCCAACCTAAGGTTAAGTAAACAGCATTGAGCGTGGTTACCAAGTGATGGGTGACCGTTTGCGCGCTTTGGTTTCAGTGCAGTCCCCTGTCCACCCAGCTGTAAATGGGTACCTGCCCTCTTGAGGGTCGGGAAGGTAAAGCAGTGAGGGAAGAGAAGATGGTCACCACCCCTCAATTTGCTGGCTTCTAGAGAAGCTGAGGTCTCTGATGCCTCGCTCTCCAACGACCACATAGGTTATGGGACAGACAAGAGAGAGAGAGAGGAGAGAGAGAGAGAGAGAGAGAGAGAGAGAGAGAGAGAGAGAGAGAGGAGAGAGAGAGAGACAGACAGACAGACAGACAGACAGACAGACAGACAGACAGACAGACAGACAGATGCATATCTTAGCATCAAGTTACAACCCGTCAATTATCATCAGTCAAAAGTTCTTGAATGCATGCTGTGCACCTCAACTCCCCAACACTATGATTCTATATCCTGATACATCTTTCACGATACTTGCCATGTCTCAAAAACAACACCCCCCACCCTCCCCGTTCAGTCCTAGTCTTCTACATGCATACACACAAAACAATTGTCAGAATTCAGTTCTGCGTATCTATCTCTCTCTCTCTGTGGTTTGGACAGCAGCCAAGTTTCTGACCTTTTCTGGGCGTGGTTAAGCTAGGTCGTGTATTAATTAATTGATCTTTAGCGCGTAGGCGTGGAGCATACGTGGTTGCTCTTCTCTAGGGCCTACTGACTACTCAAGAGATTGGATGGGTGATTACTGACGACAAGTTTTTTGAAAAGGCATGTAACCTTAACCTATCAGCCCACACACTAGGATACATTGTTTTTGTAGTGTATAGTGTGGTGTGTGTGTGTGTGGGTGGGGGTGGGGGTGGGGGGCGGTGGATGTGTGTGTGTGTGTGTGTGTGTGTGTGTGTGTGTGTGTGTGTGTGTGTGTGTGTGTGTGTTGTAGTAGTAGTATTCAAACACATGTGATCATGTGTGTGAGTGTGATGTTTGTTTATGTGTGTTTGTGTATGTGTGTATATGTGTGTGTATGTGTGTGTATGTGTGTGTGTTTATTTGTTTATGTGTGTGTTTATGTGTGTATGTGTGTTTATGTGTGTGTGTTTATGTGTGTTTATGTTGTGTTTATGTGTTGTGTATGTGTACACGTACGCACGCACATACACACGCAAGTAATCTCTTGTCTGTCTCTGTACATGTGAGTGTGTCTTTCCTCAACGTATCAGGCTTGTCAATCAAGCCACGTTTGAATCAGATGGCTAAGCTCATTGACACACTGTCTGTGTTGCTTTGGTGTCACTGTCTGTGTTACTTTGGTGTCACTGTCTGTGTTGCTTTGGTGTCACAGTCTGTGTTGCTGTGGTGTCACTGTCTGTGTTACTTTGGTGTCACTGTCTGTGTTGCTTTGGTGTCACGGTCTGTGTTGCTGTGGTGTCACTGTTCAGAAACTCACACCTCTCTCCAGTCACTGACACTAATCCTTGGCTCCAGCTCAACTTCCCACCCAGTCTACCCACCACAAGACATCCAGCCACCCACTCCGATAGTCAGTCAGTAGTGAGCGCATTTGGTATTTGTATTTATATTTGTACACTACTTTTAAGTCACGGCAAGTTTCTCTGCGTGGAAATTCCGGCTGCTCTTCCCCTGGGGAGAGAGCGCCGTCGCCACAACAGCAGCGTCACCCATTATGATTTTTTAAAAAAATTCTTTTCCTATCCACATGTAAATTTTGCTTCCCTATCAGACTGGTTTTTTTTTTTGGTTGCCACACAATAATTTCGCCAGGGACATCTTTCTTGTTGCTGTGGGTTCTTTTACGTGCGTTAAAATAATGCTTGTTGCACACGAGATTTCGGTTGACCCGTCTCATCGGAAGACTAGTACCCAGACCAGCACTCAACAATCTAGTGGGTGGAAGAAAAAAAGTTTCGGGCACAACGGGGATCGAACCCAAACCTGGACCTAGACTGTACACGAGAGTTTTCGCTTTCTGGGCAGGTACACTACTACCTTTGGACCACCGATCCACCACTATCAACCTACGTGGGACTATGTGGCAGAGTCATTAGAGACACGGCTACACCACCTAAAACACCGACATGATAATATCAGGTTACTGAAACGAGCAGGCACGGTTAGGCAGGAAGAGGGAAGTTATACAGTAACTCAAACTTTGCACCGTTGACGTAAAAATAAGAAAACAACACACTAGAAACAAAACCACAAAAAAAAATGACAGGCTGCTCCCTTGGATTAAACAGGATTTTTAACACCTCAGTGGTTTGAGGTCAGGGAAGAAAAAAACAAAACAGCGAGGGATAGGAGATGGGCGCCACCCTCAGTACACTGGCCCCCTAGAGAAGAAGCTGAAATCTCTGAGACCTCGCTCCTCAACGACCACATAGGTTATGGGAGCACTTTTAGATATACTTTTTAGTTTAAGGTACGCGTCGCTTACTTACTTTCTATGTCAGCTGCTTTTTTGTTTTTTTGATTTAAGTTATAGGTGAAAGAAGGAAAACTGATAACACTGGCACAAAAAAATTCACGAAGATTAGGTTTCTTTTACAGTTAAAAACAACTCTGTGGTAGTTTGTTTAAACGACTTTCAACAAGCATTAGATTTGTTTTTTTTGTTCGTACCTCGGCTACAGCTCCGAGGTTCACCAATGGGGAGATTTTGCGTATGCAACCTTTTTGCGCACCAGACTGCATTTCGACGTTGAGGATGATGTCTAACACGATACCAGTGTGCATACTCGTTTAAAAAAAAAATGTTGTCATCTGTTCCTACTGGTACGAAATGGCCTACTTTTCCGAGAGGTGGAACGAATTCTTATGTGTGTGCAACATCAGAACTTCGGTTTATAGTCTCATCTAAAGAACGTTCAGGAAATTGGAGACATAACTGACAATAACCCCAGCGGAAAAATGTCCTGTCATGTTGTCGTCATTGCATTCAATGAATGATTCCTCTCCCTCGAAAAATATAAGCTTCTGTAATTTCCTAAGAAGATTTTTCCTTGTTACTATATACAACAAAAGTTTTCAAAGGTGACTTTCTTTTCAATAAATATTTTTTTTATATTTTACAAATATGATGGATTTTTCTCACAAAAAGCCATACATACCTTTAGCAAATTTTTTTTTAGGAATAATTCAGTCTTCTCAAAACAAATTGACTGCCACTGTGTACCCATTACACTGGCATGTAGAATGCGTCTATATCGGTCACATGTAACAAATACCGTTCGTCCTCTGCTCATGTGAAATCTTTTACATTAGAATTTGACTTTGTCCTGCCTTCGAAAATATGCTGAATGCGAGTCTGCTGTTTTGTGGTCCCCTGTAAGGGTGTAGGGTATGTCTCTCTCTCTCTCTCTCTCTCTCTCTCTCTCTCTCTCTCTCTCTCTCTCTCTCTTCTCTCTCTCTCCTCTCTCACCTATCTCCTTCTCTCTCCCTCTCTCTGCTCTCTCTCGTCGGGATGGCCTAGTGGTCAGAACATTGCGCTCGCAATTTGACGACCTGAGTTCGATTCCCGTTCGAGAGGATTTTTACCCTGGAGTTAACACCAGTGCTGATTCCGCTCTCCCGAAAACGTCCTTTGGATGAGTACATTAAACTGAGGCCCCGTTGCGAACCACGCAGAACATCTGGCACAACGTAAATCCTGTTCCGCTTTTCGTAAGATGGCATTGTGCCGGACAGATGACATTTTACAAGAAACTGCATACACTCGGACCTTAAAAAAAAAGCACATGAGTTGCTTTTCGTGTATCCTCGATAAAAGAATGTAGATAAATAAAATACTCCTCTCTTCTCTCATCTCTCTCTCTCTCTCTCTCCTCTCTCCTCTCTCTCTCTCTCCACCTATTTCTCTCCCCTCTCTCTCCCTCTCTCTCTCTCGCTCGGGAAGGCATGTCAGAACACTGGTCGCAAATTTGACGACCAGTTCGATTCCCGTTGAAGATTACCTGGGTTAATCCAGTGTGATTCCTGCTTCCCGAAAAAAGCCTTTGAAGATTATAAACTGAGGCCAGTGTAGGAACACACGCAAAATTTGCGCACACGTTAAATCCTGTTCGCTTTTCGTAAGTAGGCCACTGTGTCCGTGAACAGTGACAATTACAAACTGCATCCACGGCTGGATGTAAAAAAAGCCACGGTGCTTATTCCATTATCTCGATAAGATGAATAATACAAATCAATATCTCTCTCTCCCCCCCTACTCTCTCCACCCCCCTCTATCTCTCTCTCTACCGGAACGGATGACAAAACTGACAAAAAACTGCTCAGCACAGGGACTGGATTAAACAAACACATGTGCTTATTCCTTATCCTCTAAAAAGAACAATCAAAACAGATGAACAAACCAATAAATAATACTTCTCTCTCTCTCTCTCTCTCTCTCTCTTCTCTCTCTCTCTCTCTCTTCTCTTCTCTCTCTCTCTCTCTCTCTCTCTCTCTCTCTCTCTCTCTCTTACTCTCTCCTCTCATTCTCTCCTTTTTCTCTCTCTTCTCTCTTGTCTCTCTCTCTCTCTCTCTCTCTCCTCTCCTCTCTCTCTCTCTCTCTCTCTCTCTCTCTCTCTCTTCTCTCTCCCTCCTCTCTCTTCCCTCTCTCCCCCCCCCCCCTCTCTCTCTCCTGTCCTTGTAAAAGGTCAGGTGGTATAAATCTAGGCTGCTCACTGATCGTCTGTATCTGGATCCGTTCCTGGCCTGTCCCGATTTCTCATTAATCATGAGAACTATAGCTCTTTTACCAGAACCTGGGCGCTAGTTTGAGAAATTTGGCTTCTTTTGTTCTGGGAACACTGAGGCGTGCTCTATTCGAGTGTGTGTGTGATTGTGTGTGTGTGTGGGGGGGGGGGGGGGGGGGAGGGGGTTGTGGTGTGTGTGTGTGTGTGTGTGTGTGTGTGTGTGTGTGTGTGTGTGTGTGTGTGTGTGTGTGTGTGTTGTGTTAATGTTAGTGTGTGTGTGTGTGTGTGTGTGTGTGTGTGTGTGTGTGTGTGTGTGTGTGTGTGTGTGTGTGTGGTGTGAGTGAGTGTTGTGGTGTGTGTGTGTGTGTGTGTGTGTGTGTGTGTGTGTGTGTTGTGTGTGTGTGTGTATGTGTGTTAGTGTGTGTGTGTATGTGTGTGTGTGAGTGTGTGTGTGTAAGAGAGAGAGAGAGAGAGAGAGAGAGAGAGAGGAGAGGAGAGAGAGAGAGAGAGAGAGAGGAGAGAGAGAGAGAGAGAGAGAGAGAGAGAGAAGAGAGGAGAGAGAATTTGAGTGTGTTTTCCTGTGCATAGGTGTGTGCGCGTGCGCTTTTTTTTCAAATGAAAACCATCATTGATTCTTACTTTTCATTTTCGTTTCTGAATGAGTGCCTTTTTATATCATTACTTTATTATTGTATTTCTGTCTAATTTCTTGCCTGTTGTTTGATATTTTGTATGGTTTCTTGCTATTGGCATTTGGATCATATCATTATTGTTGTTATTTAGCTAGAGGTTATCTTTTTATCTTGATGTTATCCCTGAAAAGGGCGGGGACTGAATGTAAAAAAGCACACGAGTGCTTATTCATTATCCTCGAATAAAAGAATTTGCCTTGCCTTGCCTCTCTCTCCCCTATATGCTGTTTACTGTCGATTAATGTTGTCAAAGACGACAGACAGACAGAAAGACAGACAGGGAGGGAGAGTCATCACACACACAACGCCCTCCTGGCTGTTTGTCGTTCCGTGGCCGACAGTAATGTTGGCGCCGATTCCTATGACAGTGCTGAGTGTGACCTGATGTATCCGTGCCTGTGTAGAGGCTATATGTATAGCAGCATTATGGGTGGGGGGTGGGGTGGCAGGCTCGTTCGTTCGTACGTGTATTTATGGACTTGTTTTGTTCTAAAAGTGCCTGTCGTATCGTATCGTCTGGTCTGTATCGTCCGTTTTTTTCTCTGCTGTCAGAAGTTATTTCTGTTGTATGGGTGTGTAGGGGTGGGATTCTGAATCCAATCCCATAAATTTTATAATCTCAAAAGTAGAGAAATTCATTGAGGTTAAGGTAAGACACAGGTGCAAAAGTGGCCAAAATCATGGTTTTTTTTTTAGAATTAAAAGTTGCTAGATGCATTTATGGAGATCTCCCTGTGTGAATTTAAAGAATTCAGATTGTAAAACGTGTCTGCAAAAACAAGTTACCTCTACTTTTTATAGATAAAAAGGTTTAGGAGTTTGAAACATTCTGTTTTTGGCAGCAATTGGATTGTTTCCATGGCAACAGTGCAGAAAACTGAGTAATTCTTTGATTTTTATGCTTTACAAGTGATGACCTTTAAATATACAGCATAATTTTTTAACATGGGCTCATAAACAAAATTTCATCAGTTTCGACCCCCATGTCCCAACTTTTAAGAGCAAAGGGCCACTCATTAAAAAAATATAAAGGATGAAATCAGGTACATGTCGTCATACAGCTTACAGCACCCTACAAAATCTCGATGCTTTCCCCAGGGGAAAGCAGCCCGAATTTCATGCAGAGAAATCTGCCCTGACTTAAAGTGGTGTGAATAAAATGAAGGAATAAACTCAACACATTATATTGACTGTACAAACAACAAATATCTGACATGGGGGGTGAGGGGGGAAGCCTAGTGGTTGGAGCTTGCTACCACCACCGGAGCATCCTTTCGATGGGGATTTTTCACGCGGAGTTTATACAAGTATTTATTTTATTTTATATTTTATTTTATAACACTTTATGTCACAGCAGATTTCTCTGCGTGAAATTCGGGCTGCTCTCCCCGGGGAGAGCGCATCGCCACAAGTACAGCGCCCACCCATTATTTTTTTGTCTTTTTCCTGTCTGCAGCTGTATTTGTCTCCTATCAGAGTGGCTTCTTTCTACAGAATTTTGCTAGGGACAACCCCCTTGTTGCCGTGGGTTCTTTTACGTGCGCTAAATAATGATGTGTAACACACGGGACTTCGGTTTATCGTCTTATACGAAAGACTAGCGCCCAGAACACCACTCATGGTCTAATGGATGGGGGGAAAAGTTTTGGGTCCAAACGGGATTCGAACCCCTGCACACTCCGACCCGAACTTTTCGCTTTATAGGCAGAGAGTATAAAATGAGGTCTTGCTTGCATCTTGTGCACACGTTTAAATCCTCTCCTTCCTTTCGGGAGGGTAGGACATTTTGTGCTGGTAAAAACTGATACAAAATTTGAAAAATAGAGCATGCACACCGGGGTCGTGTTCAGACACCAATCCTGAACGTCGGAATGCAGCTACCTATTAATGGTGGTCGTCACACACGCAAACATCTCACCATTGGTGAACCTCGGAGCTCTAACCAAGGAACGAAGGGGAAAAAATCTGTTGCATGGCAGAACCTTATAGTTAATCCTATTTTCTTCTGTCACCAGATAGCAATTTCATCAGGTTTTTTTATCTGATGAATCTGATCCCCATATATTTTCCCTTTTTTTCTTCTTTATTTTGGACAAATCAATAATGGGCTATTTTTTGGTCATGAGTTTATGTTGTGAGAAAATGTTGTTACAATCAGGAAAAACTATCTGGGGACAACAAAATTACAAGTGATTACATTCAAAATACACGAGTATGATTTTTTGCCCCATAGCAAAAAACAAACTAAAACAACAAACTTAAAAAGAGCCTTAAAGGAAAATCATGCACATCGGTGGATTGGTGATCTAAAGGTCCTTGCCCCTACCTAGAAAGTGAAAAAAGTGGATTTGATCCCCGTTTGTGTTCAAACTTTTCTCCATCCACTAGGCCTTGAGTTGTGGTCTGGGTGCTAGTCTTTCGGACATGACAATAAACCGAGTGGTCCCAGGTGCAACACGCTTTCAGCGTACGTAAAATAACTCACGGCAACAAAAGTGTTGTCCCTGGTACAATTATGTAGAAAAAAAGCCATTCTGCTAGGGAAACATCAGTATTATACATCTGCAAACAGAAAAAAATGAATGAGTAAACATATGTGGGTGGCGCTGCTTTTGTGGCGACGCCTTCTCCTCGGGGGAAAAGCAGCTCGAGTTTCACGCACAGAAATCTGCCGTGGCAAGAAGTGGCATTCAATTCAATTCAACGCAACATAATGTGAAGAAATACATCTAGCCGAGCCACCATCTATGAACTCTACCAGGAAATACTCTTCTCTTTTGATACTGATAAAGGCAGAGACGGGAATAGTGGTCAGAGCGCTCGCTTTCCCCTAGCCAAGGTTAAGCAGCGTTGAGCGTGGTTACCAGTTGGATGGGTGACCGTTTGCGCGCCTTGGCTACAGTACAGTCCCCCAGTTCACCAGCTGTAAATGGGTACCTGCCCTCTTTAGGGTCAGGGAACGTACAGTAGCGAGGGAGAGGAGATGGGCGCCGCCCTAAAAAGTGCTGGCCCCTAGAGAAGCGGAGGTCTTTGATGCCTCGCTCCCTACGACCACATAGATCATGGGACACCTTTACCTTTTAAAGGCAGAGACAGGTGACGTAGCTATTACCTAAATTTCTGTCGTCCGTCATTGCTGATAAAAATGACTAAAAACAAGTTCATGATAAGAGTATTTTGTTAAGCACCTTCACCTGCCTCGTAGTCCCGCGGACCGTTGGGGTACCACTGAAGATTTTGCAACCAGCCTCCTCCACTCCTCACGGTCCTCCGCCCTCTGTATCGCTCCACCCATCAGTTATTAAGCAAATGCCAACTAAAACTGAATATTGAAACTTTTCAGCAGTTGACACCTCTTTATGCACTATTTTTTGTCTTTTGTCACATATGTGAACCATTACTTTTACACTTACGGTGAGATAGCTATGACAGTGATTTTCGACAACAGGGGTAACTTTATGAAGAAAAGATTGAAAAGGTAGATAGCTCGTATTGGTGTGAGGGGAGGTCCACACATAATAACTTCAGACACAAAAGAATTTACGCGTTTATCTTTTTATCTCTCTTCCTCCATCCCCGTCCTTGTTCAAGTGAATGCAAGTTTTTCGACAAAAAGATCTTTAACATTTCCTTCAACCTTATACATACTTGTTATTTCATTCTTTATTGCTTAAATTCAATCCACTCTGCATATCAAAAGTAAAAAAAAAAAAGAGATATCACCTTCAGAAAGAAGAAAAAAGATGCTTAAACAGTAACAAGACAGATATGAAAGATCGGATCTGTGACTGTATTGAAAAATATTCTCTCTCTCTCTGTCTCTCTCATTCTCTCTCTCTCTCTGTCTCTCTCTCTCTCTCTGTCTCTCTGTCTGTCTGTTTGTCTCTCTCTCTCTCTCTCTCTCTCTCTCTCTCTCTCTCTCTCTCTCTCTCTCTCTCTCTCTCTCTCTCTCACACACACACACACACACACACGCGCGGGTACACACACACACACACACGCACACGCACGCACGCGCGCACACACACACACACACACACACACACACACACACACACACACACACACACACACACACACACACACACACACACACATGGAATGTATTCTTTTTCATATGAATGTTTTGGCCTATAGATTTGTAATGCCTTATGTTTAATGGTCCTGATGAATATTTGCTATTTTCTCATTTTCATAAGTATATATATATTATCTTTTAAAGCATTGAGTTTGATTTATAACTTTGAATGTTGCTTCGCTCCTATTTGACATTTCTTTTATATAATCCTTTTTTTTTTTTCCTTTTGTGTGTGTGTGTGTGTGTGTGTGTGTGTGTGTGTGTGTGTGTGTGTGTGTGTGTGTGTGTGTGTGTGTGTGTGTGTGTGTGTGTGTGTGTGTGTGTGTGTGTGTGTGTGTTGCTTTTCGGGGTTTTCTATTCCTTGTTAGATTTGGCCACATTGTGAGCTTATAGATCTAGGTTTCATTGATTTTTTTTTTTTGATTTTTTTTTTTAAATAGAAGTGTGAGTCTTCTGACATATTTTGTAGACTGGTTCGTTTTGATGACGATGTAACTTGAAGATGCTCTCTCTCTCTCTCTCTCTCTCTCTCTCTCTCTCTCTCTCTCTCTCTCTCTCTCTCTCTCTCTCTCTCTCTCTCTCTCTCTCACACACACACACACACACACACTCACACGCTCATGCATTATAGATTTGTTAATGCCTTCTGTTTCATGGTCCTAAATATTTGCTATTTTTTAATATTTTTTGCTATATTATTTTTTGTTTAAATAATTATCAGTGTATCCAGTTAGGATGACGCGTTTTGTTGAATGTATTCTGTTTTCTTCTTTTAAAATATTGGTTGAACTGCTTCTGGTGGTGATGCTGGTATGTAGGGGTAGGGAGGGGGTTTCTTAGCTTTATTCCCTGATCAGGGCAAGGGCCGGATGAAAAAAAGTATGTAATACTTACTCTGTTACCCTTGAAAAATAAAGATTATTCATTCATTCATTCATTCATTCATTCATTCATTCTCTCTCTCTCTCTCTCTCTCTCTCTCTCTCTCTCTCTCTCTCTCTCTCTCTCTCTCTCTCTCTCTCTCTTTCAGATATTTAACAATAATTCCATTTATAACCTCTTAACAAACGTTTGCTTTCACAATTCAAAACTTTGACAAAAATCTGGATCCTCCATTACACCATTTTGTTTGGTTCAATGACCTCAGACCATCAATGGTGGGACCAGCAGACGATTTCATCAATCCATTTGGACACAATTTGATTCACTTAACATAACACTGCTGAATCACTTAGCAGATCTTTTCCCTGTATTTTTCCTCCTTTACGGGGCCCCTTCAAGTTAGACGGAAAGACAGTTTGAAAGAGCTGTGCCGATTTCAGAGCCTGCGTTTGAGATAACAGGGAGAAGAGAGGAGGGGGAACTCGAGGTGTTACCGATGATTTATTTGTTCCGCGAACACGTAGATTTTCACACGTTCCTGTTTTGCATCTGTGACAAAACTGTGAATGGAGCCAACTATTTTTCAGTTGAGCGAGAACTGGTCTGCAGAAAATTTGTCTTCTGGTGTAAGCTAGGATCCCTGCCAAAAAGATTGCTTGCTTTTAATAAATGGGGGAAAAAAACGGTTACTAAAAGATTGCATCTTTAAAAAAAAGTGGAGAAATCGTCAACAGGTTGCCTTTCCCGCCTTACAGTCCCAGAAAATTAGATAAAAAAATATACATATCCATCTACCCATTTACCAACCAACCCCCACCCAAAAAATCTTAACTTGATAAAGAAAGGAAAGAGAATGTATAACAAAAGCCTAAACATGTTGCTGATGTACAGTTGTTGTGTTTAGACACCATCCCTAATGTCACAATGCGGCTACTTTAATGGCGGTAAAAAAAAATCACATTTGTTTGCACAAAATCTCACCATTGATGAACCTGGGAGCTCTAGCCTAGAAATAAAGAAAAAACCAACCAACACACACACACACACATACACACACACACACATACACACACACGCACACACACACACATACACACACACACATACACACACACACACACACACACACAAACAAACACACACACACACACACACAGAGAACAGATGACAATATTTACACAACTGCATACACACGGGGACTGGATGAAAGAAAGCACATGGGTGCTTACCCCATTATCCTCGATATAAAAGAATAAAATAAAAATAAACACACACACACACACACACACACACACACACACACCACACACACACACACACACACACACAAATTGGCAGACATGGGCTGGATGGGGGTGGGGGTGGGGGTGGGGGAGGGGCGGAGGCAGGACAGTCCAGAAGCTAGAGCTTTGCCCTCCTGATCTCACCAGTGGTGAACCTCGAGCTCTAGCCGAGGAATGAACACAAAAAGTCCGGCAGAAAGCTAGGACAGGTCAGAATGCTTGTCCGTTGACACCTACAAGGGCAGCAGACGCCACCATGGCTTGACTCTCAGCCCTGAGGTCTCATGGGCGGCGTCAGCCCCCTCCAGTGGAGTTGGCCCAAACTGCCGGTGTGAGCACTTGTGGTGTAGAAGTTAGAGGGTAGGATGACAGATGGGGGATTTATTGGAGGCGTTCGTCTAGTGGGCCTGTCTCCTACTTCAACTTTTCTTTTCAGTGCTGTGTGTATTAATAGAGAAGAATAGTTCATTCCCGTTTTGTGCCTTGCCTGCTGGTATTGTTAACTGACAAGGAGAGAAGTGAAGGTGGATTTGTGTAAGGAAGAATGGTTTTGTGGGGGAAGGGTGGGTTGGGTTTTGTTTTGTTTTTTTCTTTTCTTTTTGCTCTCTTTTAGGAAATAATGATTGGTATGTTCGTTACTTTTGTATAGGGTTATGTGAAGGACAAAAGAATAAAAAATGATTGGAGTATTTTGTTCATCGCTTTTCTCTTTAGATAATCTTGCACTGAAAAAAAAATTGATATGTAAACAAAGCCCTTGACAGAGGATTAAAATTAACTAACAATAAAAACAGAAATAAGAGATATTTTCATTTTCACAATTTTCATTAATTCATACTGCAATAGTTAAGAATAATATTGTTTCAAAGACAACTATGATCACAGTTCCATATCAACAGAAGGAAAATTACCACTTAACAGTTTTAACTAAATGTTTTTTTTAAATTTTCAAACAATCAAGGAAAATAAAAAGCAAAGCAGTTAAAGGAACAGGAAACATTCATCGTTCTTTTTATACACAGCACTTAACTATGCACCACTTAACAGAAAATTTTACACCCCTTATGATAATATATGAACTACTCATTTTCAAATTTTCTATCACTGAGAATCTGATAAAATGTGTGAGGTCTCCATGAAAACTCTTTCTTTGCACCACAACATTTAAGAATACGTGAATTCCCTATGGGCTTCTTCCTTCTTGACAGGAGCGCTCCAATTATCCCTTAGTCTGTGTTCTCTTTTTGCTGTTTAAAGGCAACACGCCACATGTCAAATTTGCCACCTGGCGATGATGACATCAAGGCATTAAGATACGTTTTGGATACAGTTGACTCCAAGCCCCAGAATCACCGTGTTAGATCAATATCAAGAGTCTTTTCTCTATGCCCAGTTCCCCTCAGTTTGGAAAGAGAGATGGCTAGGAGTAACATTACCCATTTCACGCCCTTCAACTTGAGATAAAAAAAGTGACAAGATTTATAGTGTTGCAGATGGGGGATTCATTCTTCTCAGTTTAAATTTGTTCTGTATGCTTGTTTGTGCTTGGTGGGTCTGTGTCAGTGTGTGTGTGTGTGTGTGTGTGTGTGTGTGTGTGTGTGTGTGTGTGTGTGTGTGTGTGTGTGTGCATGCCTGCGTGTGTGTATGTGTGTGTTTTATTATCGATTTATCTCTTTTTTCAAGGATAATGGAATAAACATTTAGGTGATTTTTTTCTACATCCAGTCCCAATGTGCATGCAGCTTTGTAAATTTTGTCATTTGTTTCTACAGATTAGGAAATGGCCTACTCCTCTGAAAGGGGGAGGTGGGGCAGGTTTTTAAATGTATGCAAGATGTTCTGTCTGTGTTTGCACATGAGGCCTGGTTTATAGATTCACCCTAAAGAGTTTTATTTTTCTATCTATTTATTCATGTATTTACTTATTCTTTTATATCGAGGATAATGGGTAAGCATTCATGTGCTTTTTTACATCCAGTCACCGTGTGTATGCAGTTTTGTAAATCTTGTCATCTGTTCCCATGGCACACAATGGCCTACTCTTTCGAAAAGCGAACAGGAAATTTTAATTTTGACAAGATGTTCTGCGTGCGTTTGTCACAGGGCCTCGTTCATAGTCTCATCCGAAGGACTTTTGGGAAAGTGGAGTCAGCACTGATGTTAACTCCAGGGGAAAAATCCCCTCGAACGGGAATCGAACCCAGTCGTCAAATTGCGAGCCAGTGTTCTGACCACTAGGCTACCCCGTCCCCTTGAAGTAAAGTACAGATGTTAACACCAGGTGAAAACTAAAACAGGAGCCTCCATTGGAAAAGCTAGATCCTGGGCCATCCGATCATGAGCTTAGCAGTCTAACCACTAGGCTACCACTCCATCTACGAAGTCTGTTATTGAAGGAAAGTCACTTACATAACTTTACAATTCCTATTACATGTACTCTCTGTTTCCACACTTGATATAAACATGAAAAAAACCTCAAAATAAAAAGCTAACCAACAAAAGAAAAGACAAAACTCATCATTTTTTTTAGACACAGTACTTAGGGTGAGGTAGTTGTGACAGTGATTTTGGACAACAGTGGTACTTATATAAAAAAAATCCAACTAGATAGCTTGTATTGGTGTAAAGAAATTCCACACATAATGACATCAGACCAAAAAGTTCTTGCATTTATCATTTCTCTCTCCCTCCACCCCCCAATTTTCTTGTTAAATGCATAAAAAAAGATCTTAAACATTTCCTTAAACCTAATACATACTTTTAACATAATCTTCATAACTTAAATACAATCTACTCCACATATCATAATTAAAAAAAAAACATCCCAGAAGAGCACAGATGCTGAAACAGTAACGAGGACAGATATGAAACTTCAAATGTTTAACATTGTAGCTGTGACTGTATTGGCAATATTCGTTTATATAAAAAAAAAGATTGTTAACGATAATTTAATCTATCAGGCCCTTGCAAACTTTTCCTTTTACAATTCAAAACTGAACGAAAATCTGGATCCTCCACTACAAAACTTTTTCTGTGGTTCAATGACCTCAAACCATCAATTTCCATACTTGCAAATGATTTCATCAATACATTTAGACACAATTTGATTCACTTAACATCAAGCCGCTGAATCACTTATGAGTTTTTTTCTTGTATTTTTTGCCTGTTCGGCCCCTTCAGTTAGACTGGAGGGGAGTTTGAAAGAGCTGTGCCGATTTCAGAGCCTGTGTTTGAGATATCAGGGAGACTTGAGGTGTTACCAATGATTTATTTGTTCCGTACACACGTAGATTTTTACACATTCATGCTTTGTATTCATGCCAAAAGGTGTGAATGGAGCACAAATATTTATCAGTTGAGTGAGAACCAGTCTGCAGAAAATTTGTTGTCTGGTGTAAACTAGGATCCCATCCCCCCCCCCCCCAAAAAAAAAAAAAAAGAAGCTTGCTGGCATCAATATTTTTTTCAAAAGGCCATTAAAAGATTGCTATCTAAAAACAAATTACCTGAGAAACGTCAGCAGGTAGGCTTTCCCACTCCTTGACTCCAGAAATTTAGGAACAGAAGTTACAAGTATCTATCCACCCATGAGCACCCTCACTTCACAAACATTCCCTCCCCTCCCTCTCTCTCTCTGTGTTAATTTGTTAATGGTAGTACTCCCCCCCCCCCCCCCAAATTAGGATACTAGCTGATTTTTCTTCCCTTTTAATAATCAAAATCATCATTTGATTGTTATTTGTTATTTCGTTTTCTGAATGAGTGCATTTTTATTACCTTAATGTAGTCTTGTTGTCCTTATTTCTTGTCTGTTGTTTAGTACTGGGTATAGTTTCTTGTTCTTGGTATTTCATTATTGTTGTTTTTTTTAAAGGAGGGTTTTTTTTAACCTTGATCTTGTCCATGATAAGGGCGGGGACTGGATGTAAAAAAGCACATGAGTGCTTATTCATTATCCTTGAATAAAAGAATTTGCCTTGTCTTGTCTTGCCTTGCCTTGCCTTGCCTTGCCTTGCCTTCTCTCTCTCTCTCTCTCTCTCTCTTCTCTCTCTCTGTCTCTCTCTCTTCTCTCTCTCTCTCTCTCTCTCTCTCTCTCTCTCTCTCTCTCTCTCTCTCCTCACATCTAGTCTCATGTTCTCTCTCTCTTCGTTTCCACGTGTAGTTCAGTGTGTGTGTGTGTGTGTGTGTGTGTGTGTGTGGTGTGTGTGTGTGTGTGTGTGTGTGTGTGTGTGTGTGTGTGTGTGTGTGTGTGTGTGTGTGTAAGAGCATACATGTCCCTGAATGTGACTATGTGCGTATACATAGCAAGTTTTCGCAAATGAGTTGACTGGTTCCAGGACAACTGAGTGATCAGTATTACAGATAAACATATCACATAACATGATAATATCCAAAACAGGAGGGACACAGAACTGTTATGAGTTTATATGCAGGTAGGCACAGATGACAAAATAAAACCAAAAAAAAAAAAAAACATGCACACAGGTGTCCTGTTTAAACACCACCCCCAAAAGTCAAAATGCGGCAACAGTAATGGTAGGTAAAAACGCAAAAAATCTCACCCTTTGTGAACCTGTAGCTCAAGCTAAAGAGCAACCCCCCCACCCCAAACAAGACCAAAAACCAAAACCAAAACACCCCCCCCCCCCCCAACCAATAACAGCAAGAAACCTGACAGACAGTGGGATGATGGGGAGATAGCCCAGTGGCCAGAGCTTTGTATTCCTGTTCTTACCATTGGTAAACTTTGGAAGTTTAGCTAAGGAACGAAAAAAACAAAAGATGAGGGCAAACAGGACAGGTCTGAATCCTTGTCCGTTGACACTACAAGGGCAGCAGACGCCACCATGGCTTGACTCTCAGCTCTGAGGTCTCATGGGCGGCGTCAGCCCCCTCCAGTGGAGTTGGCCCAAACTGCCGGTGTGAGCACTGTGGTGTAGAAGTTAGAGGGTAGGATGACAGATGGGGGATTTATTGGAGGCGTTCCTCTAGTGGGCCTGTCTCCTACTTCAACTTTTCTTTTCAGTGCTGTGTGTATTTGTAGAGAAGAATAGTTCATTCCTGTTTTGTGCCTTGCCTGCTGTCATTGCAAACTGTCATCTGAGAAAAGTAAAGGTGGATGGGTCTATGGAATTTGATTTTGTGGGCTTTGTTTTGGTTCTCTTTTAGAAAAGAACGATTGGTATGTTTGTTATCTATTTATATGGGGTTGCGTAATGGCCAAAAGAAAGGAGGAAAAAAGCATTTGGAGTATATTTTTAGTCGCTTTCCTCTAAAACTTTTTTGAACAGAAAAAAACTTGAGATGAAGATACAGCAGTCCATAACAGATTAAAAATAACTAATAACAAATCAGAAATAAGATGCATTTTCACTATTACATTTTCATATATTCACACTGCAATTACTTTTTGAAGAACACTGCTTCAAAGACAGCTATGATCACAGTCGATATTAACTGAAGCAAAATCACCGTTTAAACTTAAGACATCTAAATACATGGACTTTCTTTTAAGACTTTTTAGATAAACAGTAAAAAAAGAAAAAAAAAGAAACAAAGTAAGAACTAACATACCAAAGAAACACGAAAAAATCATGGTTTTCTATTTCAGACACACTACATATCAAGCTATGCACCATTTCACAGATAACTACTTCACTGCAGCTATGATATATGAGCTCTTCTGTTCAAATTTTCTATCACTGAGAATCTAAAAACGTGTGAGGTCTCTAGGTAGACTCTTCTTGGCAACATTTACAAATGTGTCAGTTCCCTATGTGCTCCTTCTATGCATCATTTTGAAAGGGGCTGGTCAATTATACCTTACACCTTCGGGTTTTTTTTTGTTTTTTAATTTCTTTTTTGCTGTTTAGAGGACCACACACCACAAATCAAATTTGCCACCTGACGATGATGACATCAAGGCATTAAGATACGTTTTGGATACAGTTGACTCCAAGCCCCAGAATCACCGTGTTAGATCAATATCAAGAGTCTTTTCTCTATACCCAGTTTCCCTCAGTTTGGAGACAGGGATGGTTAAGAGTAACATTACCCATTTCACGCCCTTCAACTTGAGATGAAAAGTGACAAGATTTATAGTGTTGCAGATGGGGTATTCTGCCCAAGTTATGTTTTTTTTGTCTGTATGCTTGTTTGCTCCTGGTGTGTGTGTGTGGTGTGTGTGTTGTGTGGTGTGTGTGTGTGTGTGTGTGTGTGTGTGTGTGTGTGTGGTACACACGCACCCACCCATATGTAGCAGAACGGAGATGGTAACAATTTGTCAGCCAGGTGAGAGAGAAAATGAGGACTTTGGTATCAGTTAAGATCTCTGACAAAAAAGCTGGCTTCTGCAAATAGAAAAGAAACGTCTTGTTACCAGCATAGGCATTCAAAAGCTCAGACAAAAATTTTAAAATGGTACAATAAAAAAAATCCGTGTTACTGAAATATTATCCTGCACCTGCTTCAGCCAGTGTGCACTGTGCACGCGCGCGCGCGCGCACGCACACACCACACACACACACACACACACACACACACACACAACACACACACACACACACACACACACTTTAAGATGGATGGCTTGATGAAAAAAAGCAATTGCACTGCTTATTCAAGTACCATCTGAAAAAAAGTTGACTTTGACTTTCACACACACACACACACACACACACACACACACACACACACACACACACACACACACACACACACACACACACACACACACACACACACACACACTAGCACACACGCATGCAGGCCCATAGTTTTTTTTGCGTACCATGTTCAGTCACAGCAGAACAGTCTACCTGAAATTCAAACTGTTCTCCCCTGGGAAGCGTCGCCACAAGAGCAGCGCCACCCATTTTTCGTTCCTTATTTCATGTTTGTGTGTATATTTCCTACCAGAGTAGGGTTTCTTTCCGACAGGAATTTTTCCAGGGACAAACTTCTTATTGCCGAGGGTGTTTTACGCGCGCTTAATGCCTGCTGCAAAAGGGGATCTTGGTTTATCGTCTCATCCCATAACTTGGCGCCCACACCCTTTACTAATAGTGAGTGCAACCTCTCGTATGAAGTCCTGCTGGCGTGGATATTGCAGTGTAGGATGACGGTAAATGAATTCACAGTAGGTCTCTGTCTGGGTTGAGTATCAAAACCTAATGGTTTTTTTTTTACCTGTTATGTGGCAGGATGGTTAAGACTGTACTAGCCTAACAAGTAAACCATGCGGTTCTGACACGATTTTAAAAATCAACAACAACAACAACAACATGCACACTGGTTTTGTGTGTTTAGACATCATCCCAGAAGTCGGAATACAGCTACCTTAATTAAAGGGTAACAGTCACAAGCGAGAAAAAACAACAACAACCAACCAAAAGAAATTGGTATACCTAGCTCGGTGCAGTAACAGAGGAAGGAAGAAAAAAGTCCCACCTCTCGATTCTGACCACAAGTATATAAATTAATGATCATAGCAGAAGTCAATCTGACATTTCCTGGAGCTGAAAACTGTCAAATGGGGTCTTGTTCTATACGTTGTTTTTTTTCGGACCATGCAAAATGCCACGGGAGAGTGGGGAGGTGAGGGAGGCCTGGGGGGGGGGGGGATGTCCAAAACTAATGTTTCTTGCATCGTCTTCACTATTTGAGGATTTTTAAAATTTGTATTTATATACCACTGTGTCACGGCAGATTTCTCTGCGTAAAATTCGGTCTGCTCTCCCCGGGGGGAGTATGTCGCCACAAGAGCAGCGCCACCCATTTTTTTCTTTTTCCTGTCTGCATGTGTATTTGTTTCCCTTATCAGAGTGGGGTTTTGTCGACAGAATTTTTTCAGGGACAACACTCTTGCTGCCAAAGGTTCTTTTACATGTGCTAAATGCGTGTTGCACACGGGACCTCGGTTTATCGTCTCACTCAAAGACTAGCACCCAGACCACCACTCACAGTCTAGTGGCCAGAGGTAAAAGTTTCGGGTACAAACGGGGCTCGAACCTGGGGTTTTAACTTTGTAGGCAGGTGTGTTCATTGCCTCTAAGACTACCTACACACTCTCTGTCGTTATAAATCTACTGTTATCAGTTAATTACACACACTTGACACACTTGCATCAGCACAAACATTGTTGGTCACATCTTGAAAAGTCTTCCCTGTTTAACTAGTCTTCTCTCCATTTAAGTATAAAAAACAAACAAACAAACAAACAACAACAACATTAAAATATTTGTTATTCTAATTTTCCACCGTGTGTCTTTGATAAAACGGAAACGATGATGTAAATATTATGTTACAACAGGTCGGGGTGGGGGTGGGGTGGGGGTTATTCTGGCCCATTTAGATCATGCATACTTGCTCTCTCTCTCTCTCTCTCTCTCTCTCTCTCTCTCTCTCTCTCTCTCTCTCTCTCTCTCTCTCTCTCTCTCTCTCTCATCTCTCTCTCTCCTCTGTGAGTGTGTGTGTGTGTGTGTGTGCGTGCGTGCGTGCGTGCGTGTACGTCGTCGCGTGCTGTGTGTGCGTGTGTGTGTGTGTTTTGTGTGTGTGTGTGTGATTGTGTGTTGTGTGTGTGTGTGTGTGTGTGTGTGTGTGTGTGTGTGTGTGTTGTGTGTGTGTGTGTGCCTCAGTGGTAGAATGAAAGAAGGTGCAAGGAGACTTTTTTCGGCTAAGCGAGAATTGATCTATGAAAAATTAGGCCTTTGGTGTGAGTTGAGATCTTTGTAAAGGATGCCTGACATCCATGAATGCAACAACAAAAGTAAAGTGTTTCTACACAGTTTACTATCAAAGCTTTCAAAAAAAAAGTCTAGATAAAAAGACCAACATCCTTACAACGCAACGTCCCCATTAACTGTTTTATCATTCTCTCTCTCTGTCTCTCTCTGTCTCTCTTCTCTGTCTCTGTCTCTGTCTCTGTCTCTCTGTCTCTCTTCTCTCTCTCTCTCTCTCTCTCCTCTCTCTCTCTCTCTCTCTCTCTGTTGGTGTGTGTGTACGCAAGTAAGAAAGAGAGAATGTGTGCGTTTGTGCCTGCGTGTGTGTGTTGTGCGTGTGTGTTTGTGTGTGCGTGCAGGCGTACAGTGTGTGTTTTTTGTTTGTGTTGTGTGTGTGTGTGTGTGTGTGTGTGTGTGTGTGTGTGTGTGTGTGTGTGTGTGTGTGTGTGTGTGTGTGTTTGCACGCGTGTGCGTGTGTATTCTTGCACTTGGATGTTTGAGGGCGTGTATGCACTCTAGTGAACACAGCTTGTATGCACATACACCAAAAGGTTTGTACGTGTGAACATGCGTATAAACATTTGAATCTGCTTATGAAGAATATGCATGTGTTGCCGATTTTCATGACACTATGCCAGGTGTCAATCACCTCACAAGTTATTATTACACATTAGTACACGCAGAACATCTTGCGCACACGTTAAATCCTGTTCCGCTTTTCGTAAGAGTAGGCCATCGTGTGCCGGTGGGAACAGATGACAAGGTTTACAAAACTGCATACACACGGGGGACTGGATGTAAAAAATAAAAGCACAAGAGTGCTTATCCAATTATCCTCGCTATAAAAGAATAAATGAATAGATAAATATAAATAAAAAAAATTAAAAAATGAATAAATAAATACAAATAAATAAATAAATGAATAAATATAAATAAAGACGCCCACATGATGATGTACACGTCCTTAGTTTCCGACCCTCGAGAGTGGCTGATAGTGGGCGCCGACGCCCTCTCCTGTGGCGAGTGCAGGCTATCAGAGTGAAGTAGGGGCTGGTGTAGAGACTCCCAGATAGCAGCACGACAGTTTAGCAATTCATTGTGCCTCTCTGTCTGGAGTGTCCTGCCACCTATATCATCATTATCATTTTTTCTTTGGAAAGGGGGGGGGCGGGGGTGGATGGGGGGTGAGGGTGGAGGGGTGGGGTGGGGTGGGGTGGGGTTCCAATGGTGTGTAGAAATGTACTTTAGTTTTGTAGTGACAAGTCCAGTGCAAGTAATCTACGAGAAGAATGAAAATTGTTATGAGCTCTTCACAAGAAAATTCTGTAAGTTTCTTGGTCTTGTTCTTGTTCTTGTTCTTCTTCTTCTTTTTTCTTCTTTGTTCACTTATGGAGTAGACCGGTTTATTTATTGTGGTATTGTTTATTGTTTTTTCTCGTTGCTCGACTAAAGCTCCGAGGTTCACCAGAGGTGAGATCTTTATGCGGATGCGACCGTTTTTTAACGCACCAGTGTGTATGCGTTTAATTTTTGCAATTCGTCAACTCTTCCTTTCCGCACTGGTAAGAAGAAATGGCTTACTCCTTTTGAAAGGCGGAACGGGTTTAAATGTGTGCGGAAGATGTTCTGTGCGCGTTTGCATATGGGTCTTCGGTTTATAATTTTTAGTATCCTCCGAAGGAACTTAGGGCGGATGGAGTCAGTTCTGATGTAAACTTCAGGGTAAAATTCCTTAAAAACGGGTGCTTTCATGGTGGCTCGATTCCCGGCCGTCAGATCACAAGCACAACGCTCTAAGCACTAGACTATCTTGTCCATATTGATTGTTCATGATTTTGTTAAGATAAAACAGAGGATGAGAACAGCACACACCACGATGCATGTTCACATCGTGCTGTAACTTCACTGTGCGGCAGTTAACATCAATTAATCTTTGGCACAAAAAAAATCAAGAAATTGATACACAGATCTAGGTTTACGCTGGGGAAAATTACTTCAACGAAAATAAGAAAGGATATGTTAAAAAAAATATGCCATATGAAGGTTTTTATTTTT
>CM060320.1:43666929-43674429 GCA_030674155.1 Stramonita haemastoma | reverse complement strand
CCTTGCCTCGCATTGCCTTACCACACTTTGCCCTACCTCACCTTGTCGTATCTCACCTGACCTGACCTGACCTTGCCTTGCCTGACCTTACCTCATCTTTTGCCTTACCTCTTTACTTTTTATGTTTCACCATAAGAGAAGAAAACTCGGCACGAAAAAAGTGCGCTTGCACTTTGTTAGCTTGTTTCTATAGTAAAAAGAAGAAAAATGAACTCCTTCAGACACAGAAATTTTAAAACGGATAATGAAAAGTCTGTCGCCGACAAATGAATGAAACCGATCATTAAAATTTGCACCTTTAAGTACCCCCCCCCCCCCCATTTCTCATTATTCCTACAGAGGAAATAACTCTTCTTTAAAAAAAAAAGAAAAAAAGAGCATCACTGACGAAGTGAAATGGTACCTGAATGTTATATCCGTGACAACTCTGTTCTTTATCTATTTATTCATTTGATACCTTTCTTGTACTGCTAGTGAGAACTGACGAATGTTTTACATCGTTGAATATACCTTTTTTTTTCCCTAACCAAAGTACGTCTTTAGCAGGGGAGTACTAATATCTGGTGCACCGTTTCTACTGTGTGAATGGAGCTACACACACCATTAATTTTTTCCTGTCTACTTCCCATGACATCAATCTATGAGGAAATGACTATCTGTTATTATTTGACGCTAACTCATGGAACTATGGTAGTAAAAAAAAAGTGTGTCAAAAATCTTTGGCCTTCTTCTTTGCATCCGTATTTTTGGACAGCGAGACATAATTAGAATTGCTATCCTCATTTTCCACCTTGCGTTTCAAAGCAATGATAAGAGAAGAAGAAGAAGATCGCGGTACTACAGGCAATTAAATCTAATCTGTGTAGGGTTTATTATGTGTGTTCATTCATACCTGTGGCGAAAGTCCGTTCATGACAATGTAGGAACTGGTTTTTTTTAGAATTTGGTGCAAGAGCAAAGCAAAAAATCACAGTATCTATTTTTCCATCTTGCCTTTTTAGAAAATAACAAAGAGATAGGATATAACGGTGATACAGATAGTTCAATTTAGTAAGAGTGTTTTTTTTTCTTTGTATGTGGTCATACCTGTGCCAAAAATGCATTGTCCTTGTCAAGCAGAGTAACAACTTTGGAAGTGTCTGTTCTATTTAGGACGAAAAAAAAACACGGATAATCCAGGGAGAAATGCAAGTGTTTGTGTCGAGTAAAATATAGCATAACAAAGCATACTGTAGCAGAGCAGATTTCTAAATAATGTAAAAGATGTCTTTGCAGATGTGTGGGTACTTCTTGACCATAACAGGACATAGCATGATAGAGTAAAATAGAACATAATATCACAATACAGCATATAGTGTGTGCGTGTGTGTGTGTGCGTGAGTGCGTGCGTGCGTGCATGTGTATGTGAGTGTGTGTGTGTGCGTGTGTGTGACAGGCAGAGAAAGAGACACAGAGAAAGAGAAGCAGACAGAAAAAACGAGAAACAGATGGACAGACAAAACCAAAAAAAACCAATTAAGCTGCATTTTATTCAAATTTGATACAGCAAATAAGAGTCAAGCAGATGCTGCTTCTTTTATGCCTGCATAAAAACTGTCTCTGAATCGTACATACCTCCTTCTCTGTCTCCTTCCTGCCCTGCATATCTCTTTGCAGTGAAGGTTAAACACGTAACGAAGATGTCAAGACAACAACAGAAGCCATTGTTAAATTCCTTAATACACAAAAACAAAATAATGACAAACTCATTACATGAACGTCAGGCATTAGACTAACAAAATGTCGTGTCAGATTAGACTTTCGTGAGGCTGAGGACTGGACACTGCAGACTCAGACGTCACATGTTTAACCCCTGCCCCCCCTGCCCCCCCCCCCCCCCCCCCCCCCCCCCCAAAAAGTTCCACATTGGAGATTCTGAGTCGTGCTCCTGAGTCACTTCTCCCATGACAGTGGAACACTTCCTCCAGACCTGTCCAACACACTAAAAACCTGAGGGCCGATATCTGACCTACTGACCTGCCGATGAGGGACAAGCTCTTTGGACCTCCTGGAGGGCCTTCAGTGCAAGGCAGCATTTGTCAGGGCCTCAGAAGTTGCTGTCTGAGCGTTCGACAAAAAAGAAGAAGGAATAGACTTTAAAGAGGCACCGTAGTCACTTAAAATGTTCTTGAACTGGTCGTGTAAATATCTGGTTTTGTTTTCAGATTGAAAGTTGCCTAGATCTAAATCTAATTATCAACAGGATGCCTCTCTCTCTCTTCCTCTCACCTCTCTCTCTCTCTCTCTCTCTCCTCTCTCTCTCTCTCTCTCTTCTCTCTCTCTCTCTGACAAAAGTTTTGATTATCATGATCATTGTGGAACATTCATTATGGTGAGTTTAAAAAAGTTGATTATGCTATTTGCGTACGATATTTTTGTTTGTTTTGTTTTGTTTGAGAGTGTGATGTAAACAGCTCTGAACCTACCCATTTACTATCATTACCACGTTCGAGTTCTCTCTCTCTCTCTTCCCTCTCCTCTCTCTCTCTCTCCTTCTTCTCTCTCTCTCTTCGCTCTCTCCTCTCTTCCTCCTCTCTCTCTCTCTCTCTCTCTCTCTCTCTCTCTCTGTGACCTGATACAAATATTAATACAGCTATATGTTTATTCAGGAGTGGTCTGGTGTCATGAGAGCAACTTGTACGCCAAGTAAGGTCTTTTATGACTATCTTTAAAGAAAAAAACGAGTTGTATCGTGATGTGTGTGTGTGTGTGCTTGCGTGCTGTGGTGTGTGTGTGTGTGTGTGTGTGTGTGGTGTGTGTGTTGTGTGTGTGTGTGTGTGTGTGGTGGGTGGTGTGTGGGTGTGCGTGCGTGCGTGCATGCGTGCGTGTTTGTGTGTGCTTGCGTGGCGTGTGGGGTGTGTATGTGTGTGCGTTTGCGTGCGTACGTGCGTAGGTGCGTGCGTGCGTGGGTGTGTGTGTGCGTGCGTGTGTGTTAGTGTGTGTGTGCGTGCGTGTTGTGTGTGTGTGCTTGTGTGAGTTGTGTGCGTGCGTATGTGTATGTGTATGTGTGTAAGCGTGCGCGCGCGGTGTGTGTATGTGCATTAGTGAGTAAGTGAGTGAATGTGTGCTGGTGTGTGCGGTGGTACATTCCATGAGTGTGTGTATAGGCCTATATGTGTGCATCGCGCGCGCTATATTCAAGGTGTGTGTGTGTGTGTGCGTGCGCGCGCGCGCGCGTGTGTAGTGTGTGTGTGAGGTACCCTCCTGAAATGGCATCATCTGCATATTGAGACCTATCTGGGTCACATTCCTGTTTACCCAGCTATTTTGTAAAGAGGCCTGTCAATGCTCAAACTTGTTTATTGACAAGTCTGGCTTGTTTCGTGCACTGGTGTCTTGTCTCCACCACAGGCTAACTGGAGCTAGTGTGTCTTTACTTATTATTATTATTATTATTATTATTATCATCATCATCATCATCATCATCATCATCATCATCATCATCATCTATTACCACTTTCTGTCACAGCAGATTTCCTCTGCGTAAAATTCGGGCTCCTATAACCGGGGAGAGCGCATCGCCACAAGAGCAGCGCCACCCATTATTTTATTTGCTTTTCCTGTCTGCACCTGCATTTGTTTCCCTCTCAGAGTGGCTTTTTCTACAGAACTTTGCCAGGGACAACTCTCTTCTTGCCGTGGGTTCTTTGACGTGCGCTAAATAATTATCTGTAACATGTTAGCACACTGGACCTCGGCTTACCGTCTCATCTGAAAGACTAGCACTCAGACCATCAATCATGATCTATTACATGGGGGAAAAGTTTTAGGCCCAAACGGGATTCGAACCACGGCATACTTCGGCCCGGACTTTTCGCTTTTTAGGCAGGCGCGTTACGTCTAGACCACCGATCCTTTAGTCCTTCTTTGTTCATAAAATATACAAAGCTTTCTCTGCAATATATTTTTGTACTGTAATTGTATATATTGGATGGTATCACACGGTATTGTTTTCTACTCCATTTTCAGTCACAACAGAGTTCTCTGAGTGGAAATTCAGACTGCTCTCCTCTGGGCAGAGGGGTGTCACCACAAGAGCAGCACCACCCATCTTTAAAAATTAAAAAAAAAATTCCTGTTTGTAGGTGTATTTCTTTCCACGTGAGAAGTGTTGTCTTTTTTCTACAGAATTTTGCGAAGTGCAACTCTCTTGTTGCTGTGGTTCTTTTACCCGCGCTAGATGTGCACTGCACACAGGGTGTTGGCGTATTTGTCTCATCCTAAAGACTAAATCAGTCTGCAGTCAGTCTTATGCTCGCAGTCTGTCCTAACGTATGTTGTTGGAAGTTGTTTTTGCATGCTTTCACGACAGCAAGCCCGTTTGATGCGCTTGAAGTTCTCGAGTCGCTTGTACGCGCGCCCGTGCGCGCGCACATCCACACCACACACCATGCACCCACCTACCACACCTATAGATAGAGAGACCCCCTCCCACACACACACACACACACACACACACACACACACCACACACACACCACACACACACAGAGACAAAATTAGCACACAGGAACAGGAGACAAATTGAACTTTCAATATTTCAATGTAACTGATAGAAGGGAATAACAGAGAAAAACAATCTTCAATATTTGTCCGGTCCATTTACAGTACACTTTATTACAAGGACACATGGGATAACCAAAGCTTTTGTGCTTCAGTACGACAAAAATGTCCTCATCTTTAAACAAATTAATATAATCTCCCCTTGGGGATGGATGCTAGGGCCTGCCCAGTATAAATAAATAAGTAGCATTCTCATCTTTCCAGAAAATCTGTGCTAAGCATTCCCTCTTTTCTATCTCCCTCTTTCTTTCTGCCTCATTCCTTTTCTTCCTGCCATCCTCTTCTTGTCTTTTGTTGTTGTTGCCTTCTTGGTCCATTGCTCCTGCCGTTTTTATATATAAAAAAAAAAGTTTACCGATTAAGACGTAACGGATAACAATTTTCTCCTACGCCGAGGTCGGATGCGCTGGGCCTGACTTGTCTGTCTGTCAGGAGCTTACTGGTAGCACCACGTATTTTCGCTCATATGACTGACAACGATGTGGTTGCTGTCTAAGCGTCCGAAGAGAAGAGGAGGATGAGGAGGAAGAGGAGAAAGAAGAAGAAGAGGAAGAATTGTAAAGCAGAGGAAGAAGAAGAAGGGTGAAATCATTCGGATGAGCCTATAAACCGAGGTCCCGTGTGACGAACGCACGCAGAACATCTTGCGCACACGTTAAAACCCCGTTCAGCCTTTCGAAAGAGCAGGCAACCATTGTGTCCCTGTAGGAGCGGATGACAAAATTATAAAAAACCAGCATGCACGCAGGTGTCGTGTTAAGACACCATCCCTTAGGAAAAATATGGGAGTTGGAGTCCCCAGGCGGCTCGGTGCTGTATATATATATATATATATATATATATATATATTATAATATATTATATATATATAATAAATATAAAATAAATGTATGGGTAGGTGCTGCACTTATGGCAACGCGCTCTCCCCGGGGAGAGCAGCCCGAATTTTCACGTAGAGAAATCTGCTGTGACATAAAGTGGTGTAAAAAAAAAAATAAAGAAGAAGAAGAAGTGCAAAGAAGAACAAGAAGAAGAAAAAAAGAAAAGAAGAAAAACAAGGAGTAGGAGCAGGAGGACAACAACAACAAAAAAGAAATAAACATAAAGCATACATCTTTTGCTTCATTCTTCATTTCATTCATAACTCCCGGATCCTTTCCCCGACCTTCCGGGGGACACTGCACTTTGGACATTGATTTACTGTAAGCAAAATGATAAAAGTCATCCTACCCCCCCCCCCCCCCCACCTCCTTCCTCCCTCTCTTTTACACGCGAGCATACGCACGTAGGCAAAGAGACCACTTATCGTTTTACCCTAATCACAAACCACACTGTATACAGACATACGTGTATAGAGTAATAGACACGCAGGGGGAAGAAAAAAAACAAAACTTTAGTTACGTGTGTAAAAAAAACCAACACGAAGTTGTCTCCCCTCCTTATTATCATCGTCAAGTTGTGTCCCATGCGAAGAGTTTTGTTTCGGGGTTGGTTTTTTTTTGTTTTTTTTGCCCCCTCGTCGCTGAGACATAGCTTACAATATTTTGATTCTGATAAAGTAAGTGCTGATCTTTTCAACGTTTCATTGAGAATGGAACCTGGGTGCAACAGGAACGTCTGTAGTGTACGTGTATACCTGCCACCACAGAGAGAGAGAGGAGAGAGAGAGAGAGAGAGAGAGAGAGACAAGAGGAACTTGGTACGGTGGTGTTTTTTTTTTTTTTTCCGCGAAGGGTTCTTGTATCTTAAGGGGGCGGGGTAGAGGAGCTCCAAGCAGCCGTTTGGTTGGTTGAAGGGAGAGCCCCAAGTTGACAGAACACACAAGACACAGGTGACATTTTGCGTGGGACCTTTACCCCCCCTCTCCCTCCCCCCCCCACCCCTCCTCTCTAACCCCCCCTACCTTTCCTTCTTACCTGTCTTCCTTCCCCTTCTCCCTACCTACCTCTTCACCTCCCAAGTCCCCCCGAACCGTCCCCCCCACCCCTCCCCTTCTCCCTGGTGTCACACTCTGGCCACGCGCAAAAGGGGACAGCCTGCTATACAAGGCCTTCAGTTGGAAACTTTCCTTCTGTGGTTACTGCTAGAGCTACCTGCCTCACTCAGTGGTGTGGTGGCCTTGCGCCGTAGTAGCTAGCCCTGTAAAGTCGTGTTCTACTAGCTCGGCTACGTTCTTCCTCCCCCCTTCTTTCTCCACAAGTCTTGTTTTCTGTGTTGTGTTTTACTGACTTGACTGACTGTTCGGATGAGCCTCCTCCTCCTCGTGTTTCGGCCTCTGCACTGGTCTGTTTTAACGAACATCGTCACATACTGTCAGGATTTGTTTTGTTGTTGTTTTCTTTGGGTTTTTGCTGGCTTTTACGGTGAGTTTTGACCAGTTTTGTTACCTACACTAAGTCAAGTTTTTTAATAGACGGTAGAGAAAAACACCACGGTTTTTTTTCTTTTCAAATCATCATCTGTTATAAATTACGGAAGAAAAAGGTTAAAAACACAACCTTTATCTTTTGAGTAACTTTGATTTTCTTGGCATCCAGGTGATTTAATAATCAAGAACAACAATAATGGAAGCGACACAAATCATGACGAACAGTTCTTTGACCACAACGGACGACAACGGCAATGAATGTTCAAAGACAGACACCAAACTTGATACAACTACCACCACCACCACACTACCACCACCCCAGCTCTTCCCCTCTGAGAAGAAGAAGCCAAAGGATGCCGGAAAAGCAGCCGGCTCAAAGCCAAGAAGGCAGTCCGGCAGTCTCAGGACACGGAGAGCGAGGAAGGCCTACAACCTGCGCTGAGTTCTCTGGTCAAGCGGGTACAGGTGGAGCGGCGCCAGTCCACCCCGAAGCAGCCCAAGGGCAAGAGCAAGCCGCCCCCCTCAGCAAG